>JASAOG010000079.1:2172500-2490000 GCA_030265305.1 Biomphalaria pfeifferi
TCGACAGATTATGAGTGTGAAGATATAATCTAAATACGTGCTAGCCCAACCTTTGAAACGTTCACTGTATTCTTGTCAATACTTCGATTCATAGCGATATTTTCTACGTCAGTCTATTATTATTATAGCTTTTATATAGCGCTACTTTCATGCTTATAGCATGCTCATAGCGCTTTGGTCCAATCTCATTTGTGGACCAGTGGGGGGGTGTGGGTGGGGTATCTAGTAAACACAACTCTGCCCGAGTCGGGTGTCGAACCTCGAGCCGCTGTTTTTCTAGGAGCCCGTAATGTCGTAAGTTCGGCCCTGTTTAGCATTCAATTCTAGTAACATAATATGAATAGCTACCCTTTGAGTTCTCCAAAACTAGAACTACGATAAAGGGGAAATAACAAAAAAAAATTAACAGAAGAAAAATATAGTTTTGATTGTAAATACTACTACACACCAAAAAGTAAATACATTATCTTTATAATTCACACAGTCTCGGCTTTATTCCAAAGTGACAGATTATTAATTTAAAAGACATAATTATGTTATATAGAAAAGGATTACGTTGTATAAAGATAAACCATTTCATAGCCAAAGATAAACAGTTGACAATTGGGAATGATCCATAATAGAAAGGTTACAGGCAAAAACTTAGAGTAAAAATTTTGGCGGGACAAATTTTTTTTCATTGAATACAGAAATGGAATTTTTAGATTTTATGAATTTTGGTTCAAATGAAGACGTGGTTATTCTTAAGAGTGGACTGCAATGTTCATCTTTCAATCTATTTATAGACAGGCTTCTGAAAGTTTCATTCTTGAAATTATCCACTCACTTTCCCAAGCTGTTATCATACGGACTGATATATAAAGGTAAATAATGTACAAAGTCGTGAGCCTGTGATATTGAATAAACTGCATTGCGTTAAGACCACTGAAATCTTTTGATTCAACATAGCAAACCAAGTGGCGGGCCGGATTAAGCCTTGTTGCGGGCCGAAATGAGCCTTTCAGCGGGCCGCAGATCGCCCACCACTGAATTAGAATGTAAGAAAATAATACGAGACGAGCTTATATTTGTAACTTGCCAGTGACTTTGAAACAACAATGTTTTGATGAGTATTCACTTTTTTAATATTTGAATTTTAAGAATTGGAAACTGAAAATTGTTCATGTGTAGACCAGTGCTTTTCTAGCGTTTTTTGTTTTTTTTAACAGGTGGGGATCAATATTCTATCATTGCTAATGAATCGCCAATTCGTAGTGAAACTTTCCTGGTGACGAATCTGTCCATCTTGAAGGGAACGCAATCTGAGACATCGATTTGAGAAAAATAAAACGTCACACGGCATGGCCTGAATTACCACCAATGGTATGCCTACCACAGTTTGGAAAGCAATTATGTAGGCAGTTATCTATTCATGTATGTCAAGTTTGTTTTCTTCTCTAATATACGTACGTGTATTTCACTGCTGATTACAAGTCCTGAACAATACCGTAACGACACATATAATGACAGAATGAAGATTCAGAATGCCAATGCACGGACATATAACTTGTTTATTACATATGCTATAATATAATGCAGGCACAGTTCTGGCAAATGAGATATCCAGTATCAATTAAAATATAACTGCTGGTAATATAACTCCCATAAAACTGAATAATAACTGTACAGAAATATTAGAGTCTATCCTTCAACTTTATAACCAAAATCCAACTGTACTGGACTAGGAACAAAAAACACACTGTTTTATTATGAGCTACATTCCATTCAAAAATTCTCACAAAATAAAACAATCCAAAACAAAAACAGTCTTGAAGTCAACAGGAGACCCATGCTGACCAGAACGTCCTGACAATGTATTTCATGGTCTTGTGAATACATAAACATTTAGTCCCTGTTTCTCTACCTTCAAGATGTTTTCAATTCCAGACACAAATAGACTAGGTAACTAGAATAACTGTTGGCCTATTCCAATCAACAAGATGCCGGTCAATGATGCTAGTATCTAGTATGTTATGATAAATAGAAGACAACCGGAAGCTTCGGGGAGGAACTACGGCAGTTCTCTAAAATAAAGAATGTTGAGATCATTTTGCTTTGAATATCCTGAAAGAAAGAAATTTAATCGACACTGACCAGGCAATGTGGCAAACTTAGTTGTTCACTGTCAATTTTTTCTTTTATTTTTTTTTCTGACAATGCCTTGATAATAGACATTTACACAGATGGTGCGCTTGGCTTGGCTACCTAGAAGTGGGCTCGCGGTTCGACACCCGACTCGGGCAGAGTTGTGTTTACTGAGCGCCTAAAGGCAGCAGGGAAAACCAACTCCTAGATACCCCCTTCCCCCACTGGTCCACAAATGAGATTGGACCAAAAGCGCTCAGAGCATGCTAAAAGCATGAAAGTAGCGCTATATAAAAGCTATAATAATAATCTAGATCAACAGGTCAAAATACAGTTCTACAAAGGCAATGAATTAGAGAAAGCAAGGTCAACTTCTCTCCTCCATTGTCTGTATTCGTCGCCAGAAACGTGGTGATAGATTGCCAGCCTAAGCCAGCTGAACATAACCAGTCACAGCTGTTAACATGGGAGTAAACCACATTCTTTCGAAAGGAGACGCCAGGGCCGGTTATACTTAAAGGCAACACAAGCTAAATGTGGCTTAAGGCCCAAAAGAAATATCTAGCACTGAAATATAATATCTGAACTTTTAAAGGGACCCGTATCTCAAATAGCTTAGGGCCTAAAATCTAAATACGGCACTGGGAATGCGCACCCGATGCATAGTTGTAAACACACAACTCATGGAAACATGAATCAGAATGGAATCTCCAGAAATGTGACATGAGCAAGGCAGTTTCCCCAAGACATGTAGACCAACTCAATGCTAAATATGCCAAGTATTTAGATCCACACGGCTGTACAGCACAGCGTTTAGTAAGCACACGCTACGCATTTGGTCTTTTTATTTTTTTTTTACGAAATATAACCGTCCTTGCCCTGACCTTTGACCCTGTCAACTCGTGATATAGCAAGATAACAGGGGCAGCGTGTGAAAGCAAAGTGGGAAGGGCTGAGAGAAAGGGAGGGCGGCCTAGACGGTGAAGCAAAAGAAAGCAGTGACGGTTCTGTTGTTGTTTTTAATTTAAGGTCTTTCCTAGTCCCGAACTCTTCAGTGCAAATTACTAGCAAAAAAAAAGTAGATAGTACTGTTGAAAGCATTTTTGTTTTATTTTTAATTATTATGCATGAGTTTCTGGGAGTGGAATTTAATTCTTTGAAATAGCCCAAACGCGTGAATACATACCCGTTAGTGTTAAATTACGAAAGTTAAAACTACTCACAGTAGCATACTCATGGAAATGCAAAGATGAGGCGATTTTTTTCCTTATGTGGGCTCTTTCTTGCCCAGTTTTTATATAAGCATGTTCTAGTGTTACTACTTGGGCTGAACCTGTCAGATCCTACGAAGTCTTTTTGTTTTCTATTGACCTGAGGAATTAATGTTTGAAAGCAATGTCCTATTTATATCTAACATAGATCTACAAGTAGATAGTGATCAACTAATTCTACAAAACGATTGTTTTACTATGACATTTTTGGAAATGCAAAATAGAAAAAAAAAGAAAAGTGAACTTTTTTTAAAAGTCATGAAAAGCATTTACGCCTTGATTTAAAACCATTAATTTTGTTTCCCATATTGTTTTTAATGCTTTTTCTGCTTTGTCCCAGACATTTCATTTATCCTCAAAGGCGTCACCCCCACCCCCTCCCCAGTTCACCAATTACCAAGCGGCTTAGAAATTTCCTGTGGCATGACCTTAGCTAGACGTTTGTAATCTAATAGTTAGAATCGTGTCTGAGGTCAGAGTGGAAGGTTTCGCTACACACTTGCCTCCTAGCTATATTTTGGTTGGCTTTCTAAATAGCGAATCTAGAATCCTCCACTTTCTGTGTTCATATAAACAACTGCGGACAAAGAGCATGTCAAATCTGAGATAAAACTGACAATAATAAGACTTGTTCTGAAAAAGAAATTTTTGATCAGGGGCGGACAGGTGAGTATGGGCACATGCCCGGTGGACCGACACTCAAAAGGACTGGGTGGCCGACGTCGAAAGGCTGGTTTGGAATTGAAGTATTGCTCGAAATATGGTAAAAGATGGTCGTATATTCTCTTAGAAAAAGATGCCCATAGAGCATTACGACTGGTCCTGACATTACCATTTATAAAGGATCTTCTACAGACTTTATAGTGTAATGACAGCCTAACATATTTCCACGTAATAATTCAATCGCCTTATAACGTGTTAGTATCACCTTAAATGCTTTAAACATAGAATCTGCTGACTGAATAACTAGCAACACAATTCTTCTATTTCGTACAGCCCCATACAGTTCAGGTGAGTAGAACAGAGCCAGAGCATAATAAATCCTTCAAACGAATTAAGGTTGTGCCAGAACGCATTGAGATTCCATAGAGTCTACCAGGCTTCAAATACAACAGGTTACACTACGGAAACCCATGCAAGAGCTCACTTCTAAATGCAGCATCCAACTTTACATATTTTGAGGACATCTACGACTCCCGTGGGGGTGCATAAGGGGATGCGAGAGCATCATCATTGCACTGCGCGGAGTTGTAAAAAAGCTCCCACAACCTTGTCACAATCCGGGCGCTGTTCCTCAAGGGGCCGTCACATAAATGGCGTGTCCCGCACGGTTTGCCTGGTATAGAAAAGGAAAATGGCGGGGGTCTTAGTGTACGCGGCCTCTTGCCGTGAGTCTGACCCACCCGTCAGGCCAGTGAGAGGGAGCTCTGTTCACTTTCGCTGGCCTAGAGTTCCAAGAGCCAAAGGCTCAACTCTACCTGACAGTTTCAAGAAAAAGGAGGACATCCACGAACGGATGCCCATCATTATTATATGGCAGAAAGTCTGTCCACCATTGGTCATGATCATCAGGGCCGGCCCTAACAATTGCGGGGCCCTATGCGAAACTGATTGCGCGGGGCCCAGTCTGGGTGGGAATAAGGATAATAAGTGGAAAAAAAGATTTTGTATTAGAAAATAAATTCGTCTTTGCATTTTATTCATTCTTTACTAAGTACAAAACCACGATCAAATTAACTTTACGAGCCTTGTGTAGCGAAGTCATACAGTATATCATCAAAATTGTGTTTCCTACATAGATCAGGCTCTATAGCAAGAATAGCCGAATTGTTCAATCTAACGTCGTTAATCGTTGATCTCGCGTAATTAGTTTGAGGCGAGAAATGAGCTTTCACCAGATGCCACAGTTACGGTATTATTAAAAATATTCTAAGTAGTTTAGGAAAGCAGTGTATCTCTCATTAGTGGACTATGAAAGTGCGGGGCCCACTGCGGCCGCATAGGTTGCAATGGCATAAGACCGGCCTTGATGATCATGATGGTACAATATTACTAATGTAACTAATATGTATTTTGTAATGGTTATAAGGTCTTTGGTAAACAAGAATATATTTTAAAAAATAGACCTACATTTACTACTAGTCTTAAGTATTTGGTGAGTAAAGCATTAACCCCCCCCCACACACACACACACAAACGCACCTTAATAAAACCCATCGCCTAGCATAAGAGCAAGGAAATGATGTCACAGGAAAGACGAAATGAAATACCATTGTTGAAGTGAGTGTCCTATAGTTTCACAACTATGGTGAAAGGTGATTCTAAGTCACTTGTTCATACCCACATTTAGAGCTATCATTTCATTTTCTTTTTACATATTGGCACTTTATAAATAGTAGTAATAATAATATTTATATAATAATTATATATTTATACTTTTTTTTTTATTTCGTGCCAACTCATTTACCAGTGGCATAGCTAGGGTGGGGGGAGGGGTGAATTTGAAAATTCCTTGGGACCCCCTCAATGGGTGTTTATTTTTTTTTTACATTAAATATTAAATATTATGCAAAATGCAGGAGCCCCTCAAAGAGATCAAGCCCTCCAGACCCCAAATGATGGCAAATCCCTAGCTACACCACCGTCTTTTACCCTAGTATGCCATAAGAAGTCTTTTGCCCTAAAAACGTTCATTTCAAAGCAATACTTGCTAATAAAATCTAGATTTAATAACTTTCCACCCTTTGCATAGTAACATCTTTTCCACACAGAAGCACACATTTTGCAAAAACCCTCTTTTTTTTGTTCATCTTTGAATGGAACGATACAAACATATCCACATTTGCCCCTAATAAATACAATCAAGTTTGCCTCAAAGTAACTCACAAGCAAAAGCATTCATACAGTGTTTTGTATTTTTGAACAAGAAAAGAGGAAATATATCAATTTGTTTCTTAGTAACCTTAATTATAATGTTTTGTTTGTTCTAAGACCATGTATACTCCACAATTATTGCTCCATTAGATAGAAATACACACACAAATCTGCAATAGCATTTTATGACACACCAAGCAGTTCAATTCAGTGCTGTCTAAAAAGATTTAAAGAAAAAAAGAAAGATCTTTTTGTGTTATTAATCTACATTTCAAATTTATTTTAGAAATGAAGAAAAGATCCATTTAGGGTAAATTTACTTACTCTGATCAAACCTACACAAAGTATTTCTGTTGTTACAAGTATTGTAAAATAAAATAACAGGTTGACTTAATTTCATAGATTTTCATCCCTAATTGGGGATTTATTTATTTATTTATATCTGGATGGATCATGGATCTAACCAATACAATACATATAAATATAAATCACCACACTATATATATATATAGATCTAGATTCTTTTAGGGGGAAGGGGTAGGGTATAAATATATATAGACATGTTATGTAAATCTCAAAACTTAAATTTAGAAATTAGATCTACAAGTTTGTCATGTACATGCAACCAACATCATGACATGTCATGTGATATGAATATATTAAATATATATTAGAGTCTATATTAGATCTAATAATCTAGGCTAGACTAGAATAGATCTACATATGTAACATATATGTAGAGTTTATACTATATATTAATATATATAGGCATATAGGCCTACTAATATAGATCTAGCTATAGACTATACTATAGATCTAGGTCTATAAGTATATATATATATATATATATAGAGAGAGAGAGAGAGAGGGAGAGAGAGAGAGAGAGAGAGAGAGAGAGAAAGAGAGAGAGAGAGAGAGATCTAGAATTGCTTATACTTATAAATCTAGATTCTAGTAGTCTAGTCTATGCCTAGCCCTAGGTATCTTATTTACTTAAAATTTACTAATTCTTATACTAACTTATAGATCTATGCCATTGGCATTTTTTCTATGCCTATAAATCTATTAATTATTATAATATATAATAATAATATTAATATAGATCTTGATTCTATGTCTGTCTATAGAGTATAGACTCTAGTCTAATAGTGGGGTATTACTTTTATTAGAGATGTCCTATGACACTTATATAGATCTAGATCTTCTATGTCTATAATTATAATTAAAATCTACTGATCTAGTCTGACGTCTAGATATCTAAGTGATGTTAAAAATTTAGTCAGATCTATAATTTAACTGCATAAGATCTAGATTCTAGTTAATGTTATTCTAGATTCATCTAGATCTATAATAACTAGATTTAGAGATCTACTTACGATACTAATGAATTATTTGAATACTTTGATGGTTACCAGGTCGTTCTAAATATATCTGCAAGACTATGTCAGTAGGTCACAGCTCGGGACATGAAAGTTGCCAGTTTGGAATGCAAACAATAACTGTGAATAATGAATAATAAGATGTCATTTCATTTGAAGATTTCATTTGTAAACCTTAATTGTCCTTAATAGATTGTAAAAATACGTTAATATAACCATGATAACGTGGAATCTAAATAATCTAATTCTAGCATTTTTCACTTGAAATCAAACATCTAAATCTAGATTTCTTCTTTATTGTGCTGAATGTGATTCTAAAAACACTTGGAGTCTTATGTCTAATAGAGCTTGCTAAATTTAGATTAGATCTACTTGATCTAGCAACCATCCGTGTAGCAGTCTTGAGTCTACATCGATCTTGATTTAATGCCACTGTCAATAAACATGTTTCTTTCTTTTTTTTTTTTGTCGTCTGAAATCATAAGTTCCGTTTAGAACAAAGAAACATTTCGCATTATTGATTAATTTATACGACCATTTAGATTATGTAGGTCCTTGTATAAATTCTAGTCAGAACCATTGTTAATAAGTTAAAAGAGCAACATATTGGGGGTGAACTGAGTAGTTAATGAAAATAAAACCCCAAAAAATTGTTTTTGAAAGTAGGGCCTTTTTATAAGCGGTTTTTTTTTTCGCTCGATACCAGATAAAAGAGGGTATATAAGACAATATTATGGTATAGAGGCTTATTATGCTTATGTTATCTTATCTTATAAAATACAGACATTACTTCAAGAAGATGATTACGTCCTACGCGTGTCCCTAGGTCAATCTAGTCACGCACGTTAATCAGTGACTTAAATTCTGCCTAGTCATTGGTCTTCCTGGCTGACTGGCAAACTATTCCATGCTCTAATAGCACTTATATTTGGACGTAGGCAGGAATTATTTTCGCGGGAGAGGGGGGCGGGATACATACATATATTTATAAGAGAAGACTCAAAAGTAAAGTAGCAATCATACATAAAACACTTAACCATAATCTTCAAATGCAAAAACAAAACCAAATAAATTGCTAAGACACAAACATAAATACACATTCCTTGTTCCATATGATAGGACAGATTGGCACAAATGCTCCTTCTTCCTTAGTGATATTACATAATTAGAGGCATTTAGAGCATGGAATGGGTTGCCTGAGTTCAAAGCAAATACCACAAGACCACGCAACCATCCAGTTTTCTTTTTCTTACGGATGTAGTAAAAGTACTACAGTCAAAGGGAAACAACACAAATTAAATTTTATAGATATTTTTTTTTCCTCAGTAGCCTATCTTTGATGTTTGATGTTCAGTATTGTTTTTATTACTGATTCTTAGCTCTGCGTTGTTCAACATCGATGGCTGAGAAGGACCATAGGAATAGCCGATATCATGTCATCAACAGACTATTTTTTGTCGACGAATTAAGTTGTCTAGTTTATAATAAGTAACAGCAGCGACCAGGTACAATCTTCCTTGACCATCCCAGGTCAGAAAAAAAAAAAAATCTTTTAACTCTTTCTCTCCGTAACTATTTTCCCCGTTATTCCAAAAAAGAAGATGATGACGTCCTATGCATCTGCCTTCAGGTCATGCACAGTGGCGTTGCAGGGTACCCGTGGGCCCGGGTTCAAGGATATGGTGGTGGGGCTCCCCCCCCCCCGCCCCCCCCCTCCCCCAATGAGAGACAAACAAATGAGTAATTGTGAATGTATCGTTACATTTACATAAAGACATCCCAATGTAAGTAGTGTACCTGTTTTTTTTAAATAAGTAATTAGTAAACATTGTCATTACGTTTGATTCTGCTAGGACTCAGACAAGTAATAGTGTCTTAAAAGTTAATGTTTGTACAATTTCTTAACAGAATAAAACGACTTAAAGATGTTTCAAATGAATAAAGAAATGTTTTTTACATGCCTAAGACACTTCTAGGGGAAAACTTTAAAATATTGATACAAACACTATAATCAATTTCTATTTCCATTATTTAACAGAAAATATATCGAACATTTTTCTGGCCTCCTAATTAGGAAAGTCAGTAACAAGTGCATCTATTTTATAAATTCTGGTCTTTTCTCGCTAAATGAAGAAGACTAAGTTAAGCCAACCTGCTCTCTCTCTCACACACACACTCTCTCTCTCTCACTCTCAGTTTCTCTCTCTCTCTCTCACTCTCTCTCACTCTCTCTCTCTCTCACTCTCTCTCTCTCTCACTCTCTCTCACTCTCACTCTCTCACTCTCTCTCTCTCTCTCTCTCTCACTCTCTCTCTCTCTCACTCTCTCTCTCTCTCACTCTCTCTCTCTCTCTCTCTCTGTGTCATAGACATTCGTATGTAATTTTGAACCATCGAATTTCTGAAACTGACGTCATACTGAACAAACTGGTACAGACAAAATGAGAAATAAGATGCATGCTGTGACATTGTTTTGAAAACATGATGATAAAATGTAGCTGTCTATGATAAAAACAGCCAAATCTCATGTAGCTGTTTATAATAGAGGAAAACAAACAGCCAAATCTCGTGTAGCTGTTTATAATAGAAGAAAAAAATGCAGCCAAATCTCATACACAGACTTGTTATGTGGCAATGGACGGCTTCTTTCAAGGATTGCATTCCTGGACAATAACCTAGGGCAATATCATCTGGGTCTAATGTGACTGGAGGAATGGTGGCATCATACAACTCTATGTCTTTTGCACTTGAAATGAAACTGGGCATTCACGCTTTTAAATGATGAAACTATTTTATGTCCATTAAATCAATAACGTAATTGTGAAACAATGTCAAGGATAGTCCCGTGAACTACGTTGGTTTTGAAAGAGAAAAAAGGGCGCGCAATGGACTTACTATAGCACCAGTATTTTTGTCATAGCTGCATCGCCCTACAGGTCCATTATTTCGTTTTGAATCTGTGTGGCTTTGTTTTCATGCCAGATATCAATGTTCACAGCAATGCTAAATAAAGCCTGATTAGAGGTTTTGATAAATTTAATGGTATTAACTTTATTAGCAATTATGAACAAAACTAAGCAATGACATTTCATTTGTTGTTAAAATGTCGGGATAAATTTAGATACTATGTGTTATTGTAGATATAAATTATTATATTTAAACATTTTAAATACAGAAAATAGAAGAAATAGATTAAGCTTTGGAAAAATTGAATAACTAGCAGATATGTCCAAATATATATTTTGGGACCATCCCTATAGTCTTAGACCTAATTGTTATTGTTACCGCCCCTTTCCTTATTTTTCTGTACAACACATAGATATTTTCTAAAGCAAACTCTCTCTCTTCCCATTAAAACTAATACCATCAATGGTTTATGGACAAACAATAGACATACATGGATTAAAAGATTGGGACTATCTAGCAACCATAGTCTCCTTAAACAATTAGGGTTAGTCACCGTTACAATAAACCTGATGGAGAACATTTCCTTACATAACAATACAGTAATCCAAGCCGCTGGTATATTAACTCAAAACTTTAAACACGGGTTAATGTATCAGAACAAATATAAGGTTTATGATATTTTGAGGGGGCTTTTCAGATTCTATATTATATTTACAAAAGCTCAATTAATTTTTATCCTTAAGTGCCATCCCTATAATAAGTTCTTACGTGGGCCCCAACTGGGCAAGAGTTATGGACCCAAGTGCAATGAACCCCTTTGCGCCATTGTTGCTACGCCACAGGCTGTGAGCCCCTAATGGTAGTGGGCTCGGGTTCATTGAACCCCTTCGCGCCATGGATGCTACGCTACTGGTCATGCATATTAACTAACGACTTAAATTCTGCCAAGTCAGTGGTTTTCCTGGCTAGCTCAGGCAACACATTCCATGCTCTAATAGCACTAGGGAAGAAGGAGTATTTGTACAAATTTGTCCTAGCATTTGGGATGAGGAGTGTGCCTTTATCTTTGTGTCTCTCTGAGTATTTTATGAAATTTTGTTTAAGCCTTATGATTGCTATTATTATAACATATACTATTTACAAAAGTAACTTGTTTTTTCCACACAAAACTCGGCTCCCTATGGTTAGGGCCCTAACCAGGACATTATTGCAGTCTCAATCTCGTGTTTATTCTTCTACTAGATCTTTTTTTTTCTTTGAATATATTTTTATGGGGGAAATGCATACTTAATTTCTTATGAGCACGAAATATGACATATTCGCACAGGAAGTAGATCTTCTTCTATACAAAATAAAAAAAAATAAGGACATATGTGGAAAATGTCGATGAATGTCAATAATCAGAATAGTGGCAAATACTTTAGTGTAAGTTTAATAAGCTACACCCTTTGTGTGTCATATATCCAAAAGTTTCTTGGAGTTTGAAGATCAATGAGTGTAGTAATTCACTTTGCTACGCAGTCCTAGCCATGATATCTATCTAGTCTAGATCTACTATTGTCCTAGGTCGTGACGTCGGAACTGTGACGTAGCAACGTGCTATTGGTCTAAACTACCCACAGGTTGCGACGTCGCAGATCAGTGTTAAGGCCTATTAGAAAGACTGGGTCTCGGCTTAAGTCACTGATTAACAAGCATGACTAACTACTATTGTTATTTTTACAAAGCATATATCAACTCTGTCTGTCTGGTACAATTTTTGTACACGTTATTTCTCTCAGAACCTTTTCTCGCATCAAGTTAAAACTTGACACAATTATTTGGTATTGACAAAGGAAAATAAATGCTACTTATTTAGATATTTGTCTGTATATGTGGAGTTATTCTACTCTTTACATCTCGTTCACTTTTTTTTCTCTCTTACTTCCCACTGTCCGATCAAGTTGAAAGTTCACTTTATTATTCATAGTCAAGGAGACGCGGTGGAAGAAGTTGTTAAGCGATTGGCTTCCGAACCTGGGGTCTTGGGTTCGAATCTTGGTGAAGACTGGGATTTTGAATTTCGGTTTTTTAGTTGGGGAAAGTAAAGGCGATTGGTCGTTGTGCTGGACACCCTGCTCGGTAACCGTAGGCCAAAGAAAAAAAATGACCTTAACATCATCTGCCCGACAAATCAGAAGGTCTGAGAGGCGAATTTTACTATTCATAGTCCATGACAATACATGAATCAATGAAAAAAAAAACAACTATTAATTAAATAATTATTCATCATCACTCCTTAGAGTTCCTCATGGAACATAGGGCCTCGACAAAAACACGCCACTCTCCACGTTCTCTTGCTTGCTTTTTGATGGTTTCCCAGCTCTTCCCGGTCTTCTCTGCGTCGCCATGTTCTTTTTGATCTTCCTCTGCGTCTTGTGCCCTGGAGGTTCCACTCTAAGGCCGGCCTAGCTCTGTTGTTGGTATCTTTTATAAGGGTGAGACCAATCCATCTCCACTTCCTCTCTAAGATCTGCACTTCTATATTTTTCTGTCCACTCATCTCCCACAGTTTTGGTGTTTTCAACTTTATTGATTAATAATTTTGTTTTTTTATAGAAAAATGGAGCTCATTCCTACAGTATTGAATTAGAAATGATTGATGAGTGATTTGACTTTTATAGGCCTTTATGTATGTAAATATATATGTATGTATTTCTTTTTTAGGTTTCAATGGAAGTTTCTTTACTGGTGGAGGAAAAGGAAATGGATAATCGACAAGCAGCGAGTGTAGCTCCGCCCACTCTAAACGCCGATTTGGCCTTCAATATTGGTCAGCGTACCCTAGACACAATTAAACATGTAGTGCAACCTGGCAACCCCTGCACTGATCCTGGTAGAGATGCTGCAATGCCAAGCGTCGATGTTGGTCATGCACAACATAAGATACCTCCAGCTCAACGCCTACCTGAAGGGAATCGCTGCGCACTGGCTAATAAATCTGGCCCATGGTCTCAAGAATATTTAGCTAAACAGAAAGAAGATGTATCAAGTTCCTCCTCGGATTCAGATGACGAACGGCACGACCTAGCAGAAAGATACGATGTGGTAGACTGGGGTGACGAAAGATACGATGTGGTACAAAAAGACACTGCCGCACTTGGCACAGATGAAAATGGACAAGCTGCTGGTATGAAGCGTAACGATGCTGCTGTAACCCAAAGTGTCCAAGCTGGTCAGTTGCGCAACATACGTCAAGCTCCACACATTTACGCAGAGAATCGTGGCGCTCTAACTTATAGGCCTGGCCCATGGTCTCCAGAATATTTAGCTAAACAGAAAGAAGATTTTTCAACTTCCTCCTCGGACTCAGATGACGAACGATACGAAGATTGTCTGTAGTTAAGATGTAGATGGACTCAAGTTCGTTCTAAAAATCTAGTCTTCCTTTGTCTGTAGTTACGATGTAGATTGACTCAAATCTAGTCTTCCTTTGTCTGTAGTTAAGATGTAGATGGACTCAAATCTAGTCTTCCTTTTTCTGTAGTTTCGATGTAGATGGACTCAAATCTAGTCTTCCTTTGTCTGTAGTTAAGATGTAGATGGACTCAAATCTAGTCTTCCTTTGTCTGTAGTTAAGATCTAGATGGACTCAAATCTAGTCTTCCTTTGTAGTTACGATGTAGATGGACTCAAATCTAGTCTTCCTTTGTCTATAGTTAAGATGTAGATGGACTCAAATCTAGTCTTCGTTTGTCTGTAGTTACGATGTAGATAGACTCAAATCTAGTCTTCCTTTGTCTGTAGTTAAGATGTAGATGGACTCAAGCTTGTTCTAAAAATCTTGTCTTCGTTTGTCTGTAGTTACGATGTAGATGGACTCAAACTCGTTCTAAAAATTTTCCCTTTCAGACCTTGCGTCTATAGTGCAGTTGGTGTCAAGGTCATCTGTTTCTGTGACCCATGGTTAACGATGATGTCATGTGACCAGCATTACGACCAACGACCTTTACTTTACTCCAACTAATGTCAGAGCTAGTTGAACTTAGAGGCGCCCTAAATATCCCGAAATTGAAAATCCCAGTCTTCCCCAGGATTCGAACTAGGACCCTGCGTTTTGGAAGTCAAGAACTTTACCACGCAACCACCGCACCCTAATATTTTAGTTGCTTGTTGCTTAATTATTTCAGTTCCAACACTTAATAAAGCTTCTTCTCCCTAGTATAATGTGTTAAGACTAGTTTTGGACAGTGATTGTGTCTCTCAGATTACAGTACCATGAAAGTTCAAAGGTGACTCTAGGCCTCTATTTCAACATACTGTTGCAACTCTACGGTAGGCAATCAACGAAAAGGCAGGCAACTCAACACAGTCTAACAGGAAATAAATAGCTGTGTTTATTCACTAGGGCAAACACATAACATCTTTCAGCTTCCTCAGAGTCTTACTACTAAGTATACCAGTCCTTTGCAACTTAACCCGAATGTGGACCAACGACAGCCTTCCCCGCTTCGCTCCAGGTCCCTACTACAACCTTCAGGCAGCATAAAAGTTGGCCTCTTGGTTTCCCAAACATTCAGACTCTTCACAATCCCTGATGCACTGTTCTTCTCTCCATTCTAGTGTCTTCCTGTTTACGTTCAACAGTGCGCTAGTGCTCATCTCAAGCCATGGTGCGAGGCAGGGTTACAACAATACAGAAGAAACACAGTGTAGAATATATTTCTTCTTGAGATTAATATCTTCAAACTCAATTCAATGGAAACAAAGTGATCCAGCGATGAAAAAAAATTTCACAGTAAACTTATATCACTTGTAGAAAATAATCTAATAAGTTGACGGAGGCAAAGCATAATTGTGAAATAAATGAAGCACAGTGAAAATCAATAACAATCAATAACTATTGGTCACGTAGTAATGACCAATGTCCGACTCTTATAGCTAAATTTCCTTTTTGCTTTTATAGTTTTTTAAAAAGACTCTTTCAGGATTGTTACCTTTTTCTTTAACTCATAAGCATAGTGTTTGGGGGGGGGGGGAGTGTTTCGTCACTCGCAGATGGCGCCAAAATATCTTTTGAAATTTTTTTTTAATCAACTACCGGAAAAAAAATATTTTTAATTAGTAGACATTTACACATAATTACTTATTTCTTTTGCCTGTCATATAAAGTACCGGTATGCTATTTTTAGTTGTAAGAGACTTAGCCATTTCCATTTCAATTTCTGTGTTGCGGTGTCAATATGCATCACAAAAAATGTAATGGGCTTCTCAATGAAAACATCAGTGTTATATACAAATCTGACTTTAGATTAGAATTAATAGAAACTTTTAATAGCCTGGACAGTCTTATAAAAAGAGCATTAAAAACACACTCCCAACACCCAGTGGCGTAGCTATGGTGGGGGAATGGGGGGGGGGGAATTTGAAAATTCCTCCTGAGATACCACTTGAGGGTGCCCCCAAACGAGTGTTCGAATTTTTTTTTACATTAAGTAATAAATATTTCGCCATTATCTCATATCATGATTTAGAAAGGCAAAATGGAGGGGCCCCTAAAGAGGCCAAGACCCCCCTTCCCTCCCGGGCACCAAAATCCGTTGCTACGCCACTGCCCATACCCCCATATCTAAACGAGCTTTTTAAAAACAAAAATATCTCAGCAAAGTAGTACAAATCTTAGAAGACAACCTCCGCTCCATTATAAGTAGGTCAAGAAAGGGACAAAAACTTTATTCCTTACTCAAACTGTCTAAGCCTTACTCGTAGACTAGGTGACGTGAGAAGGATCATGACGTCTATGTTATAATAATAATAATAATAATCTTTATTGTCCGTATGGAAATTTGTCTTACAATTTGTGCATTACACCAAACAAAAAACATTATAACTATAAGAAACCAAAGTGTACATTCACACCAGACTCACTCATAATTTACATGTGACAAAGTTTATATCAGATTGTTCTTATTTAATGATTTGATTGCCAGGGGAACAAAAGAGTGTTTGTGCCTATTTGTCTTGGCTATCGGTGTCTTGTATCTCGTTTGTGATGGTAACATCACAAAATCCTGACACAAAGGGTGATTCTTTATTTCGAGGATCTTGTTAGCTTTTTTAGAGATGTTTGTCTCAAACAACTGCCCGAATGGGCTTTGTTTTTTTGCCAATGATTTTATATTGTGTTTGTTTTATTTATGTGGAATATTGTCGACCTTGTTTCAATTTGAGAAAAAGAACTTTTGTAATCAAAACAATTTTCTAAGCAGCAGTCTTAGTTTTAATGAAATAATTGAATAGACCATGAGTAAACAATTTTTAAATATTATTGTTAGATTTAGATCCATCTAAACTGTTTCTACCCTACAAAATAATGTAAGTTCTCCTTTTATGTATTAACAAACTCTTAGGCCAGCGCCTTTCAAACTGTGGGCGAGCCCCCTAGGGTGCTGATAAAATGGGCGCGAATGTTTTTTTTTAAGGACAAAGAAAAAAAAAAGGCCTTTTTTTGCATTGTAGTTATAAACACATTTTGGGCTAATATCAAGTCAAACGAAATTAGTAACTATGTTAAAAAAATAAATTATTAAATCTAGTGAAGTTTCATTTTCTAAGTAGAACCTAATGTCGTTCGCGAGAAGCTTCTACTACAAGATTGTTTCATTTATCTCTTGTCTAAAAGACTTCCAATACATCATCTCCAATGCGATCACAAAGTGTTCATCCTTATGTTCGAACGGTTAAATTTTAGATTATAATTTAAAGTATTGCTAAAAGTACCTACCGAACTTTTTTTGTGTCTTTTGTTTTTCAGATTCCGCTTGGGCATCTTTAAGATGCCATAATCTACTTTACAACATCGAGGCAGAATTGCTATTGAGTTGTTTTTTTCTATGTGTTGGATGTTGTTTTTTTTTAACTAGTTTAGTTGCAATTTATTGACTTAATTCATTGAGCTGTCATACAAATTGTTTCACTGGAAAGTATGGGTCTGTCGCCTGTTCCTGCAGCTGTTGGTTCCTGAGCCTAGTTCCGCGCCTGGCGTCCAGATTCTAGCCTGTGCATTGTTGCTCAGATGAACCTTCAGTTGGTCTCCTCGAAGGATACTGAAAGAGAAGACCAAATTCTTTTTGTTTTTAATGATATAAAACATGTTTTCCAAGAAAATGTGCAACTCACACCACTTTAATTACGGTATTAAACAAATTGTTTCATGATGATTTGTGTTGACCTGTTCACCTCATGTTGATTGTTTCAATTAAAAAGAATTTAAATATCTCAGATGCTATAAACTACAGGTCTAGGTAGGTCTGCAGGTCTAATAGTGGCATAAGCTGCTGTGTAAGGATGGTATAACCTGCAGGTCTTGGAATGGTATAACCTGAGGTTCTGGTGATGGTATAAGCTGCAGTTCTGGTGATGGTATAAGCTGCAGTTCTGGTGATGGTATAAGCTGCAGTTCTGGTGATGGTATAAGCTGCAGTTCTGGTGATGGTATAAGCTGCAGTTCTGGTGATGGTATAAGCTGCAGTTCTGGTGATGGTATAAGCTGCAGTTCTGGTGATGGTATAAGCTGCAGTTCTGGTGATGGTATAAGCTGCAGTTCTGGTGATGGTACAAGCTGCAGGCCTGGTGATGGTACACGCTGCAGGTCTGGTGATGATATGAGCTGCAGGTCTGGTGATGGTATGAGCTGCAGTTCTGGTGATGGTATGAGCTGCAGGTCTGGTGATGGTATGAGCTGCAGGTCTGGTGATGGTATGAGCTGCAGTTCTGGTGATGGTATGAGCTGCAGGTCTGGTGATGGTATGAGCTGCAGGTCTGGTGATGGTATGAGCTGCAGGTCTGGTGATGGTATGAGCTGCAGGTCTGGTGATGGTATGAACTGCAGGTCTGGTGATGGTATGAGCTGCAGGTCTGGTGATGGTATGAGCTGCAGGTCTGGTGATGGTATAAGTTTAAGGTGTTGAATGGGGCTTCAATGGCTGGTAGACAACTAAACCGCTGTAGGCGTATTATATCTTCCTATGTAAAACTTTAAAAAAAAACAACTTGAATTACGTGTTTGTAAACTAAACTAAATATTTCTGGTCGTATGCACAAAGGACATACCACAAAATTGAAACTTTTTTACTTTCATATGAGGAGGTTTAATTTCATTACGTTATTTCCCACAGAGTGGCACTACATATTTGCTATTTGAAAAGCAACTAAAGGGGAAACAATCTTTAAAGTTTCACAAGTCTATTAAATGTCTTATTTTGATTAATCATTTATTTCCCTTGCTTGTGACGCTCACTAATGTAATTATAATACTGTGTTGAAAATTAAAAAGATCGTGTCAAAATATCCATTTATATATTGCAACAACCATACAGCATAAGGCTTACTATAAGCATGAAAGTTGCAATATATAAAAGCTATTTTTAAAAAAATGTACATTAAAATGTGACATCAGAAGAAGTAAATTACTGATTATAAAACACATAATATAGACATATAATATGGACATATAGTATTGACATAAACTATACACACGTATTCCCATCTTATATATTAAGACGTTACTTCAAAAAGATGATTACGTCCTACGCGTCATGCATTCAGTCATGCATGTTAACCAATGACCTAAATTCTGCCAAGTCATTGGTTTTTCTGGCTAGCTCAGGCAACCCATTCCATGCTCTAATAGAACTAGGGAAGATGGAGTATTTGTGCAAATTTGTCCTAGCAAATGGGACGAGGAACGTGCCTTTATCTTTGTGTCTTTCTGAGAATTTTATTAAATTTTGTTTTTGTATTTGAAGATTATGGTTCAGTGTTTTATGTATGATTCCTACTTTACTTTTGAGTCTTCTGTCCTAAATGCTTTCTAAATTTAGTGATTTTACTAAAGGTGTTACTCTGGTCAAATGTGAATATTCGTTTGTTATGAATCTCACTGCTCTATTTTGTGTATGTTCCAGTTTCTTAATGTTTTCTTGAGTTGAGGGGGGTCCCAAACGGAGGATGCATATTCTATTATTGGCCTAACGAAGGTTAAATAACATTTTAATTTTATGTTCTTATTTGATTGACAGAAATTTCTTTTAAATAAACCTTAATGCTTTGCTTGATTTTTTGATAGCTTCATCAATATGGGGATTGCATGACAGTTTTTTTTATTCATTATAACACCTAGGTATTTTGCGTTTTTAGTCTGTGTTACTGGTTTACCATGAATACTATATAATATAGACATACAGACATATAATATGGACATTGTCATGTTCTTTCACATTCTCTTAAGTAAAGTTCACTGACCTGCTTCAACCTCCACTGTTTTTTTTCTTTGTTTACATGTTATGTTTTGGTTCGAGTCTTTAAATTTACACCTGCCACAAACTTAGAGAGGTCCGCGTGAAATTGGTCAAACGCTAAAAAGTCACATTTGTTCTTAAATAGCTAAGCGGTATGATGAATTTAATATAAGATTTATTTCTTTACCATCACACAGTGGAACAAATCTTTAGAATCGAATCTCCTTTAATATTTGATTACGGGCAACAAGGGAATTTTGTAGCTTGATGAAAAGTTGTTGTTGTTTAAAGTAAAATTTAAATATAAATGTTCAAATAGAAGTGGGTGGTTTTCTGGTTGATAAGTCTTAATATTTTCAGAAGTTAAATCCGATGACCCAGATTCCAAGTAGGCCATCTTGTTTGGTGGACAAAATAACAGAGGTCCACTTTACGACATTAAACATTTAGTCTTCAAGTAGAAGTCGTAAAAATAATGACTATTAACTCACTTCTTGTTCTAATTATAATGTTGGCGGGTCTAGATGGCAAGACTGATATCTGAGATGAGCTGCGCTTCGGTTTCCAGATCAGGCATCTAAAAATATACTTTCTCTTCTATAGGGGTTTTGGGGCCAGAGTTTTGTTTGGGTCTCTTGATGGAGAATGCAGTTTTGAAGGACATGGTCATCATTCTCTGGTGACACCCCAGAAGGGCTGATTACACTAGCCCCAATTTTCAGCTTCGGGAACATATGTTGTGTCCGGTTCTGAGGCAAAAAAAATTAGATGTTGATCGTGTCGGGATAGCTTATAATAAGTGTCGTTTTTCTTGGTAACTCAGTGTAAATTCAATTTCAAGAATAGATTCACAAAAGTAGATCCAACATAAAGCTTCAAACTTATTGACTGACTCGTTTATTGTCTTCCTTTCTTATCTTATGAAATACAGACGTTACTTCAAAAGAAGATGATTACTTCCTACGCGTGTTTCTAGGTCAATCTAGTCATGCATGTTAGTCAATGACTTAAATTCTGCCTGGCTGACTCAGGCAACCCATTCCATGCTCTAATAGCACTATTGAAGAAGGAGCATTTGTTCAAATTTGTCCAAGCATATGGGACGAGAAATGTGCCTTTATCTTTGTGTTTTTCCGAATATTTTATTAAATTTTGTTTTTGTATTTGAAGATAATGGTTCAGTGTTTTATGTATGGCTGCTACTTTACTTTTAATTCTTCTATCCTGAAGGATTTTACTAAAGGTGCTACATGCAGTTATATCCTCTCTAAAAAGAGCTTCTCCAACAGACAAGAGAGAACCCTATTTTTAATACCCTTAACTATTTATTGGAATTTTATCGTTGTTTCTCGAAATGTAAACATATTGTTTATACAAGTACCTTGACATTAACACTAAACTGTGCTGAAAATTCAGTTTCTAAATCAAAGGTTGTAAAACTACATGTACTATATTACGAACTTTCTTTAAAAAAAATTATACTTGTGAGAAGAATGCCTTACCAGTGCCGTATTTAGACATGAAAAGGCCCTAAGCTATTGAGATACGAGGCCCTTTTATAAGTCAAAATAGTATATATCAGTGCTAAAAATTTCTCGAGTGCCCTAAGAGCTTGTCTTGCTTATAGGTGCCTATTAATAATTCAACGGGGAGCCTATTTCTCTAGTTAGTTTACTGTGCCGCGGAAAGCCTCAAAAGAACAACACATATCTTGACGACCTCCAAATAACAGGTTTCACACAAACACCTTGATAATACGTACACATGTTCTTGAACTCAGTGGCGACCTGCATATTTTTCCACATCTTTATCGTGTATTATTTTTAAGGATACGTTCAAGCGTGGAGTGACAGTGGTTAGCAGGTCAGCGTGGGGCCCAACTGCCGTTGTGATCCTGTTTCGAAATTTTTTATCTTGCGGTATATATCAAAAATAATCTTGTAGCTCAAACTATTTCACGGTCGAAAATAAGGTTTTTGATAAAAAATAGTCAAACTTAGGCCTTACTATTTGCCAAGAAAATTCACAGAAGTGTGCATTGTTCTTGTTCATATGCCACCCACGGCTTATTCTGTGATCTAGACGGACGTGGTTTTGATTGACATTCTTAAAATCAAAACACAATCCCCTGGCACTTCATTATAACTAGATCTACGTCAGATCGTCTCGAAGTGGGCCACTTCTGTCCATTAAGTCATGAAATGAAAGCTGCTTGTTGACTGGAGAATGTGACAAAAATCACGTCTGTATTTCGTAGTCACTGAATAAATATACGTTTGGGATGGCTGCCTGGTCGTGCGGTTTGCGTGCTGGACTGTCGTTCAGATTTATCGATGGTCCTGGATTCACACTCTCCCATCCCCCGTCGTCCTGCGGGAGGTTTGGACTAGGAAGTAAATTATCTTTAACTAACATCCGAAACATGTAAAAAATTTTACATAGATTCTTTCTTGTATTTGTGTGTCTGTGGTTTAATATTATGTATTGTTGTTTTTAATAGTAAAAAAGAAAGTGTCTCTATGTAGGCCTAATCCTAAAACATTTCCAATGAGGGTGAACAAAGTAATCTTAAGTCTAAGACGTGAAGCTTGGTCGAGAGGCCAAGTACGCCTGAACTTGGCTTGTCTTGGCTACCTAGAAAAAGGCTTGAGGTTCGACAACCGACTCGGGCAGAGTTGCGTTTACTGAGCGCCTAAAGGCAGCACGGAAAACCAACTCCTAGATACCCCCCACTGGTCCACAAATGAGATTGGACCAACGCGCTCTGAGCATGCAATAAGCATGAAAGTAGCGCTATATAAAAGCTATAATAATAATAACTCGATGTTTTTAAAATCTAGCTAAATGATGGTTTGAAACCCAATTACTTTTGTTACGATGCAATGCTTCGTATTTTTCAGAAGCTACACCCAAAAATCTAAACCCGAAAACTCAGAATTACTTTGTAGTTATCAGAGAGTTTTTTGTTCACGTGAAGAAACAACAGAAATTCTCTTTACAAAATAAAACCTTTTAATTCTTGTTGTTTTGGTAGTACACTTACAGCACCAAACTGCAGGTAGACAACTAAGCTAACTAACTAACTAACTAAACTGATGAGGCTTATTACATGTGAACTAATAAAACTTGAAATAACTGGAATAACTAATTTGTGAACAATACTAAATATAGTTTTATAATAATATAGACACAATCAAGTTGATATGAGATAAAATGTAGTAGACTTTAGTAATAATATTCTTTAACAAAATCGAGCTCACTACAGTAACACAACCTTTCAGTCTCAAGTTCTGGAGTCGTGTGTCCTAAGACCAATGACAACAATGCCACTTATCTTGCATCATTGACACTGCGTAGCTAACCTCTACCCACCGTTACCATAGAAACACACACACACACACATTTCTATAATCGTGACAAACTTTTAAAAAGCAGTCAAAACACGGTCCACTCTGTGATGTTTTCTTCCCATCGTTTTGTATGCTTCTTCTTTTTGCCTGGTACTGTTCCTTGAAGGAATGTCTCTGCAAGCCCTGAGGATCTCGTGATATGGCCATACAGTTTTAGTTAGCGTTATTTGACTGTGGTCAGCAGGGTCATCGTGGGGCCCAGTTGCCACTGTGGCTGTCTAGTTTTAGTGTAAACTTTTCTAACTTCCCACATCTATGTCAAAATTCTGCACTTTATTGCACATCCCTCGTTATTAGGTCTTTTTGTCTCCTCTTCACAAAATCAAAAGGAACCACTGCGTTTGCGTTTGGTAGTCATGGTGACGGCCTGTGGTTGTTCATGAACAAATACTAAACAGTACAGTCTACACTCTACAGTGTCTTAACCCGAGTCGAATAAATAGGTCACCACGCGAACTGAAATAAACATGAAAAAAAAAAACTGTCTCAATAAGAACTTAGTCGCCTTTATTCACTTAACAGGCAGTGGCAGCCTAAACCAGAGGCTCTCAGATTTTGCTGTCCGGTTTTCGGTCGAGCGCCTGCTTGGCTATTATTGCGTTTTTGCAAATTCATAATGTGTTTTTAATCATTTCTAACTGTATTAATTGGAAGAGGAAATAAAAGAAAAATTAATTTTTATATAGAATATTCATTAATAAAATTCAAATTAGAAGAACCAGAATAAAATGTAAGATTTAAACGCATTATTTGACATTAATTGAGAAATTTTATACCAACACGGAAGTGTAGTAGACCGTTGGGGCATAACACAAAATCTATTGACCGTTTTTCTACATTCCTCCCTGCCTTTTGCCATGGATAGAATTTCTTTCAATGACTGTCCGGTCCATTCTTTTATGTTATCTCCCCATCGGTTTTATTATGTGTGTTGTCGCTTGAGCTTTGACTTATAGATCTAAACAGCTAATTCAAACTAAACCAATATAGGAGTATTTAAATCTTAACAAGCTATTTTAGAACATAAAATAAACTTGAATAATGTACTTGATGAAATAAAACTGAATGGAGCCATTATAGACAAAATACAACAGGTTCAACTTGGAAGTAAATGTATGAAGTAACAGGTGCCATGATAATTAAAACAAGATATTATTCAATACATTAAAACGTCCTTTCTGTCTCACGACTGTCGGTTAGTTCCCTTGAATTACGCCAGACAACTGCGTGGTTTCATCAGAAACTCCTCGGCCTACCCAATCAAAACATACACCCTACTTTTTCATAACACTAGAAAAACGCACACTTACTCCAGAACAATGGGGTGATTCCGTTAATGAGAAATCAAAAAGTCTCAACCTACTTGAATGAGACCCACCATATTGTACAGGGTCGTAGCTAGGAATTTTCCATTGTTTGGGGGCCCGGGGGACTTGACCGCTCTGGAGGCCCGTGCATTTTGCGAATCATTTAATTTAATTTTTAATGTAAAAAAACACACAGTTGGGGCCCCTTTCAAGTGGGGGTCGGGGGGAATTTCATATTCTCCCTGTCCTCCCCAGACCCTAGCTACTCCATTGATATTGTACCCCCCACCTTTTACATTTCATTAACCCCCAATTTATTTAATCACTCCTGTGGACCCTGTATAAGTCATCGTCGACCCTTGAGGTCGATGTAAAGCAACTTTGGAATCACTGACCTAAACAAATATCAGTTTACTTGCTATTCCTTTAAAACCGTACACACAAAAGGATACATTAACAAAATAATAGTAAATCAGATCCATATCTATGCTTTGACAAAAAATACACTCTGTTGATACCTGTTCTTAAAAATGGCATCAGTGACAATCACGTCATTTCACATCGGTGACACACGACTGATCATAATTAATCACCCGTAAAAACCTTCAGCTCGTAATTAAACAAGTAGCACTTTGGAGTTGACGAAATAGAAAGCCGTCAATAATCTTACTCAACTGGTAGAGCAGACGACATTTAGATCAAGTACACCCAAGGATCTTTTTTTTTAAAAAATAGAATCGATTTCTCGTCCTATATGAATGAATCATATTTTGCAAATATCTTTTACAAAGTCTAAACTGTGCAACATGTCATATATGCGCCCCGTGGGGACCATTTAAGAATCTTTCTGGGCATCATTGCGGTCTGTTTCCACCAAAAGCATATTCTTCTAATAGATTGTTGGGGTTGTATTTTGCATTGGTTAGTCCGCCACGGCACACCGACAGTCTATCAATTACGATATTACATAAGTTAACTTTTTCCTCTTTCTCATTTTTATGTTGAATGTTCAGATGACTAGACCAATACATGAGATGAGCTGCGCAGTGGTTTTCAAATCAGGGAGCTCTCTATATAGTTTTCTTTCTATTGGGGTGTTTTGGGGCCAGTTGTTTTTTTTTCGGGTCTCTTGGTAAAGAGAGCAGTTTTGAAGGACATGGTCAGCATTCTCTGGTGACATTCCACATGGGCAGATTTCACTGGTTCCAATTTTGAGCTTCCGGTACATATGTTGTCCCATTCTGTTGTGTCCGGTTCTGAGGCGAAAGATTAGACGTTGATCTTGTCGGGATAGCTTAAAATAGGCGTCGACTTTCTTGTGATTCGGATGAGAGCTTGTCCATTTTTTCATCTATTTACTATTAATATTCATTTCTTCTGGAGAGTGCAATATTCAATTGTGTGTTTGTTCTACTTAAGTAATTGAATGAACAAGTAACATCAATAGATTAACGTGCAATCGTTAACAACGCGTGATTGCATAACAAAGGTTTAATAATATGATATAATAATAATAATAATAATAATAATAATAATAATCTTTATTGCCCGTATGGAAAGTTGTCTTACAATTAGTGCATTACACCAAACAAAAAACATTTTAACTATAAGAAACCAAAGTGTACATTCACACCAGACTCACTCATAATTTACATATGACAAAGTTTATATAAGATTGTTCCTATTTGATGATTTGATTGCACAATATGAATGATAATTCATACATAGCAATTAGATTAGATCAAAAGGAATAGTCAATATAACAAACTAGCCAGATATTACACGCGGCCCGCGGGTCTTAATTTGTGTATCACTTATATAGTCACTGATATAGTGTATTAGAAACAGTTAAACAAAATGATAATTTTTTCAGTACAGCGAATGTGATAATATGAAAATATTATGAATGAAGCTAAAAAAATAGCTAATCGACCTAAATCCAATGGACCTCATTCACCAATCGTAAACAAACAACAGAGGCGAAGCATCCATGGCGCGAAGGGGGTTCAATGAACCCGGGCCCACAAGCAATAGGGGCCCACAGTTGTGGCGTAGCAGCCATGGCGCGAAGGAGCTCATTACGCTTGGGACCATGGCTCAAGGCCAGTTGGGGCCCACATTAGAACTTAGGAAGAACATTTGCTTGTTCATTTGAAACACTTCTAAGTAGTTTAACTATGTTAAGAAGTTGTAAAAACATTGATTTTTAAAACACTATTACTTATATGGAGTTCTAACTGAATCAAAAGTTAAGACATAATTACTTTTTTAAGATAAAGGTACGATCTTTACATTGGAATGCCTTTACCTTTAGATTACTCATATTTTGTCACACACTAAATTTGTCTTATTGGTTGGAGAGGAGCCAATCGAGATGTTCTTGAACCCGGAGTACTAGGGTGATATTTACTTGTGTAGCAGGCAGTGGTGACGTCCTATAGTCCTCGCAGTACTGGTGTGATATTTACTTGTGTAGCAGGCAGTGGTGACGTCCTATAGTCCTCGCAGTACTGGTGTGATATTTACTTGTGTAGCAGGCAGTGGTGACGTCCTATAGTCCTCGCAGTACTGGTGTGATATTTACTTGTGTAGCAGGCAGTGGTGACGTCCTATAGTCCTCGCAGTACTGGTGTGATATTTACTTGTGTAGCAGGCAGTGGTTACGTCCTATAGTCCTCGCAGTACTGGTGTGATATTTACTTGTGTAGCAGGCAGTGGTTACGTCGTATACATCTACCGTCTCTGGCCATCAGCTAAATTAAAATTTAACCTAACACTAATAGTCCAATATTTAAACTACATGCTTACATATTACTTCCTATTGTGTCTTAAAAGAATAGATATTAATTAATAATATCGTTTTATCCCGTGCTTTTAAGAATGTGCGCTTATAATACTGTCACTAAATCAGTCACAAGAAGCACTGGCCCTTGATTTCCAACCTCAAATCGGCCCAACACCAAGCCGTGTTTATGCCATCTCCCATTTAGCTCGAGCCTGTCTCTATAGTTCTTTAAAATATGTCTAATTCAGTCTCTAATGTTTGTGCTTTCACCCAGACTGCTATCACATTGGATAAATTGTTATGCTCCAATCAAGAGTTATAACACACATGCGAGTCCGCACAGCTTTTCAGATGCTCTTGAAAGAACCGGATATCGCTTTGGTAAACCGTTAAAACATTTATTTACGGGGAAAATGGTCGTCGAGTCTTCTACACATAGCGTCTCTATTCTGCCCTGCCTTAAATCCGGCACTGCTGCGAGGTTTACAATCAAAGCAAAAGATCCTGCCTGCTAACCCTTGTCTGAATAGATCCGACGTGAACATGACCTATATGATTTTATAGTTTTACACTTTAAACAGAGACAGCAACATTATGTGTTCTTTTCACGCTCATATCGAGGATGGACGAACAAAGATAGACTTGAATAATAAATAACACTGCCTAGAATTAATTTTGTTTTAGGAAGCACACATAACTGAAATTGGGTTACATGCCAAAATTTCGTACAACAAAGTAGCGCTGACAAAATGGTGTCTTTAAAATAGCGCCGGACTGTATCTCATATCAAATATGCCTTGATCTAAAAATCATATTTATCTGGAGGTAGCAGAGGTTTGAATTCTGAGTTTTCCTTCTCCCTCGGGCAGGAGGAACGCGTAAGCTTTAGGTGGCAACCTTTTGTCCTACATGTTCAGCTTCTAAACGTTTTCATCAACACCACCTCGGAGGTGGGGAAGGTGGCTGGGGGTGCGAGGCAGCGGGTAGATTGATCATGAGGCCATACTCTCCAAAATCTCCAAAAAGCACTAACTCAGATTTAACAGTATCTGTTTCAGAACAGAAAAGAAATAAAGTAGATTCTAGACACATGCAGATCTAGGTATTGTAAAAGACTGAATCATTTATTTCAAAAACAAAATGCTGCACATATTAGAATGACTGGTTGTTGACACGCAAGTCCTGGGTTCGATCCCCATACTAAACAATTTTTGTCAAGGACAAATGAAATTTAAATGTTAAATGTTTTCTTGGAGGTTCAGAGTGCCGATTTAAATTATTCTGACAGCGAATTCAAGCGGTGGTTGATTTTGAAACCAATACGGTGCAGTGCCCACACATTCATACCGTATGACCTTAAAACCACCCATTCGAATTACTTTTTTTTTTTTAAAGTGCAATCTTTACATTGGAATGTCTTTAAATTTAGATTACTCATTTTTGTCACACACTAAATTTGTCTCATTGGCTGGAGGGGGGCCCACCAAGATGTTCTTGAACCCGGGCCCATGGGTACTTTGCTACGCCACTGACAAACAACATGTATCCACGTGATTCTCTATCTCTTCTATACAAATTACATTATACACAATGGCTATCACGTGACAGTTTTATTCGTTTTTTTATCAGTATTGTCACGTGGCTAAATGTTGTTTTTTACGATTTGTTTGCATCTATATTTAGATCTAGATCTAGAGTCTAGATACTAATATAATATAGGCCTACTTACTTTTACGGCGCGACTAAACAAAATCTGCTAACATACGGAATAACTTGTTGGCAAGGCAAAGCTTCATCTAAACTATTGCGCCGTCTAGAAAACATCATAAAAAAGGCATCAAAAAGGGCATCAAAAATTACAGTCACATATTTAAAGGAACTTTTTAACAAAAGTGTATAAGAAAGATGGAAAAAATCTTGGAAGACAACGGCCACTCGCTTCATCCGAACTACGTCAGATCGTCGCGAAGTGGGCGATTGCGTGTCAATCAAAACAAGAACGGAGCGGTACAAAAACTCGTTCGTACCTCACTCGGTCAGACTATATCAACGCCACTCATTAATCAGGAAAGATGAAAAGGATCAAAATACAAGATATGAATGCCACAGTAACCTAGTTAACGACTAAACAATTGAACTCGTGTTGACCTAATCCAACTAAATCCGAAATAAAAACTTGTAGGGTTTCTGTTCTCGTATGCGTGAATTTCGGTAGTGCCCTAATGTAATAATAATAATATTTATTGTCCGTAAGAAGCGCGCGATATCATGAATGGAGCTATTGGGCCAAGTCACAGCTTATAGCGAATGCATGTATTGTCATAATTGAAGGGAGGCAACTCAACGAGACATAGATGTTTGTTTACAAGGAGACATGACAAACACAACATAGGACATCTGCCTTGAGCACAGCATCTTCATCTCGGCTCTAGACTTGGGTGGAAATCGTTTTCTTTTAAATGTCGACATCCTTCCCAGTCTGGTTTCTGGCAGTGCGCACCATCTGCACTATCTTGAATGGCGGTGTGCATGGCGGGGTTATAACATTATGTAAAATATGCTTTAGAAATACACATTTGAAGGTTAATTTGATTAAAATATGAAATGAATGGACTATATTTCGCACGTTAATTCGTTAAACTATGTTTGCGAATAGTATATCTATCCAGTGGCGTAGCTAAAGATTTGTGGACCCGGAGGGCTTGGCCTCTTAAAGGGCCCCTGCATTTTGACAATCGACATCATAAAATAATATTATGGTGTAATATTTAATGTAAAAACACATTTCGGACACTAAGTGGGGGCCAGGGGGCGTTTTCAAATTTGGACCACCCCTTCCTAGCTACGCCAATGGATCTATCACCTTAGAATTAGCTCTAGATCTCGACTTCGAGAGATTTTCTGTTCTCACATACGTGACCTGTAGGTCTTGCCTAATGAAAGAAGCACGCGATAACATGAATGGGCCTATTGAAATGTACATTTAGACGTCTTCCCATCTATAAGGAACGAATTTATGTAAAAAAGCTTTTGAAACACAAATTTAGATTTGAAGGTTAATTTTATTAAATAATGAAATAAATGGACTATATGTTGTATTTTCACGTGTCAAAGTAAAAAAACTATCTTTGCATAGTTTAGTTATTAAAATTTTATTTAGATGGAGGTTTCGCTCTCCGCATGCGAAAGCTTTCGGTTCTGTCTCTTTAAAACATGACTATATGACCTAGATCCATGAATTCGTAATACTTTCATAGAGTTGGGCAACTTCTTTTTAAGGGTCTCAAGTTTGTTTTAGGGCTACTTTACACATGTTACTGTTCTATATGTTACTGTTCTAGTTAGTATCCAAGAAACTTTATTCGCCAAGTTTTATCAAGATTTATCAAACGGTTTTATACATACATACATACATACATACATATATACATACATACATACATACATTAACATTGCCTTACTTTCGGCTTTATATTATATTAAACTATTAAATACTATACTCAGTGAGCTTGATTTATGTACAAATATATAGCATAAATAACACGAAGGCACACCTTATTCCCAAAGCCAGCGGAACACTCCGGGCCAGCGATGCCCACAACCGATTACTGTCTATGCAAAATGATAAATTATGGCTCATACCAAGACAACAGTTACGCTCAGATAAGCTTGTTAAGTAAAGTACACATTTCTGAACTTTCGATCTATGGGGCAGATGATGTAGAGGTCATTTGTTTCTGTGACCCACAGTTAACGAGGGTGGCATGTGGCCAGCACAACGATGAACCGCCTTTACCTTCCCCCCAACTAATTTCAGACACCCTTTAGAGCTGGGTGCACTCTGAGGTGCCATTAAATCCCGAAATTCAAACTCCCAGTATTCATCAGATAAGCTTGACTTACACATAATCTCAAGCCTGAGTCCCCGACCCTGGGAAACAACAAAAAGAAGCTCCAACAAGAACCAGCCGTCCAAGCCAAAACACAAGAGCACAGAGCGCGTCTTTGGAAACAGCGCATATGATATTTTGATGCATAATAGAGAAACACAGAACAAAGAATCAACTCATTATGCACACGACATAGATTATAGACGGTGCTTCAAAAGAGAGGATAATTACATCCTACACATTTCCTGTGTTCATTAGTCAAGCATGATAATCAGTGACTTAAACTCTACTAAGTCGTTGGTTTTTCTGGCTAGCTCAGGCAACCCATTCCATGCTCTAATAGCACTAGGGAAGAAGGACCACTTTTCCTAGCATATGGAATAAGAAGAGTGCCTCTGTCTTGTGTTTTTCTGGGTATTTTATGATGTTTTGTTGAATATTATTTTATTGAACTAATTGATTGCAAAAGTTTTTTTTAAATTTTAAAATTAATAGTTTAAATGTACATATTTATTAATAATTAATGTTATTAAAGATTCCTCTTTCAGACAGCGCGATCTATGAGGTCAGATATTGTGAAGCTTATCTATTTCTATGTGTCATATGGCCAGCACTAGGACCAACGGCGTTTAGTTCCCCCCAAAGTATTTCAGATACCCATTAGAGTTGGGTGGACGCCAAGGCGTCCTAAAATTCCAAAGTTCAAAGTTTCAGTCTTCACTGGGGTTCGAACTCGCAACCCGTCGACTTGAAAGACATAGCACAAACAGCCAGGATTCTAGAAGTTGTGAGATCGAGTCTAAGGCAGTTCAGTTTTTTAGTAATCCACTGAATAGTTGGTGTCGTGTCAGGATTTTGTGATTTTACCATCACAAAAGAGATACAAGACACCGATGGCAAAGACAAACAGACAAAACACTCTTTTTGTTCCCCTGGCAATCAAATCATTAAATAGGAACAATCTGATATAAACTTTGTCATATGTAAATTATGAGTGCGTCTGGTGTAAATGTACACTTTGGTTTCTTATAGTTATAATGTTTTTTGTTTGGTGTAATGCACAAATTGTAAGACAAATTTCCATACGGACAATAAGATTATTATTATTATTATTATTATATTTATTATTATTATTATTATTTTTATTATTAAATGTATAATTAACAGAGTGCTGAGTAACTTAAAGACTTCAGAAACATGATCTTTTGTAAAATATTTGTAATTTTTTTTTTTTTTTTACATATTTTGGATGTTCCTTAGGAGTTGCAGGTAATCCACATTCTAGCCCAAACCTCCCACAGGACAAAAGGGTATGAGCCTGGACTGTCGTTAATTGTGCTTTCTCCCTTTTGAGGAGCCGCTGCAACAAGAAACAGCGCCTAACACATTCGTCGCGCACACAAACAGGCACACACACAAACACTCCAGTGAAAGCTCGGGCAGGTAAAAAAAAAAAGTTTAAAAAAAAAAAAATTGTGACAGCATTGTTCCCCTTTTCTTGTCCCCCCCCTCCCCCACCAATCCAGCCTAGAAAGTAGAAGATTTAAAAGAATTTTATTTTGGACATTTTTCTCCAGTCTGTGTTGCTTCTTTGTGTAGTTTGTTATAACGTGTTCCATAAAAAGCAAAGTGCAAATGGTTTCACTGGCGGATCCAGCGGGGAAGGGGGATCGATAGGGACGATCGCTTCCCCCCCCCATACCGACCCCCGCGGACAAATTGAGTAGAGAAATCACACAACTTATATCAGAATTCTATACTTATGTTAGTAATATATACGAATTAATTATATTTTAACCTGTTTTTGGATTGTATCGCTCCCTCCCTATAGTATGTTGGCCGATTTAGTGGGGGGGGGGGGCGATTGCATCAATTCCACCCCCAAACCCTTAACTTTCGAGTGGGGGGCGATCCAGTTTTTTTTGTCTGTTAAAAACAATTATTTACATATCTATATGATAAAAGCTAAATATCGATATTTTACAACTAGTCTTAATATTATGTCGTTCCCCATCCCCTATGTTGGTCAATTTGATGTGGTGGGGGGGGGGACTATAGCATACATCCGCCACCCCGACCCTTAACTTTCAAGTGGGGGGGGGGGGGCGGTCAATTTTTTTTGCAGAAATCACATGTTGTTAAAAACAATTATTTACATATCTATATGATAAAAGCTACTTATTGATATATATCTTAACTAATATGCGTTTATACATAGGGTTAGGCTTTACTGGCTGTTAGTGTTAGGATTTGTAAAAAAAAAATCGCCCCCCTCCCCTCAAAAGTTCTGGCTCGCTAGTGAATGGTTTTAATGGTTGAAACTCTTTCAACTATCCCATAACACATGTGTTTCAACTTGTTAAGAGCATTTGGGATAGAGAGTACGGTAATTCGGGTTTCAAATAAACTTGGACTCGTTTTTTTTCTTTTTCACGCTTGAATGATTATGAAATTTTTTGAAAGCATTTCTTTAAAAGTATTAACATTTCTAGATCTAATTTCTTTCCATCGAAGCGTTCTTCAAAACAAACTTTAATCTTGTTTTATAAAATACAGACGTTACCTCAAAAAAACAACAACATTGGATTGGGCTCATGTGTTGCTATTATTTAGATTATTTACATTGCTCTATGCCTCAGAAACATGGACAGAGTACAGTAAACATGCAAAGAAACTAAACCACTTCCACATGACGTGTCTGAGAAAAATACTAAATGTCAAATGGCAAGACAAAATACCAGATACAGGAGTGCTTCGAAAAGCGTGTCTGCAAAGCATCCACACAATCCTGATGCATTCCCAGCTGCGATGGGCAGGTCACGTCTACAGAATGGAAGACCACCGCATCCCTAAACGACTCTTGTATTGCCAACTAAGCGAAGGAAAGCGCTCGCAAGGTGGTCAAAGAAACCGCTTCAGGGACACCCTTAAAGCTTCTCTGAAGGCGTTCAGCATAGACCCAGGCACCTGGGAGACAGAGGCACATGACAGAGCATCATGGCGTCGCGCTGGGAAAACTAGCGCACAGGTTGCTGAGGAAAAAAGAACAACGCTGGCAGAAGAAAAACGCCAGAAAAGAAAAGCAAGGCAAACGACACTATCTCCAGCTGGAATAACCTGCCCAGTGTGCGGCCGAACATTCCGGGCTCACATAGGTCTCACCAGCCACATGAGGAGGCATAAAACCCCAGTGCAAAGCCCTCAGCTCCCTGGATGACAAAGTGGTCATCATCGAACCACGATGGACGAACTATATATATATATATATTATTTAGATGGTAAACAATCTTCGGATGAAGATTCCAACATACACCGTCTTGATGTTTCTGTTTCCAGAATTCCTACTCTAATCTTTCGTTTTGCTAATTTTTATAAACAATAAGCTCTCCTAAACTTCATGATACAAGTACAGTAGGCACAGGACTGGAACTTCTACCCACTTTTTGAAATAAATATATAATGAGACCAATAAACAGACATTACTTTCCGTGACTTTGTGTGTTTACGCCTTCGCTGTTAGGGTGCGTGACCATGCAGAGGCATCACTAAGGTTGCGATTGGGGCGGACAGCGAAGGGTTTGGCTGATTCATCGCTAACAACCGTTAGTGGAAGAGATATAGAAGCTATGACTTGGGATGTGACACTATCAGCTGACCGGGGAACACAGAGACCGAGCCGACGCTTCTGCAATACAATGAGCGTCAATTAATGGTTTTATTGTATCTAAAAGTTTGTACTCCATTAAGCATCATGGGAAATGAAAAGGCCGATAAACTATCAAACGCAGGTCGTCTATGGAACAGCCAGATAGACCTGTTAACTACTTCACCCGTAGGTCAATGTTGGTCAACAGTCACAAAAGAGGAGTGGCTCAACCAATGGGCATCAGGAAACTGTAAAAAGAAATAACTATGCCTAACAAACTGGACTGTATTAACTTCCTCCACCGCAAAGAGCAATCTACAATCTTCCAACTAAGGACAGGACACACACCTCTGTCACATTACCATCTCAATAAAATAAATCCCACACAACTCCACCTTTGTAGACATTGCGCCCACCCTTATGAAACCGTAAACCATATCCTCTTTGAATTCCCCTTCCTAATCCACCTTAGGCAGACCCTACTTCCACTACAGCCCAACATAACCAACACTCTGTACGGCAGTGCTGAACAACTGAAGAAAACAGCACACTATTTTTCCTTGGTACAGTCTGCAAGAGAGCTCACAGCTCAGCAGCAATAAAGCTGGCTAGAAGAAGAAGAATGTAATCCACATCAACACCACTAATAGTATACTCAGGTGTACCCCAGTAAGGCCCACTACTGTTTCTAAATTACATGAATGGCCTACCAAATTGCATCAGTTCAGAAAAAAAAATTCAAACTATTTAAAACAATAAAAACAACACAAGACACAGACATTTTACAAAAAGAATTAGAAGAAATTACAAAAATGACAATCAAATGTGAGCATCTTTCCACCCAGAAAAAAAAGCCAGTTATTAAGAGTAACAAATAAACTAAAGCAAATCTAAAACTATTTACTTTAGTCATGGTAAACCAGTCACAAACTAAAAACTCAAATTATATAGGTGTAATAATAAATAAAAGGTTATCATGGAATCCCATATTGATGAAACTATTTACAACATGAAGCAAAACATAAGGGTTTATTAAAATAAATATTTACAAATCAAACAGGAGCATAAAACTAGAGCGTTATTTAACTTGAGTTAGGCCACTATTAGAATATGCATCCTCTGTTTGAGACCCCTCAACTCAAGAAAACATTAAGAATCTAGAACAAGTACAAACTAGAGCAGTAAGATTTATAACAAACTTAAATAAACGAATATTCAAATTTGATTAGAGTACCACCATTGGTAAAATCACTAAACTTAGAGACACTTCAGGACAGAAAAATAAAAAGTAAAGTAGATGTAATAAACAAAACACTAAACTATTATTTACAAATAGAAAAACAAAACTTAATGAAATACTCAAAAAGACACAAAGATAGAGGCACATTTCTTATTCCATACGCTAGAACAAATTCGTACAAGTGCTCCTTCTTCACTAGTGCCATTAAAGAATGGAATGGGTTGCAAGAATCGGCCATGAAAACCAACGACTTAGCAGAGTTTAGATCATTGATTAACATGCGCAGGGACATAATTATCTTCATTATCGAAGTAACGTCTGTACAAAAAATAAGATACGAGAAGAATAAATCCCGTTACGAGAAATTTACAAAAGAAAATTTTGTTATGTTCATTAAACGTAAAATTTTCAATATTAAAAATTCGGTTACTAGTGAATAAATAGATCATCATCATCATCATCATCAAACTCCATTTGAGTGAGGGCTTGAGAGGCTCAAATCCTCTCTTGCACAAGCCCTGGACAGAAACCCTGCTGTCTTGCGTAGTGCATACATGTCACCATACAGGTCGAGAATTTTTGGTTTCCCAGACCTGTCGAGACGGAGATCAGCAAGTCTGGGGCAGTCAAGTAGAATATATATAGATAACTAGATATACATTTATTTCAACCATATTTTGTTGCTAGGTAAAATAACGTTTCTTTTTTTGAAAAGGAAAGAAGCCAGGCACTTATGTACACCGCACATTCAGCTGACATTTTAACCTTTAAATTATCATAGTTGTATACTACGCATGCGCACTAGTTCGCTGTTTTTCAGGATCTAGTAAGCAACAGGAGCAGTTAATCCGGGGCTGTTGTCCGACATCAAACTGTTGACTGTCTTGAGTTGAATGACTAGCACGACTGCTACATCAGTGACCCAAGTGTAAACAAACCCTTGCCGCCACTCCCCACTCTCCCACACAACTATGTCATCACGGGTGCGTAGGTCTTGTACCGAATTGACGAACAGATCTCATTCCAATATCCAGTTCCGATGTTTGGAAACAATGCAGGCAATAGTGTCGTGTATCTCACCCCTCTCTCTCTTTCTGCTACACACACCCTCTGAGTCAGTCTATCTATCAATCTATTTCTGTCTTTCTCTTACTCTCTATGTCTATCTCTCTGTGTCTCTCACTCAGTCTCTGTTTTTCTCGCATTCTCTCTATCTTTGTATCACCTATTTTCTCTCTCTCTTTCTGTTTTTGTGTATAACTCTGTGTAGACAATGTCAGGGTTCAAATTATATATATATATATGGCTGCTGCTTGTCTCTTGTTGTTTCTTAACCTGGCTCACTAGCGGGTTTCTTGAATATTAAATAATACTTGCTCGTTACTTTCATGGTTACTCAATTATAATTCATTAATACTTGCTTAACTCAAATACGAACACTTAATATACATCAACTCTAACTCCTTATATTCATGAGTATCGATAATACTTTAATGCTTAATAAACCACACAATTATATCACTCTAATGAAATAGTAATACACAAAACACCAGTCCATCAACGTATAAATATATAAATGCATAAATACCAGTCCAGGAAGTAAACGTCCAACCTTCCTGGACTGGGAGCAAAACCTCACTGACCTAACACACTCTCTCGCACATTCAACGAAGACTTAATCACTCAGTTCACAACACGTGCAACACTTCGCATTCATAACAAGGGGATATAACAATCATATCAAAATATCAAACTAACATTCATTCTCGCCATACCTCTCCCTGACAGATAAAAATCCACAACCAACTGAAGAACTCGACTAGACGAATCCAAGTTGCTCGGAGTTTTATTGATTGAAATATCTTCTACTGCACAATGTGTAACACAAACACAAACATACATAAAAAGAAATAATAATAATTGCACATTTCTTATTCTATATGCTAGGACAAATTCGTACAAGTTCTCTTTCTTCCTTAGTGCCATCAGCGCATGGAATCAGACAGAAAAAAAAGAGGCTTAGTAGAGTTGAAGTCTCTAATTAACATGTAGGCCTATGACTAGATTAACATATGGATACATGTAGAATGTAATTATCTTTTGAAAAAAAAAACGTCTGCAATTCATAAGAGAAGATAAGACAACCAAAAAAAACGGATTGTACTGACCTCAGGTCTATAATTTCGTCTTTTTTTAATATTAAGTAAACAAAAGCTTCTAGAGACTCTTAGAAACACCAGTCTATCAAGTCCCTTCAAGGTCACCTGGTCATATCCCGGCTTTCCGTACGTAAGTTTGAAACCAACGAGATTATAATCTATCTATCTATCTATCTATCTATCTATCTATCTATCTATCTATCTATCTATCTATCTATCTATCTATCTATCTATTTAACTTCAGCTAACTATTTAGTAATAGGTGAACTCAGGAACGCTAAAAAAATCCCCAAATCCTAAGTCCCAGCCTTTAACAAGATTGGAACTTGTCTCCTTCGGTTCTAAAGCCAAAAGCTTTACCACTCAGCCACCAAGCTCTATCTATCTATCTATCTATCTATCTATCTATCTATCTATCTACCTATCTATCTATCTGTCAGTTAGAAGGTTTCCGTACTGCCTTTTCAAAAGCTATTTCAACTCCACCTTCAATGACCTATTTTGCAATTGAGCTACTTAAGTACTTATTTTTTTAAAAAAAGGTTTTAACTAGTAATTGATAGTGTAAAATGTTTAGCAGACTACATAGTTCTCCACTTGATTGTCGGGGTGCGACTGTGCGTGATTATTGTCACGGGTCTCCCTCCGCCAATTTAGTACATTCTCCATTTGAAATATTATGAATTGATGACGACTTTTTGAGTAACTACTTGGTTATTTTTTTTCTATTGATTCATTTATTGTCATCGACAATGAATAATTATGCAACTTTTTAACTTGATTCGAGAATGGGAAGAGGGAGAAACAACGTGTACAAGATTTGCAATAGACAGACAGACAGACTGACGGACTTGATAAATAAGCTCGGTAATAAGCACAAGAGTTTAAAAGGGGAACTAATCTAATACATGTTGGCAAATGTGGCATTCGTGGGTTGGTCACAGACCTTTGTAGTGACCTAGTCAGCTAAGAGCCTACCGCATTATCTGCGGAGATATTCATTGTTAAACACGTAGGCAGGCTTAATTGTTTTTAATTATGCGGCGGCGCACACACTACTGTGGACGCACACATACACACACACACGCTAAGATTTTTAAAAGTGGGGGGGGGGGGGGGGGGGGAGGCACAGAATCTGTTCCATTAAACAAAAACACATGGTCTTACCTCCCCTTTCAGCTCCAACACACAGATAACAACACAGAAGTAAAAGCCACTAATACATTACCAACACACACACACACACACACACACATTAGTCACCTACGTAATTACTTAGAGCAGGGGTTCTCAGCATGTGGGTCGCGACCCCTTTGGGGGTCGATTGTCGATTTGCCAGGGGGTCGCCTAAGACCATCGAAAAAAATGAAATTGTTATAGTCTATTCTTCTATTGCTGAATATGTGTGTGTGAGGGGGTGGGGGGTCGCGGCAGAGTGGGGGATTGTAAAAAGGGGTCGCCGTGCATAAAAGGTTGAGAACCGCTGACTTAGAGCAAGGGCTCATGCTAAGAGCGTGGGAGTCACCAGAGGTCACGTGGACATAATGCATAGTCTCCTGGCGTGAATTAAATATTTAAACATGCAGGTAAATGTTTATCTGGACAAGACGGAACTGAATGACGATTATGGCCAAGTGTTCAAGATCATGAAGTCCTAACTAAAATGTTGCGAGTTCGAATCTTTGTGAACAATCGTTTCCAATAATCGAGCAGATGAAATTTTGTTATCAAAAGTATGGATCAAACAAGAGGCTAAAAACTTGGGAACAGCTGGGCATCCCTAAGTCAAAGGTATGGATCAGACAAGCGGCTAAAAACTTGGGAACAGCTGGGCATTCCTAAGTCAAAGGTGTGGATCAAATAAGCGGCTAAAAACTTGGGAACAGCTAAGCATCCCTAAGTCAAAGGTATGGATCAAACAAGCGGCTAAAAACTTGGGAACAGCTGGGCATCCCTAAGTCAAAGGTATGGATCAGACAAGCGGCTAAAAAATTGGCAACAGCTGGGCATCCCTAAGTCAAAAGTATGGATCAGACAAGCGGCTAAAAACTTGGGAACAGCTGGGCATCCCTAAGTCAAAGGTATGGATCAAACAAGCTGCTAAAAACTTGGGAACAGCTGGGCATCCCTAAGTCAAAGGTATGGATCAAACAAGCGGCTAAAAAATTGGCAACAGCTGGGCATCCCTAAGTCAAAAGTATGGATCAGACAAGCGGCTAAAAACTTGGGAACAGCTGGGCATCCCTAAGTCAAAGGTATGGATCAAACAAGCTGCTAAAAACTTGGGAACAGCTGGGCATCCCTAAGTCAAAGGTATGGATCAGACAAGCGGCTAAAAACTTGGGAACAGCTGGGCATCCCTAAGTCAAGAGTATGGATCAGACAAGCGGCTAAAAACTTGGGAACTGCTGGGCATCCCTAAGTCAAAAGTATGGATCAGACAAGCAGCTAAAAACTTGGGAACAGCTGGGCATCCCTAAGTCAAAAGTATGGATCAAACAAGCAGCTAAAAACTAGGGAACAGCTGGGCATTCCTAAGTCAAAGGTATGGATCAAACAAGCGGCTAAAAACTTGGGAACTGCTGGGCATCACTAAGTCAAAAGTATGGATCAAACAAACGGCTAAAAACTTCTGAACAGCTGGGCATCCCTAAGTCAAAAGTATGGATCAGACAAGCGGCTAAAAACTTGGGAACAGCTGGGCATCCCTAAGTCAAAGGTATGGATCAGACAAGCGGCTAAAAACTTGGGAACTGCTGGGCATCCCTAAGTCAAAAGTATGGATCAGACAAGCAGCTAAAAACTTGGGAACAGCTGGGCATCCCTAAGTCAAAAGTATGGATCAAACAAGCAGCTAAAAACTAGGGAACAGCTGGGCATTCCTAAGTCAAAGGTATGGATCAAACAAGCGGCTAAAAACTTCTGAACAGCTGGGCATCCCTAAGTCAAAAGTATGGATCAGACAAGCGGCTAAAAACTTGGGAACAGCTGGGCATCCCTAAGTCAAGAGTATGGAATCAAACAAACGGCTAAAAACTTGGGAACAGCTGGGCATCTCCTCACGTGGTTATGGGGGTGGGAAGCATATTTCTAGGAGCAAACAACAGGTGAATTAGGATTTAAGATTGTAGGTTAGGGTTTTCTATTCCGTGCTTTAGGCTCCATGTTCTGACTCTTAGCTGGTGTAGATCTGCCTGTACTTTATAAAGCCACTATACCCGTGGTTTGCCTTAAGGGCGTCGGCCTATTGGTTTTTGCCGGAGAACAATATTTGCTCATCTGTTCTCTGGCATTCTTTCGATCTGACCTGCCCAACGTAATGGGGTCACTATAGAGGGGTCTTCATATAGCTGGTTATATTTCTTGGTTAGTGCGAGTCCTCCATTCGGTGTCTCATCTATGGTACCCATACATTTTCTGAGGATTTTCCTTTCCCAGATATTTAGCACACATTAAATTACTTCAAACCACAGTTTCCCTCGAAAATTACACGAGAAGTTTACATTAGAAATTAACATTTAATTACAAACATTATACATTAGTATCAACTCACTTTGTCTGTCTGGTACAATATTTGTACTATCAACTCACTCTGTCTGTCTGGTACAATATTTGTGCATCTTATTTCTTCCCACCAATATCTAACTGGGTACCTGGCAATGGCTGGGGAAAAGTAATGGCGGTAGATCTTTAACCGTGGGCTACAAAAACTGAAGATCATTACATCAGATCTGAACGAAGTGGTCGTCTCCTTTCCATTAGAACTAAAACAGAAGGATTAAAAAAAACTCCTTCATCCCACTTTCGGTCAGAGTGTTACAAGATCATCTGTCATCATCAAGAAGTTCAAAGAAGTCTAATTCACAAAGCGCTGGTTGTGAGTGTGTATGTGTTACGTGTGTTAATGTTGTTAGTATTTGCATCTATAATGTTATTGTTACAGTAGTTACGCTTACGCTGAGGTTGTGAATTGTAGTCAAACTGAATTTCCATTTGATTGGATCAATAATAATGATCTTATCTTCTCATGTGGCTTTTGGACGAGAGAGTCTGAAAGAAGAATTTTACTTTATTTTTACAATCTCGTATTAAGTTGAAACTTTATGCAATTATTGATTGTTCCTTATCAAAACACGAATCTATAACAAAAAAAAAATCAATTAGTTAATTAATTATTGGTAATTAATTATTTTCCTTATAGCAAAAAAGGGAAAGAAATGCTTCTTATTCAGAGATATGGCTGTATAAATGGAGTTTTTCTCCCTTACTATTTTTGTACACGTTTTTTTTTCCTCCCACTTCCCATTCTCGGACCAACACTTTGCATAATTATTCATAGTTGACTACAATACATAATTCATTCAAAAGATTGACCAATTAATCACTATTGCTAATTAATTCATTTGTTTTATATAGCAGAAAGGGAGCAGCTAAACCCTGTTATCTTGAGATATATGGCAGTAATTTGTATTTGTTCTTCCCCTTGGATAAGCTTTGTTTTTTTTTTTAAATCTTTTTCTTGTTCAATAATTCAAAAGCCCATGAACAAAAGAGTCTGTTTTTGTGATCTGTGACTTCTATATCTACATTTATACGATGCGATCTCTTGACACATAAGTCAGTCAGTGCAAGTGAGTGGTATTTATGCGCTAATACTATAGATTCTCATTGATGGTAAAATGTAACACCCGTGTTCTCCTCGGATGTATTTGGTCCACTTAATTTTGTGTTCACGGACAAAGCTCGAGTCCCACACCTCCAATATCGTCTGCTTCTAGTCTGCTTACGGTTAAAAAAAAAAAAAAAACCTTAAAAAAAACAAAAAAAACATAGGCCCTATATCCGGTAACGTTAGATAATGAGTCAAAACATCGCGCTGTATAAAACTGTTCACTGGGAGCCTCGCTGTTACATAGGAGACACGAACTGAAGTTACGGGCTTACGTTTCTAGGGCGCTTACGTTGTGAGATAAACACGTTTGTTTTTTTTTAATTGTGTTTCGTTGTATTTCAGCTTCAGAGTGTAAGTAGCAATGTCGTAAATGACATTAACATTAGTAATGACAATTATGATCGTAGCTTTAGGTATAAAATTAAGTATACCTTCTTTAGCAATAATATTAATGAATGGCATTAGCAAAAACTACAGTGATAGCAGTGGCGTAGCTAGCAATTTGCCATCATTTGAGGGCCGGGGGGTCTTGACTCTTTGGGGGGGGGGGGGGTGATGTGCCTGTCTTGTAGTTATTGATGCCTGTCTGACTTCGACTGATTACTCTTGAGATGTCTGGGTTTCTTGTGCGGGTGTATGAATGCGATTAAACAACAAGACATATAGGCACACACAAAATTAACAAGTGAAGAGATAAGTCCAAAATTGTTAAACAACTCAGATGATGGTTTTAATACAGCAAAAGGCCACTGTCGAGTCTTTGTCGATAAATACGTGTTATCCCTAAGAAATCCTATCACTAACTAATTTTATGTCTCTAGGTAGTATCTAACCCAACTAAGTCATGACGTCACTAGTCGAGTTCAAAATCCGTCAATTATGGTCTTTATACAAACTAATAATACTAAGAGTCTAACAGGGGTCAGTACATTTTGCGTAATATTTAATATTTAATGTAAAAAAAAAACAACACTCATTTGGGGCCTCCTTCAAATGGGGACTCGGTGATTTTCAAATTCTCCACTCCCTCCCACACCCTAGCTACGCCTCTGTGTGATATTGGCATTAAATTTAGCAAAAATGATGAAATTAGCTATAGAAACACTATTAATTAAATTAGCTTTAACTATGAATTGAATGGTATTAGCTTTAGCAATGATCCTACCAATGAGTTCAGATTTAGTTATGTCAATAATGACATTAGTTTTAGCTATAATATTGCTGATATAGCAATGACACCAATGACATTAACTTTAGAAATGATTCTAATTACATTAAATATATATATATATATATATATATATATATATATATATATATATATATATATATATATATATGTATATATATTCAGCGATAACACAAATGATATTGACTTCAGCACTTTAGAGATAATACAAATGGTATGAACTTTAAAATGATACTAAGCTATTCAATACGTCCGTGTTCTGTGCATCTGATACACTGGATTATATGGATATTTTATTTAGGAAAGCTCCACCCCCCCCCCCCCTTAGCCTGTACGTCTAAATAGTGTTCAGTTTGGAAAATATGCATTTAACAGTAACCAATTTAAATTCTTTTGACAAATACACGCTTTATTTGTATTTACATAAGCTGTACGCTTACACAAGATCCGTTTAAAAAAATTCCCCTAATACTTTATTTCGAAAGCTAATCGCTGTATATGCTTGCATGAGCTGTCTAAAATGTAGTCCGTGAGTGATTCAAATAGAAGATGTCTCACTTATAGTCTGCAGTGATTTAGAATGAATAATAAACAGTCTGTATTAAACTTGCTTAAAGGGACAGAACTCGGTATTTACAATTATAATGGAAGTGGAAAGATGATTTCTATGCTAATGTTGGTAGGTAAAACGTTATGGGTCAAACGAGAAAACTAAATATTGATAATATCGTGTTAGAGAGTAATTTGAATGCATGAATTTAATATCGAAGATTTTGTCGATAAACTAAAACTATCTCAAGGGCGCTCAATTCAACGTCGCTGCTGCCAACAAAATAAAAAAAGGATTGAGCCATATTTTTAAATCTATCTGATTGCGTGGCGGCGGAATCACCCTCATTACCGTTAGTTAGTTGATCATTGGTTTTTCAAACACGTCTACAAGTCCTAGAGTGAAAGTCAAATATTTAATTCATACTAATATTATTTTGTTTTGTAATCGGTAGAGATTTGATTATTGGATTCTGCAGTGTTAAAAGTGCAATAATAATAATATGTCTTTTTAAAAAAAGCGTTTGTCTTCCGAACCTGGGGTCCTGGGTAACATGAGTTCGAATCTCGGTGAAGATTGGGATTTTGAATTTAGGGATTTTTAGTGCTCCCTGAGTTCACCCAACTCTAATGACTTTGAGTTGGGGAAAGTAAAGTCGGTTGGTCGTTGTGCTGACCAAATGATGACCTTAACATCATCTGCACTACTGATCGTAAGTTCTGAAAGAGGAACTACTTGAACTTTAAAAAAAAAAATCTTTTCTAAACTTAGTTTAAATCTTTTACACCGGATACACCAAAAAGCTAGCTACTCCTCCATGTATAAAAGTCTGCAACAGAGACCACGACTGTATGACCCAAATAAACTGTATTCGTTGTAACACGTTGACATAAAAGCAATTTTTACATAAGCTGTGTGACTTACATTACATCTTGGGCCTAAATCTATAAAAACAATGCCATAAGTGTCATGTTTATATAAAAAAAGAAGGTAAGGTTATAACAACCTCCCTATTAAAGTACATTGAAATTCTTTTGATACAAACATTTTTGATAAATCAACTGCATTCACTATCAAATAATTTCGATCAGTTTAAAAGAGCTTCACCAAAACCATCGGCCTGACTGTACATAATATTAAAAAAAAAATAATTCTATTTGTCAATTATTGTTAATTAGTTATTTTGTTTGATATCGAACAAGGGAAATAACTTGTACATTATTGGTGGATATGGTTTTAAGGACGGAGTTCTTACCCTTTATATAAGCTTTTTTTTTTTTTTAAATCATAAGATAACAAGCAAAATACTTTTAAAATTCTTTAAAAAAACAACAACAACAAAGATTATCTAATGAAAGACGTTCGCACTTACAACTATATCATTATTATTATAGCTTTTATATAGCGCTACTTTCATGCTCAGAGCGCTTTTGGTCCAATCTCAATTGTGGACCAGTTGGGGGTGGGTGGGGTGGGAGGGGTATCTAGGAGTTGGTTTTCCGTGCTGCCTTTAGGCGCTCAGTAAACACAACTCTGCCCGAGTCGGGTGTCGAACTTCGAACCCCCCTTCTAGGTAGCCAAGCTTGGCCTCTCGACCACGCTTCCCACCAACAGATATTGCTGTAACTCAAAGAACCTCAAGCAAAGGGATATATCAAAACACCAGTTTAATAATAGAACAATAGCAATGCGATCACAACTACCCAACTAGAGTACTCAGTAATAACAACTCTTCTTTCTCTTGTCTACATCCTATCGGCCATCTTCGACTTCCTCTATCTGTTAGCGTGCCTCTGCTCTGTGTCTCCTGGTGCACAGTCTCGCAACTAATGACAGTGCGCAATGTAGGGTCATAACAATATCTTTGAAAAATCAGATGTTATTTCCGGTTTCGATATCAAAATAATTAATGACCAATAATTAATTGACTAATTCAGTAGTTTTGTTGATCAATCCATGTTTTGTTAGGAACAATACATAATTGTTTAAAGCAGTGCTTTTTTTAAAATAGGTGCCGGTACTCAGTGATTAGGTGCCGGTACTCAGTGATTGATTGCCTAACTTTTACCTACTAATTAATTAATAATATACGTGAAAATACAAGAGAAGTAATATTTTTCCCCACATTCAAAAAGGTGCCGGTATGCCGTACCGGTGCGTACCGTCACAAAAAAGCCCGGTTTAAAGTATCAACTTGATCGGAGAATGGGTGTGGGAGAAAAAAACGGTTACAAAAATATTTGTATTTCATTAGCTCGCTTTCTTTGTGACACTTTGCACTCATGATATAGGTAGCAGACGCCATTTTAACAACCTGCCACACAGAGCGACATCTTGTGGTGGCTAAACGAACTCAACAGGTCGTGTGTTTCTCCATATTGCCGCCCATCTCGTCAGATCTTACACAACCTCAATTTCCAAATTCCTGGTCTCTCTCATTTGGTAAGAATCAAGGCGCATACACGCCATTAAACTAAGCGTTCATTTCAAGCGTTTATCAGCTTATGATGTTAAACACCCAACATCTGGTTTGTTAACTATCAGAATTTTTAAATATAAATTACAACAATCGCATACTTAATGTTGGACTTGTAATTAGGAATATCCTTGTACATCGAGCAGGTCAGAGTTATCCCACGTTGTTTAAGTATTAATGTAATCTTTTAACCTGCAGGTCACAGCTGGGGCTGCGCAGCACACGGGAAATACTGTATTCCTCATTAATCTTCGGACTCGAAGACAAGCCTTAGTATTAATCTTTTAACACACACTTTATATGCAGCCATTATTTTAATTTGTATATAATGATGTTTAAACAAAACAACAACGCAACAATGTTCGGCCATCTGTGTCTATTTGATATGTAAAGAATGGAATCTAAACTTCAAAGACACAGTGAGTCAGTGACATATTATGAAAAGTAAAACTTTAAGTTTCTAATGAAGGATACAGTGATATCCACTTAATGGCCCAATTGTATTCAATGGATATAATTAATTAATTAATTCCATGTATATTAAATTTATGGGCAGCTAATAACAGTTATCTTATCTTATATAATACAGACGTTACTTCGAAAAATAAGATTATTACGTCCTACCTTCAGTCATGCATATTAACCATGGCTGCCTGGTCGTGCGGTTTGCGCACTGGACTGTCGTTCAGATTTATCGATGGTCCCGGGTTCAAACCCTGCCCGCTCCCATCCCCCTGTCGTTCTGCGGGAGGTTTGGACTAGGAAGTAATATCTTCAACTCTGAAGGAACATCCGAAACATGTAAAACATTTTATAAACAACATTTTATAACCACTGCAAAAAGTGAAACAATGGTGCGAGGGGAATAATTCAATGGTAGTCAACGGAAATTAAATAAATGGTCATATTAATTCTATGGCTATTTGGCTAACAAGACCAATTTCAGAGATACATGTTTGAAAGCCAATCCCATTTTCCTAGTCCATTTTATGTGGGTTTTCTATTAATATCGATCTAAAAATAAGGTTTAAAGTGTAGTTGGTCTAAAAATTGATTCGTTTCTGCTTTGTTAGAAGAAAAACATAGGTACATAGAAAAACATAGGCACATAGAAAAACATAGGCACATAGAAAAACATACGCACATAGAAAAACATAGGCACATAGAAAAACATAGGCACATAGAAAAACATAGGCACATAGAAAAACATAGGCACATAGAAAAACATAGGCACATAGAAAAACATAGGCACATAGAAAAACATAGGCACATAGAAAAACATAGGCACATAGAAAAACATAGGCACATAGAAAAACATAGGCACATAGACCTTCTCTATATGTACAAAAAACAAAATCTTATTTTTGGATTTTGTCATTAATTTAATTTTGTTTTTATTTCGTTTCAGAAGGTGAAAAACTGTTTTTATTTCGAGCAGACGACACCCAATGATGTAGGAACATTATAGGATCGCATTGTAGGATTCTGACACTCTGATAAGCACTGAACGATTCAGTCTAACAGGAGGGCGAAAAAAATGATCAAGTCTTTTTTGCTTACATATCACTAGATAAGCAGCATTTATTAAGTGTTATTAAAGGTAGACCCATACACTGGTATACGTGCCTGGTAGACCTATTCATTAATTATTAACGCATTAGGGACCAAAAGAACCAGCAAGGACAAGACTTATTAGTCATTTTATCTAATTGCTGAATGAAAATTACGCAAAAAAAAACTGCTTCAGTGTTTATAATCACTATGAGTTCCAATAGCCCAGTTGGGTCACAAGTGTCGCTTACACAATTCAAAAATTTGGATAATAAAACAGGGGAGGTAAACAATGGATATATAGAAGCAGACGATCTAAAAGATTGTAAAAGCACAAAGGTAAGTCAAGAAGAGATCCTAGAATTTTTTTTAAAATCCCTCAATTAAGAATTTTTACCTGCGCTATGCTCTCTTTCGTATATTTAGTATATCTATCTAGCTCTAGATCTAATTTTCTGATCTTTCTTCTTTTCTGGGTAAGGATAGAAATAAAAATAAAATCTAGATCTAGGAGTAGAATCATCCATCTAGGAAGGGTTGTTTAAAAAAATAGAGTAGGTAACTATCGCAATTACATTCTGATCTTTATATTTATAACGGAACCACCAATACGATATAGTTTTGATCGAAGAACTCCATCAATATCAATAGGTCACAAGTCTAGGCTACACATAAAGAAGAGAAAGACATAAAATGTAAAGGAAATGCAAATAGAGCATCTACAGTCATTAGGCTTCAATAATAAATAAACGTTTTATGTCTAACAAACATGTACTGCTATTTTCAATTAAAGTACCTTAAAAAATTGTATTTCTATTAGCATGCCTTCAGAAAATATAATAACATAAAATAGCTGCGGTAAATCATTAACTGAAATGGGGCGTTTTTTTTTTTTTTTTGTTTTTTTTTACTTTAATAAAACAAAAAAATCTAAGATTAATAAAAGAATGGCGGATGTTATAGCGTAGGGAGGGAGAGGGGTGGTAGGTCAATTAACTCTCTCTATAGCATTGATTTTTGACCAATGATAAAGGCAAGAATTGAACTAATCAAATCAAAGTTCTGTTCCTGCAAGTTTAGTAGTACGAAAAGGAAAGCCTTACTAACACACCATGTGCCGCTGGTCTTTACAAATCAAAACTACTTACACACATAGTGATGAGAGAATGCACTCTGAGGAGTGATAGGGTTAATCAGTACGTTACGTGCCGGACATAGCATCTAACTTTGAAGACCGGATCTTGAGAAATACTGCGTGGAAAAGTCAGGTCAGGAAAACCTTTACACCAATGTCAATAAGGTCTGAAAGGGGAACTTTTACTTTTACTCATTGAGATTGGAGCCAAGAAGGTGAAGTTCAGTCCGGGATCCATTAATTAATTGCTTAATTAATGACAATGTCTTCTTTTACGGATGAGTGCAAGGTTTAACATGGCTACATAAACCCAGTTGTGACCTACATATTTTTCCACACTGATGCAGACAAAGCTGTTGTCATCGGGGGGTCTGTTTAAGTTTTCTTTTATGCCTTGTCTTCTACAAGAGCTGTTCTCACACATGAGTATTCCGCGACCTTCGTGAGAGCTCTCTGTCTCTCTCAGAGGCCCGCTGCAGCCAGCTACTTTCCAGTGCCAGTGAGGGAAAAATGGCGCCTGAGTTGTGCTCGGGGGGGGGCGTCTCTGTTACGTCTTCCTCCTTGATTTAACACTCACAAATGCAAACAAAGCGTCACACATTTACAAATGACAGATGGCATTTAAACAATGCAAGACGATCTTCGCATGACATGACAAATAGTCAGTACTTTAAGCCTACTCGGGATATTCGTCTTTCCGACGCCCCCTAAAAAATGTGTATTTGTGTATTTAATAATCAACCTATAAAATTAAGCGATTTTAATACATAAATCTTAACTGGTATAGCTTTGTATTTACCGGACTCCTGATCGATGGCGCGGTGCTTGAGTGTTAAAGCGCTTGGTTTTTGAATCGAGGGGTCGCGGGATCGAATCCTAGTGAAGACTGAGATTTATTATTTCGGAATTGTTAGCGCGCTTTTGATCCCACCCAGCTCTAATGGGTATCTGACATTAGTTGGGGAAAGCAAAGGCGGTTGGGCGTTGTGCTGGCCACATGACAACCTTTTTAACCGTGGGCCACTTTTTTTTTTACTTATACTCTTCTTTTGCTACTGAGCTGTCAGCTTTTTTGCTGCTGAGCTTTCAGCTCTTTTGCTGCTAAGCTGTCAGCTCTTTTGCTGCTGAGCTGTCAGCTCTTTTGCAGACTGTGCCAAGGAAAAATAGTGTGCTGTTCTCTTCAGTTGTTCAGCACTGCCGTACAGAGTGTTGGTTATGTTGGGCTTTAGTGGTAGTAGGGACTGCCTAAGGTGGATTAGGAATGGGCATTCAAAGAGGATATGGTTTACGGTTTCATAAGGGTGAGGTAGGGTTAGGGTAGGGAGATAACATTTAAACACAAACGATAAAAGTTTCATATTTTTTTCGTTTTATCGTAATTTTAATATTTTGATCAACCAGAAAAAAAAAAAAAAAGCGTAAATTAATGGTATTAAAAAACATTTTGGATTTCTTGAGCCCCTCAATCGAAGAAAAGTTAACGGTTTCACAACCAGTTGTCTGTAAACGATTTTTACAATACTTATACCAACACCCTCTGTCAAAATTTTAATTTGTATTATTTCTTTCACTTCCCATTTAGGAGTGTAGAATATGATGTACATAATTATCCCTAACAAAAAAAATCAATAAAAATATTAACAACTTTGTTAATTAATTAATTTTGATAAGTTTAAGAGAAATAATTCTTACAGTATTTCAAGATATGGCTATAAATGTACATTTCTTTCCCTTACATAAGTTATTTTTAAAAGCATTTTGCATTTTTCTTTCTACTATTGGTCTTTGAGCATTTTTCTCTTCAATATGCAATCTTTGATTATTAATGACCAGTACAGTGCAAATGATCTACAAAAATATTTAAAGAAATAAGCTTAATTAGCCATAGGCATGTATACATACGTGTGCGTAGGCCTGTGTGTGTGTCTGTTTTCTTAACTACATTCTCATATATCAACACCATAACACGCACACACACAAACACTCAGATAGAAGCACACAGATAGATCTTATAGTGTATACACTGCTCCACAGAATGACCAGTCTGGCGTCGCACACTACGACCACCATATCGACCCAGCCAATGGTCAAGCGAATGGACATGTCGTGGATGTGGACGGCTCCTACGATGAAAGCGGCGAGTTCCTTCTCAAGAAGAAGGAGTTTGATCCCAAGAGCGCCAACTTGTGCTCCCGCGGAGTCATGGTGGCGCAGGAGGGATTGGCGTACTTGTGGAACAACAATAAGGTCAATATTTTCTAGATTCTAGATTCTTTAACTCTTTACCTACCAGACATGTGAAAAAAACAACAACTGGAAATTGGTATAGACGGCTTTAACTCTTTACCTAAGAGATCATGTTAAACAAACAGTTGTATAGACAATGGTGCGAGGTAGACTTTATCTCTTTCCCTACCAGACCATGTTATACAAACATTGGTAAAGAGATGCTAGTTGGCTTTAACTCTATCCCAACCAGACAATGCTAAACAAACATTGGTATAGACTAAGTATAGAGCTATAGACAATGATACGAGGTAGGCTTTAACTCTATCCCAACCAGACAATGCTAAACAAAAATTAGTATAGACTCAGTATAGAGCAATAGACAATGATGCGAGGTAGGCTTTAACTCTATCCCAACCAGACAATGCTAAACAAACATTGGTATAGACTCAGTATAGAGCTATAGACAAAATGATGCGAGGTAGGCTTTAACTCTATCCCAACCAGACAATGCTAAACAAACATTGGTATAGACTCAGTATAGAGCTATAGACAAAATGATGCGAGGTAGGCTTTAACTCTATCCCAACCAGACCATGTTAAACAATTATTGGTACAGTAGAGAATGTGAGGGGGAGCGGGGCGACAAAAATGGTATCAAAACACCACATACGTGTCTCTAATTAAATAATAAATAAACATAGCTTTTATATAGCGCTCCTTTCATGCTTACTGGTGACTGATCATTTGCAAATATGAACAACGTACACTATTGTGAGATGGGGGGGGGGGGGGGGAGGGCGCCCGATAATTTTGGTTTCCAGGCGCCTGGTACACCACTAGCTCCCTGCTAACGTTATGGTAAGCAAACCAAAGACTATGTATAAGAATAAAATTATCCCGATTTCACAAGGCTTCCTGTCTAGTCTTCAACTGATGCAGGTAACCTCAGCTCTGTGTAAGTCTACCTGGCCTTAACGTTGACCAATCGTACATTGCCTAGCTTAAAAAAAAAAAAAAGCGGATGACGGTATGGGATTTCAAACAAGGTCTTGTCAGCACAAAGGAAACGATTTTTTTTAAAACATGGCCCAAATTTTTTTTTTTAGAAAACGAAAAACAAATGAGCTTTGTATTTACATGGGGCGAAAATAACACTAAAAAAAATGTCTGAAGCCAAAACCTATATGAGTATAGGCCTACCTGAGTATACAGTCTGAGGTTTCAGTTTGGAACTCATGCTTAGCAAAAGATCATAGTTAGTCAAACTGAAATGCATGTTGACATGATAAAATAAACCTACTCTTCCAATTTTTCTATTGCATTGCCTTTCAGTACGACATACTTAAATAATGCCGATGAATCATCAATTCTAAATCTGTCCCTAACCATTAGCCCAGCATTGGACCGAGACCATTCCTGATACAAGGCCTCAACACTGACCTGCAACGTTAATCTCAACTCTAAACTGCCCACAGGCTGTGACGTTGCAGGTCAGTGTTGAGGCGTTCTATAACGATTGATCTGGATCGGACCATCCATTTCTCTTTCACAACTGCCCGATATGTTTTTTAACTTATTTTGTTATATATAGTTCGTCCATCGTGGTTCGATGATGACCACTTTGTCATCCAGAGGGCTGAGGGCTTTGCACTTGGGTTTTATACCTCCTCATGTGGCTGGTGAGATCTATGTCAGCCCGGAAAGTTCGGCCGCACACCGGGCAGGTTATTCCAGCTGGAGCTAGTGTCATTGGTCTTGCTTTTTTTCTCTGGCGTTTTTCTTCTAACAGCGTTGTTCTTTTTTCCTCAGCAACCTGTGTATTTGTATTTTTTTTTTCAGCCAGTCAACGCCTTATTGTATATATATATATATATATATATATATATATATATATATATATATATATATATATATATATATAATATAATATATATCCCATACGGGATACGTGTCCTGCCCAGCGTAGCTGTCGGACTATTAGAAGTCCCTCTACACTGCCCATACGGCGTTGGCAAGGACATCGCTGTTTGTAGTTGGGTCTTGCCACCGTATGTCCATGATGGACCGCAAGCATCTTTGGTTAAAGCGCTCAAGTAGCCCCAGTTGCTTTCCATGTATAGTGTCCATGTCTCAGATCCATATAGATGGGTTGAGAGAACCGCCGCCTGGTAGACATTGATTTTTGTAGGCAGGCGAAGCGATTTATTCCGCCAAACTCTCGCCTGAAGGCGTCTAAAGCGTTACTGGCCCTTGGCCATATGTATATGTATATATATATATATACATCTCTCATTAAGTAGCATTTATTCTCCTTAATTCGAAATCAAACAAAATAATTAATCACCAACAATAAATTGACTAATTGTTTAATTTTTTGATTGATTTATGTCTTGTCAGGCTCAATGAATAATTGTGAAATGTTTTAACTTGATTCAAGAATTGGAAATAGAAGACAAAAACATGTTTAAACTTTTTACCAGACAAAGTTGATATACACTTTGTAATGATCCAATTACGCTTCTTTATTACAGCGTATTATTATGGCGGTTTTCGGCATCATCTGTCTGATGCTCTATGTGGCCTACTTTTCCTACGCGATGTACTACAGGTTTGGAGACGAAGGTTCCATTCGTCTGCTGGTGTGCACCATCATCGGCGTCCTCCTCCTCGTCTACAACATGGTCGTCTCCAAGCGCATCGGCTTCGTGAAGGAACACATCAGCAAGTTCACCACTGGTAGCGACAAGGCAAAAATAAGAAGAATCATACGGTGGTAAGAGGAGGTTTCTATATCAAATAGCCCCACAATATATTCAGCACGTCTTATAAGAATACTGACTTTGATTAAAAAAAAAAGGTGATTACGCCCTACGCCTCATGCATTAAGTCATTCATGTTAACCAAAGACCTAAATTCTGTCAAATTCTGTCTCCTGGCTAGTTCAGGCAACCCATTTCATGCTCTAATAGAACTAGGAAAGAAGGAGTATTTGTGCAAATTAGTCCTAGCATATGGGACGAGGAATGTGCCTTCATCTTTGTGTCTTTCTGAGTATTTTATTAGGTTTTTGTTCATAGACTATATCCATAGCATATAGTCATTGCGCAAAGCTAGCAGTCTATTTATAAATAGTCTATGGTCTTGTTTTTGTATTTGATGATTATGGTTTAGCGTTTTATGAATAATTGCTTTTTTACTTTTAAGTCTTCTAAGTCTTCACCTGTTATCATAGACTTCTGTATTTACCCTACAATAATATAAACAGACACGTTCGGTAATTGTACTTGTTTTTCTCAATTATACTAGAAATTCGTTCAATTTATTCTTTGTTGAAAAGATCAGTAGGTTTTTAATTTTTAAAAAAAAAAGCTTGGGTCTAAATAAATAAAGGTTATAAACAAGCAATAGAAAAAAAAAACTTTTTTAAAAATAAGCTTATTTAAGGGAAAGAATCGCTAATTACTACCATTTATCGTCGACCATGAATAATTATACACAATTTCAGCATGATTCTAGAATGGAAGAACACATACCCGACATAATAATGAGAATGGATTAAATCTATACATCGACATCTCTCATAAAGTAGCATTTATTCCCCTTATTTCCATATTAAATAATTGATCACTAACAATTAATTAACTAATGGTTAATGTTTAATTTAATTCATGTCTCATCAGGTTCAATGAACAATTGTGCAAAGTTTTAAACTTGATCCTAGAATGGGAAATGGGAGAAGAAAACATGTTAAAACTTTCAAATGTTCAACAGACAGATAGACAAACAGACAGACAGACAGAGTGAGTAGATGTCAGCTTTGTAAAAAACATTTAGCGTGTTTGTCTAGAGAGACATTATACCAAGGAAGTCACTAGTCAGAGATTTTGTTCCGCGTGCTGTATGTACAAGTGACCTGCAAAATTGATGATTATACGGCCTGTATGTGTAAGTGACCTGCAAACTTGATGATTATACGGCCTCTATGTGTAAGTGACCTGCAAACTTGATGATTATACGGCCTGTATGTGTAAGTGACCTGCAAACTTGATGGTTATACATAACAATCACAAATCTGAAATACTATTTACTCTGGCTGGACCTTTTTACAAGCTTCAATCAACTCCCTCTTTCTGTCTGAAACAAATTTTGTACACGCTATTTCTCCCACTTCCCATTCTCGGGCCAAGTTGAAACTTTTCAAAATTATTCATTGTCTATGTGGCATGATGGGACATGAATCAATTAAAAAGAAATATCTGGACGTTATCGCCCACACCGCAGTTCCCTGCTATCTTTGGATCGGTTTGGTCCAAACGAACAGCAAATAGCCGATACAGTTTCTCATCGCCTACTTCGCATGGTCTGACAGAGAGTAACACTACATACTGCAGGCTGAGTAAGCGTCCCCAGCTTCTAATTATTTCTCAGGTTTGACTCACGAAACCTTTCCCATGTTTGGTTTTAGCCGCAAGCAGCGGAGGTTTGGATTGAGAATTTTCCTTCTCTTAGGTAGCTACTATAACGCGCCTAATTGCCCTAAACTTTCTTGTTTGGGAGCCAGGTACTTGACTCTGACCCTTCTTCTATCAATGTTAGCAGTTCCACAGGACCCAAAATCTGAGCCACACGTGAGAGCTAGGAGTTGGACTGATTAGCAGAGACTATTTGAAACGCATACCATTACAAGCATTTATAGGTAGCGAAGTGTTTTTATCCATTACCACTTCCGGCAACAGCCATACGGAACTGGTTCCCATGCTAAGAACAATTAAACTAACTGCTGTCGATAAATCGGTGATATTGATACCTCCATATATTGATCTCATTTTATTTTCCCAACAATTTTTTTTTTCTTTATATTTTTTTTTTAGGGTTTTGTACTTGATGAGTACAGTTGCTATGGTAACCCTAATCATCATATTCGTTGCCATTGACGAGCCAAGAAACCTCCTCTCATTGGCTGGCTTAGCAGCTTTCTTGTTGATCTGCTTTCTGACGTCACACAGTCCCGCCATGGTAAGTGTGATATTGAAAGAGAACTCAATATGAGCAGATCACCCATTGGCTTATGTATAGTCGAAAAACAAAACAAAATTCTAGAAGCTTCATTTCTACACCATAACTCCAATTTTGTATAATAAATTCTAGCTCAACTTTTACATTAAGATCTACGTGAGCTCTAGAATAAGACTATTGGTAATCATGATTTAACCCTAAAAGCCCTAAAAAAAAACCAGCATAAGGTTGCAGAAGATGTCTGGCTTGTGTCGGAAGGGCCTACTGCTCGTGGCGCAGTACTACCCGACTCATCAAAGTTATGGACAATGAAACCTCAAATGCTCGATTCTATTCGTCATATTGGGAGGCGGTGCTACCTGTGACACTTGTCTTATCTTATAAAATACAGACTTAACTTCAAAAAGAAGTTTATTACGTCCTACGCGTGCCTCTTGATTAAGCTAGTGATGCATGTTAATCAATGACTTAAACTCAGGCAACCATTCCATGTTCATGATTCTCTAATAGTAGACCTATAGTTAAGTAAAGTTCCCCTTTTAGACCTTCGTCTATAGGGCAGATGATGTAAAGGTCATCTGTGTCTGTGGCCCACGGTTAACGAGGGTTTCATGGGCAGCACAACGAATATTCCCCCAACTTTTGTCAGGTGCCAATTAGAGCTGGGAGAACTCAGAGGCGCCCAAGCATCCCGAAATTAAATTGAAAATCCCAGACTTTACCAGGGTTCAAACCCGGGACTCCGGTTCGGAAGCCAAGCGCTTTATTCCGCCATAATAGTACTAAAGGAGTGCCACTGCACTCCAGCATTTTATAGACTCTGAATCCGGCTCTAGGAGGGTAGAGCAATGGTTTAAACTAAAATGTGAGATTTGACTAGTGAGATTTAGGCCTACTTGTTCAGAGAAAACCCAATGTTCCCCACCCCTCCTTTTCTAACCTCAATTGCGAGCCAACTAAATTAAAAAGATCCAGGTCTAGCTTTGTTTCAAATTAAGTTATCAAAATCAAGTCTTAAATCTAGACGCCTTGAGATTAGGTCTAGAGTAAAAAGAGTCTAGCAACTGTAGATTTTGTCCATAGGCCTATAGTCCTATAGATCTAAGAATAATTTTGAAACATATATAGGTCTGTGTTTTGAAGATCGATTTACGAACGTGAAAAGGTCAACCATGTGTGAACTTTTTTTTTTTTTTGGTTCTGAAAAGAGTCCTACACCGAATTCCAGCACCTGTTCCAGACACTGAGAGCTTGTCTTTCCACCCAGGAAAATGTCAGCTATTAAGACTAAGAACTAGATCCAGATCTAAGAGGCAATAGTAAGAGTAACAAAAAAAAATTAACCTATCTTATTCATGGTAATCAGTAACAGACTAAAAACGCGAAATACTTGTAAAATGTGTTCAGAGTTGAAGGTTAGTATGTTACTAAAGTTACTTCCCAGTCCAATCCTCCCGCAGGACTACGGGAGGGGGCAGGATTTGAACCCGGGACCATCGATAAATCCAAACGACAGTCTAGCGCGCAAATCGCACGACCAGGCAGCCATCCTTGGTGTTATAGACTCAAATGAAAAAAAAATGTCACGGAAGGCACATAAATAATGATAATGCTACATAATTACTTAATAGTAATAATAGACATAGATTTTAGATGAGGATGATAGAGTAGACCATCATTATCATAGATCTAGATTTATATATGATATTGATGAAACTATCAAAAAATCAAACAAAGCATTAGGGTTTATTTGTATTTGAGTTTTTGATACATTGGCCATGTCGTGCCCCATTAGGGTTTATTTAAACAAATTTCTACAAATCAAATAAGAACATAAAACTAAAACATTATTTAACCTAAATTGGTTAGGCCAATAATAGAATATATGCATCCTCTGTTTGGGACCCCTCAACTCAAGAAAATATTAAGAAACTGGAACAGACACAAAATAGAGCAGTGTGATGTGATCCATAACAAATGAATATTCATATTTGAATAGAGTAACACCTTTGGTAAAATCAATAAATTAGAAAGCGTTAAGGAGAGTAGATTCAGAAGTAAAGTATATAGCAATTGTTGCCTACATAAAACACTGAACCATAATCTTCAAATACAAAAACAAAATTTAATAAAATACTCTGAAAGACAAAGATTGAGGCACATTCCACGTTCCATTTGCTAGGACATTTGTACAAATGCTGCTTCTTCCCAAGTGCTATTAGAACATGGAATGGGTTACCTGAGCCAGCCAGGACATTAAACCAGTGACTTAGCAGAATTTAGGTCATTGGTTAACATGCATGACTTGATGCATGAAGCCTAGGACGTAATCATCTTCATTTTTGAAGTAACGTCTGTATAATATAATATATAAGATCTGTATTACATAAAGACATAATACCTGAATCTCTCAAAAACAATCTATCCAACAATCAATACAAACACTTGATTAGAATCTGAATCAGTGAATCATTCACTGAATAGCTAATTAACTTTTCAGAATTTTAGCCATTTATTTAAGCAATGCAAACTGCTGAACAAATTAAACAAATCCAATTCTGAACATTCGACCATAAAAATCATGTTCTAGCATTTTTAAAATTGAAATAGATTTACATCTAGATTTAGATAAATATATCTATTTCTAGATCTAGCCTAAATCTAGATATCTTAAAAAAGCTAATATCTAGAATTATTTATCTAAATTTACTAAATGTAGAATTCATAATTTAACTCTAGTACCTAGTAGATCTATCTAAATCACGATTAGTAAAGCATGACTTTAAGTTAATTTTTTTCTTTTTGCAGGTCAACTGGCACCCGATATTTTGGGGCTTTTCTGTTCAATTCTATTTCGCTATTGTTATTCTGAAGTCAAGGTGGGGCTATGAAACGTTTAACTGGCTTGGTGACCGGATTACAGAATTCCTGGCCTACAGTAATGCTGGTGCGGCTTTTGTCTTTGGTGACTATGCCAAGATTACGCCATTTAATGGGCCACCTATTGAATTCACAGGCGTTTACACTTTGCACTATTTTGCTTTTGCGGTTAGTATAGGACCATGTCATTGTGTAAATAAATGTTGATAGGCCTATTAATAGCTATGCACCCAATCAATGCAATCAATGAATATAACTGATCATGAAATTTAAAAGAGGCTTTAATTTTTAGCAGTGTTTTATTATTAAAATGTTTGTAAAATGTTTTTACATGTTTCGGATGTTCCTTCAGAGTTGAAGATAATTTACTTTTAAGTCCAAACCTTCTGCGGAATGACAGGGATGGGAGCGGGCAGGGTTTGAACCTGGGACCATCGATAAATCAAAACGACTTAAGCGGGCAAACCGCACGACCTGGCAGCCATTAATAACTACTAGATATATTAATTCTTATATTGCTGATATAAGGTTGTTGACATTTATTTCTATAAGCTGAAGGCTATCTTTGATTTCAAAGATTAATGATAAGTGCAGCACTTCACAAGAAGATACTAATTCATTTGCGATCTGCATATTTGACAAAACTGTTGTCTGAGGGGATATGAAATATCTATTTATTTATGTGAACTTTGAAAAATGTTTATTATGTGGTAAATATATTTATACTAGCTGGATAGGATCTGCGGCATGCAGCCTTAGTTGGGTATTACTGATCTAGTGAATTTGATTTAGTTCTATGTCAAGCATGGCGAATGTTCCCTTCACATTTTTTATATATTTTGCCACGAAAATGAAAGTAGAGTGTGAAATGGGTTTAGGCAACATATTGATATATTAATGAAATAAAAAATACTGCGAAAACAGGTTTACTCCGATTTGTTAAAAAGATTTTTTTAGGGACATTAAACATACACTGCAATCAACGCCATGATCTAAGAAACATTTATGCCAAGTTATATCAAGATTTGTCAAAGAATTTGATTTCTACGCAGGACATTATACATACATATACCTAACATTCAATTATATATATTAGATCAAAGTATTATTCGTGATTCTGTTATTTAATATTTATTTCACTTTATGCTCGTCTTATATAATAATTTTGTTCAAATTTTTTTTTTTTCAGATAATGCCAATCATCACATTTTTTAGCACCGTAATTTCCATTTTGTATTATCTTGGAATCATGCAGGCCATCGTAAAGGTTATAGGTCACTTCCTTTCTTTTTGCCTAGGCACGACACCTACAGAGTCTTTAAACGCTGCTGCCAATATATTTGTTTCCATGGTATTTATTTTTTTATTTAGCATTTTTCTAAAAGATAATTTGTCCTTATTTATACTTTTAAAAATTTTATTAATTTAAAAACAAAAATATTAATGTTTACTTTACACTGCCTTGCAGACGGAATCACCTCTGATGATCCGCCCATTTTTGGCCACAATGACAGCCTCAGAGCTGCATGCTGTTATGGTTGGTGGTTTTGCAACCATCGCTGGAGGTGTTCTTGGAGCTTACATTGGTTTTGGAGTAAGTTGAATGTAGAACCCCACATTTTTGCAAAGTGAAAAATAATGGTACTGTAAATATTGTTATAAATCTGGTGGTGACTTAGATGAGGGTAGTGGTGTGTGTATGTGTGTAGACAGCCGACATAAATCCCCCATAGGCCAGCGCTAGACTAGCTGTCAACCGTGACAACCCGATACTGCCAACTGTGTTGACTGGTAAAGTTTGAAGAAACATCTATAGTTAATACTACTCAGGCCACGTACGTGGGATGTGGTCATGTGATTAACCAGAAGGGTCGAGTGATGTTTCGTCTGGTTCTAGAAGGCCACAGGGACCCTATATAAGAGCGAATGTGTCAGAGTCAAGTCCCCTCACATTACCTCGCAACTTCACAAGTACGGGTCGGAGTCAAGAATCAGTCTAGTGAAGTTGGTCCGGAACAGAGAATCAAGTGCAAGTCTAGGAAGAGGCGAAGAGTTGATACAGTGTTACAGATTTGATACGTCGGAGAGTGAAGCTTTTTTTCAGTGTTACGTTGTTGCCAATGGTACAGTATTGGCTGTGATTCTTTGGACATTAAATTATTACCTTATTTTGGAGCCCTGAGTTCTATAAATTGGTGGCATCATGTGGTGCAGTTTCCAGAGAGCCTGAATAGTGAGAAACGTTACAGTATTTAGAAGTCTATTTACCATGACATTTCCACGTTTTCACGTTTCATTCAGATGCATAAAAATGTTTCCATCTAAAAGAGTCGTAGATGGAAAAAAAAGAACTTAGACCTTTAGCTGACAGTGGCTCTGTTTCAGATCATATTATATGCGTATGGCATAATAGGCAGTTTTCAATGTGAAATACTGCACATGTTGTTAATCTTTGGAGTTGACAAATTGGGTAAAGAAAAAGTCAAAATTTCTTTCAGAGGCCTAGCATTCTTTACTGAAGCCTATCTTTTCTGTGGCATTGCAATGACCAACTACATTGAATCCACCAATTTAGTCAGTTGAAATTCTTAAATAAAATATCAGTTATTTGTGAGAGTCCTACTCTAGACCCTAAAGTTCTAACTTTTTTACAATAGGACTGCAACTGGTACTTTATAGTAAAAAAAAAAAAGCCCTTGTAATTCATCTCTTTTATTGGACTTTTTATTCCTCGTCAGATGACAAATGATAATAAGTGTTCATTTGAAGCAGATTTTTTTGACTTAAAAGGATTGAGTTGGTTTTATCTCAACATTTAAACACATTTAATATTTTTAGTGCATCTTACTCTGTATAATGTACGATTGAAATAATGACTTCCTTTTTCATCCATGTAGGTCCCTGCTGATCACTTGTTGTCTGCCTCTGTCATGTCTGCCCCTGCAGCTTTGGCTATCTCCAAACTGACATATCCTGAGGTAGAGGTACCGATTGTAAAGTCCCAAAACTTCAACAGGATTGAGAAAAGGTAGGTTTGTTTCTTTGTATGGGTCAGTGGTAATGTATGCACTTATTTGACTGTGTCTTAGGGGTCAACACTTACTTATTTACTGCCAAACAGGATTGAGAAAAGGTAGGTTTGTTTCTTTGTATGGGTCAGTGGTAATGTATGCACTTATTTGACTGTGTCTTAGGGGTCAACACTTACTTATTTACTGCCATTTACTCTCCTGTACAGAGAGTCATTGTTCTGTTTTACCAATGTTTGTTTCTTTGTATGGGTCAGTGGTAATGTATGCCCTTATTTGACTGCTTCTTTGGGGTCAACACTTACTTATTTACTGCCATTTACTCTCCTGTACAGAGAGTCATTGTTCTGTTTTACCAATGCTAAATCTATTGGATATCCAATTAAATAAAGCCCCATCAGTTATGTCCTATTCACAATGCAGGAGTCATTTTTTGCTTGAGAGTCAATGAGACAGAAAATACAACCAGGTAATCTGGTGGGGGGAAGAGAGTGTTTTTTTTTTCTTAGACTAGGATCACAGAACCAAGTCCTGACTTTTGTGAACAATCCATAGAATAGATTTGATATCAGACTACTCAAAATCTAATGTTGTCAGTAAAATGCACACAGAGATGTGCACCACACTCTGAAAGGATCTTTTTAGTCAGGAAATTCATGGAATATTTCCCCAAAACCGAATTTCCTTTTATTTCCTTTTTGTTTCATTCTTTTATGTTAGGAAGTTTTTGTTCAGTTTTACAGTAATATAGACTTAAGTTATTTTGAAGATTTATTTTTCTCATTGTTGTATACTGTAAACATTCAGAATAAGTTTGAAAAACAGTTTATTCAATTGCAAACATATATGCTACAAAATATTGTTAAGCATCAGGCTTACAAACAAACCTTAGTTTTCTTGCCTATTATTATTACACCTCATTATTTCCATTAATCTTAAACTCTACATAGTGTGCATTTCAAATTGATCAGTATTATATTGCCATTTCCAAACCCCGAAATTCATACGTTGGTTTACTCTTTGGTGTAGGCATTAAACATGATGTTTTACATATTCTAACAATCCATGGGTTCCTTGTACAGTCCTGGTTGGCTTATTGACTGATAGGATTGTATTATCTGACAGCAATGAGGGTAATGTGATAGAAGCAGCATGTAACGGTGCTGTCCTTTCTGCCAAGATCATTGCCTGTGTTGTGGTCAATGTGATGGCATTTCTCTCCCTCCTCAAGTTTGTCAACGCCACGCTGACCTGGTTTGGAGACAGAGTCGGTATCAAGGATTTCACATTTGAGGTATTTGACAGTGTCAATGTCTTGTTTTCGAATCTCCAATTCTCATCATCCCATTTTAGCAGAAATATTCAACTTACGTTTTTGTTTTGTTAAATAAGTTGAAGTTTTTTTTATTACCAAAATGAATGTTCTTATTGATGTTTTTTAAACTGTTAATTTGTTTCATTATTATTTTTATTTCGACCTTATTTCGCCTACTAATGTTTGATGTCTTGAAATGATTAAAAATAATAATAATCTTTATTATCAACGAGAACAAAGAAGCCATAAGGAATTAGCCTTACAATTTGTAAATTTAAAAAAAATACATTATAACTATAGAAACAAAATATACATTCACACTTAAGTTTTACTCAACGTAACATTTGAAATGTTTACATAAGAAGATCAGTTCTATTCAATGGTTTATTGAATCTGTTTTTTTGTAAACAGTATCTTGTATCTCCATTGTAATGGTAACATCTTAAAGTCCTTGCCCAACTGGGTGTTTTTTAATTTTTAAAATCTTTCTAGCCTTCTTAAGAATGTTACTCTCAAAAAGTTGCCAGAATGGAGTTTGTTTGCTACGTTTGTTTCACTTAAGAAATATTAATAATTTCTTATCCTCCTTGGCCTTTCAGCTTATATGTTCATACATATTGTATCCTGTGGCTATATTCATGGGAACTGAACCTGATGACTGTCGCCAGGTGGCAGAGCTTGTTGGCGTTAAAACATTTACCAACGAATTTATAGCTTACCAGTGAGTGCAATTTTTTTTATATATACATTTTTTTTCTAACACTGCTTATTTTTAATTTCTTGTATAGCTTTACTTACTCCTTTTAAAAAAAAATTAATTGCCTAGTTTAGCTAAGGCTATGGTTAGATTAAAAAATAGTCATTTTAGAATTTTAATATAAAAGGTGCATGCTTGTATCAAGCATAGAAATTCTATCTTGACTGTAGAGTGTAGTACATCAAACCTACAAAAAGTTCCTTGGGGTATGATGACCTTGCTTATTAAAGATCAGGCTAGGTGACCTGAATTAAATGCAAATGCAACTAGACTATTCGAAATAATTACTTTTTCAATATGGAAGAGTTAATTAAATTTAAATTGGTTTTGTTTAAATCTGATTAATATTTAAAAAAAAAACAACTTATGTTACATGTTGTATTTATAATTTATCTTTGTCTGTTGTGTAATGTTGTTTTCAGAAACTAGACTTTAAAATGTTGATTTTGTAAAACAATGTTTACATGCGGTGATCTAACTTTTTCTATAATATATCTACTAGCTAAATTATTCCATTGAATTTCATTACAGAAAACTTTCTGTTTTGATCAAGAATCGTAAAGAGTATCTAAGATATATAGGCCAGTTTGGCTCCAACATGACCTATCACTTCAGTGGTGATGATCTGATTCTTAACAACTGGAACAATACTCGATTGGTTAAAGGTATCATGTCGGTGAGTAACTCGAAGACACTGTTTCATTTTGTAACAGAATAATCATCTTTAAAGTAATTTAATTTTAAAAATTTAGATTTTAAAATAAGAGTGAAAAACAAAATATCTATTTCTATACAGCATAGGTCTGAGATTATTGCTACATATGCTCTCTGTGGCTTTTCCAACATCGGCTCAATGGGTATCTTGCTAGGCAGCTTGTCAGCTATGGCGCCTTCACGACGAAAAACAATGGCTAGGATTATCTTCAGAGCCATGATAGCTGGCAATATTGCTTGTTTTTTTACTGCCTGCATTGCAGGTAAGTTGTGTTGACCAAACATAATTTTATTTAAAGTAGCAATGAAGTTAAATAGATTAAAGAATTATTTGGTGGAGTTCAGTTTAGGGCTATACATACATCTTCTGTCAAGGCAACCAAGAAAATTCATTGGATCCCATATCTAATGAGTTGTTGTTTTTTTTGTTTACATTTTATAATTTTCCAATACAAATTTTTAAATGGTGAATTTTGTATTCAAGAAAATGGATACATAAATCACTATCCTTTGCAGTAAACTCTTAAAGAGTAAAATATTTAAAATAAATTATTTTCATTTCTCACTCATTTGTTTTATTTTGTTTTTTAGGTCTTTTCTTTCAAGAATTTGATTAAGTATTTGGACACATAGTGCCAAGAGACATTCCGAAATTGTTGCAGAACTTTCTGATCTTCAAAAGCATTCCATTTTTATAATGCCATAATGTTTCACTAAAATGAGAAACATTTAGAGAAGCGATGTAATTTTTCTTACCAACCTTATATCAACTCTGTCTGTCTGTCTGGTCAAAATCTTTTACACATTATTACTCCTAATTCCCATTCTTGGATCAAGTTGAAACTTTGCCCAGTATTCATGGTTGATGACAACACATGAATCAATTTAAAAATGAACCAATTAGTTAATCAATTAGTCGTAATTAATTCACTTTGGTTTATATAGTCTTTTGTCAAGACTAAGGTAGATAATTAGGTTGCCTATTAATGAATAGGTAAAACATGTCCTTCCATCTTAGAGGCTTAGCTCGAATTCAGACTAGAGCAGCTTTTTTTGTTTAAATTGCTTTTATAAAGGCAGCATAGAAACCTCTCTGATACCCCACTTCCCATTACCCAACTGGTCCACAATGGTAATTGGACCATAGCATACTGAGAAGGCTATAAAAGTTATGCTAAATTAAAAATAATTTATAAAAATATTTCCAATCGCACAAATTTATTATTGTTAATAAAGATCTGTTTATAAAAAAAGCTAAAGCCTACATGATTGATTCAATATAATTGATGCAATTTCACTCATTATATACTTTGTTGTTTTTTTTTTAAAGTATTTTTTTTTATTTAACTTGTTACATCATTATACTTAGTGTAAATATTTAAACATGTTGACAGAGTTTGTTATAAAATGGCATTACTGTTTTTACTTGTGTGTAAGTAGTTCTTTTGTTTTATTGGCTGCTAATTATGTTTAATCTGAGTTGGGCATGTCATGCAAAAGACTAAAAAAAGACATTTTACGGACAACAGTAATAATAAGTTGTAAATTGTATCAGCAACACAACCAAATCAAAAAGGAAATTTCCCAAAATGTAAAACTAAATAGATAAGTTGAAAGAATGCTGATAAAAATCTATCATTGCATTGTGTAAGCGATAGAGGACCCTTTCATACTTGTAGTGTTTCAGAAGGCAAGGGAAATAAACCTGGCCATTACTGCCCTTGATTAGCATGGGTATCAAATGTCCAGTAGAAGATATGAACTTTCCTCCACAAACTTTACTTTTCATAGAGTTTGATGCTGTTGAGAGCATTCTAAAAATCTTGAATAAAACTTTAATTCCAGTTTCCTACCATAAATTAACCTTGGTAGTCCAGTGATATACCAACCAGAAATATTTTAGAATATATTACTAATATTTTTAACTCACACGTTCATTCAAATGTGTATACTATGCATTGTATTTATTTGATAATTATCTTCTACCTGAGTGTTCTCAGAGAATGTCTACAGGGCAGACTAAAACATGTTACTTTTATTGTCTTCTTTGTTGAAATCAGTCCTGTGAATGTTATCAAAATGTAAAGAAGGAAAATGGGATGTTTGTTACTTAAAAATGTTTTTATTGTGTACTAAGTAGTTATTGTTTTTAACTAGTAGTGACAAAGCCATTTATATTTCTTTTTAGAGAGGCATTTTTTTTTATCTGTTGAATGTGTATATATCTATTTATAACATAAATTGAAATATATTTTTTTCAAGAGATTTTACTTTTAATTTATTTCCCAATTTGTTCTTACTTTAGATTGCTTTAGATTAGTGTTTCTCAAACTGTGGGTTGAGACGGCCTGACAAAGGGATAAATGCACTGCAGGTCAATTTGTTTTCAAAAGGAAAAAAAAAATTATTTATTTTTATAGTAATTATTAATCCATGTTTTACTAAAGTATAATAATATTTTTAGTAAGAGACGTTGGTTCCTCTTCTAATAACGATCTTTTCAAATATATACGGTTTTTGTGAGAAGCATCTAAAACTATATAATGATGACTCTTTGAAAAAAAAAACATTTCAAAACGTCTTTGCTTAGGTGATTTTTTGCAAGTTTCTAAAACTGGAAAATTGTGTTCTAAAAATGTAAATATTCTTTTTCTTTTCAATAATCCCTAATCCACCTTAGACAGACCCTACTCCCACTCCAGCCCAACATAACCAACACTCTGTACGGCAGTGCTGAACAACTGAAGAAAACAGCACACTATTTTTCCTTGGCACAGTCTGCAAAAGAGCTGACATCTCAGCAGCAAAAAGCTGGCTAGAAGAAAAAGAAGAAGACCCTCCTTAACTCTACTGTTGGATCCTACATCCTGCTCTTCTGCAGGACTCAGCTAGTTAAGGGGGTGTCACCAGTAAAAGTTTGAGAAACACTGCTTTAGATCGATGACCAATATATTAGTTACTATTTAAGCTTGTAAGATATAAATTTGAAAACATTTTTGACTTTTTTTCCCCTCTTAGACTTATATTTGTTTTAGAGCAAAGCAAGTTCTCACCAAATCATCAGAAAAAAATTGGCATAATGAACACCCACTTTTATTACTGCTCATTAACATAAAGACTTATAGGTTAGGTGCTCTAAGCAGACATATTTTCACTGTGATGTAAAACAAGTTAAACCATATTTGTACTCATTTGATGGTCTTATATCACAAACCAAAGTTGGAAAGGAAATTTGTAAAGTGAAAAGAGAACTTACCAATAGACCTCAGCAAACATCATCTGTGTCTGCATTCGAATATATATAGGCTATGTACTAAAATTACAGCTGAGTCTGAGTAGCTAAGAGAAATACGTGAAGTACAGTGTATACAATCATTTTATTGGCATTAATATAAGTAAATTCTATCTGAAAATATTTTGCTCCTACAACTTAAAGTGTGTTCATGATTGTTTAAATCTCAGGTACAATTCAAATTTATCTCCTTTTTAAATCAAAAGTAACAAAAGTCTCTTTTGTTTCATTTTACGAAAATGTGATTGTATTTAGTAAATAAAACAATTGAGTAACACTTCAGGAAACTAAAAGATTATTTTATTACAAAGTGTATATCAACTGTGTCTGTCTGTCTGGTACAATTTTTGTACATGTTATTTCTCCCACACCCATTATCAGATCAAGTTGAAACTTAACACAATTATTTGTTGATGTACCTAACAAAACATGAATTCTATTTAAACATTAATCAGTTTGTTTGGCATGATAAAGGGAAAGAAATGATACTTATTGAGTGGTGCGGCTTTATATATTGAAATTGTTTCCCTTATTACATTTTGTACACTTTTTTTTTCACCCACTTCCCATTCTCGGATCAAGTTAAAATTTCACCTAACTATTTAGAGTTGATGATAGGACATGAGTCAACCCTAACCAATTAGTTAATAAATTAGTGGTAGCTAATTAATTTTTTTTAGTGTAGAAAAAAGGGAGCTTAACTATTCCTGCCTTATCAAGGTATACATAGCACAGATTTGTTTAGGTCCTTCCACAATTTCTCAGTGGTCAAATTTATCAGAACTAGGCAGTTCCGAAAAGTCGGACCCTATTTGAAGATTTGGAAACAAAACATTCCGATGTTCGATATCACAGTAGAATCTGCTGGCTTATCATGAGTAAGGTATTGAGAAGATTTTTGGCTCTAAAAAATTACACCGTTTTGACCCTCGAAGGACATTAACTGTGACCTTGTGACTAATATTTCTAATGAAGATTGGAAGACAGACTTCATGTTTTTTTTATCGGCAATATTACAATGGGTTGTTTTCACGTGCATGTGCAATGTTAAATCTTTTCAAACAAAGCTTTCCCATTTCTCTAGACCAGCAAGAGAAAACAGCTATTGTCATTTTTCTTTGCTGAAAAGAGAAACTATTTCTAGTGAAATGATTGAAAAGTACAAGTATTTGGATTCCTTGATTGTGAAATTAGAAAGCATTTTTAAGACGTCAAGAGATTAGAACCAGTTTTCAAGACTGCCTGGTCGTGCGGTTTGCACGCTGGACTGTCGTTCAGATTTATCGATGGTCCCGGGTTCAAACCCTGCCCGCTCCCATCCCCCGTCGTCCTGCGGGAGGTTTGGACTAGGAAGTAATTATCTTCAACTCTGAAGGAACATCCGAAACATGTAAAACATTTTACAAACAAACAAACATTTTACAAGACTCATGTCACCATTTAGTGCGAAACTTTTTCAGCTCGAGAGGGCATACTTCAAAGCAAATTATGACATGAAAGAGAAGTTCTTCCACGGGAGTTTTATGGGTGCCGAAGCTGTAATTCCACACTTTAAAAAAAAAAAGTTTGCTGGTAAAATTTCCCAATATTTGGGTCCACATTCACTGTGTTTGAATTGTGTTTTGTTTGAAAATAAGCAAGTGTAAGAACAGGTAGATGCTGACCGACTGTAATTTGACAGCAGTCACAAGAATACCAATTAGTAAGCTTGTTCCACAGATCTGAAACATTAAGCACGAGTATATTACTTCACATTAAGTAAAACTAAACATTTGTGGTGTAATGTTGTGATGCAAAACAAACAATAACAAAATCAAAATGTTTATGAAATATTCGTAAAACTAGTTTAAGAAAATGATAACTTTTGTATAATTCCTCAATTGGGAGCGTAAAAAATTAAATTTAAATGTATAGTACATTATACACAGCTAAAGTATTGTATGTATGCGGACCCACATTACATTTTTTTAATGCGGCCCTTTATAGAAACGGATTGCTCACCCTGCTCTAGATGATAGGATATGCTGAAGTCTATTGGTGAAGAAACATCCGAAACATATAAAACAAGTATATTATTGCGTAATTTATTCTGGGATAAGATCTCATCTGTCCCTCAACTTTCATAGTAGCTCGCGTAACCAAATTTTTCCATTTTCCCAGGTCAACAGCTGTTCTTTGTAGGATATCAAGAGACAGGCCGGTCCATTAAAATATATAAATTATAGCTTTTATATAACGCTACTTTCATGCTTAGAGCGCTTTGGTCCAATCTCATTTGTGGACCAGTTGGGGGAAGGAGGGTTTATCTGGGAGAGGGTTTTCCGTGCTGCCTTTAGGCGCTCAGTAAACACAACTCTGCCCGAGTCGGGTGTCGAACCCCCTTCATAGGTAGCCAAGCCAACCCAAGTTCAAGCGTACTTAGCCTATCGACCAAGTTTCGTTTACATTGTCCAGTCAGATTTTCTTGAATAATATAGGCCTACACATAATCAAAAAATATAGAAAGGATTTAGGCCTATAATGACGTATGCAGAAGCGGCCACATCAGTTAGCGGGGTGCTGGGCGAATGTCATATGCGGGCCCTAAGCCGTAAGGGTAGACTATAGATAAATAGGCCAATATTTATATCGTACCACTTCCCGCTGACGGGATCGTCCGCCTCTAACGTTGAAGGCCTAATTTTTTGTTACAAAACATACTACCTTACGTAAGTACTAGGCCTACTGTACTTATTGATCCTTTTAGCTACATAAACTCAAAGTGTTCATCTTAACTTATGGATATAAAAAAGACATCTGTTCTCTGTGGTAACATCAGTTTAAGCGTGCAATCAAGAATAACGGGAAGATATGCCATCAGATCCATGTGCTCATTTTGAATCCTACATCCGAGGTTCTGGTCGTGAGCCTCGGCGTTTTTACTTCGTCGAAGATGTTCTTGCTTGTTTGGGTCGAATTTGTCAAGCATTCAACCAAGCTTAAAACTGACAATTGTTTGGCGGTTTGGCGCATATTGGAGGTACTGAACAATCGCTAGCATTTTTTTGCGCGTCAATGTAGTTTTTCTTTTCTAATTTGTTCTAGCATCAAGTTATCCGTTGCGCTACCATTGGACATTCTAACGCTGACACATAGCCTACTTATAAGTATGGATGGCTGCCTGGTCGTGCGGTATGCACGCTAGACTGTTGTTCAGTAGTCTCGATGATCCCGGGTTCATACCCTGCTCGCTGCCACACCCCCCTTAGTCCTTCTGGAGGTTTGGACTAGGAAGTATATTATCTTCAACTCTTAAGGTACATCCGAATCATTTAAAACATTTTACAAACATTTTCACGTGATTTACAGAAACCTCGTGATGTTGGACTTTATTACCAAGATGTTTCCAGTCGAAACAGCTTTTGTTTGCTAATTTGCCTCCAGTAACTATCGTGCCGCGAACAAAGGAAATACTGTCTTAAATTTAGCTGCTATTTGGTATAAGAACAAAGTGTAGGCCTACTATTGGAGCTACAGTGGTCCATTGACTTTCACAGTTCCGACTTTCTAATGAAAAAAATACATCCGCGTTTTTTTTTTTATATACTGAAGCTGGGGTTTTTACACAGCCACCCGAGGTATATTTCACATTAGTCCAGGGGTTCTCAACCTGTGGATCGCGACCCCTTTGGGGGTCGATTGACCATTTGCCAGGGGTCGCCTAAGACCATCGAAAATATGGATTGTTATTGTCTACCCTACAATTCTGTATTTGTGTATGGAGGGGGTTGCGGCAGAGTGGGGGATTGTAAAAATGCGGTCGCCGAGCTTAAAAGGTTAAGAACCGCTGCATTAGTCTATAGGTGAAAAATGAATAGCCCATCGTCATAGTCAAACTTTCTGGGTGCTGATTGGACCGTACTTGTTTTAAGATGCTGTCTTTACCGAAACTGAAAGGTATTTCGACACTAAAAATGTCATGTTAAGTGCTTACATGGTAATTGGTATTAGGCCTATATAGTGGCTAATAGGTTACAAAAAATGAGGAAGGGGGATTGTTTTTTGTTTTTTTTTAGAAACACAGACATAGCCTATATATTTTTATGTATATCAGTGATGTTTAAATTAAATCAAAGGGAGGTGATTGGAATAAAAATTCAACAGGAAGCCGCACTTTTTACCAAAATTTTATGGTGGACATTGTTGTCTTGGAATACAACTCTACTTCTATTATTAGGTAGAATTTGAACTTTATCTACACTAATTCTATTTTAATTGATAATTAGGTTTAAATGAATTAATCAAGCACCTTAAACACTTATATGGATGTGGGTGTGCGCTTCGACTGCCGACACTCTGGACCATGCAAGCATGAAAAATGATCATTCAATGATTCATGATGATCAGATGAGATCTGAGATTTATCTTTAAAAAAAATGACATTGAAGTTATGATTTTTATCAATAAATATTATCATTCTAGATCTATGATTATCATTTTGATTATCATGATTATGATCATAAGATGATCATGATTATGATAATTAATGACTAGTCGACCCACGTGTAGCATACGCCGCTATTTTGAAGGGTCGGCCTTAGCCTTATACTGGCTTAGTCGTTAGACTTAGAGTAAAGTTTAGAGTTAGGCCACTGCAACCTATGCGACCGCAGTGGGTCCAGCACTTTCATTTTTATAGGACCCGCACTAGTTCTAGGTGTAAATTATTACATTTTAAACCATTTTATAACTTATAATTTATATTATAACAGATTTCTCATGGCCTCCTGATTTACCAGCAGCTCCTGGAAATCTTTTAAAATTGCAAAATATACAAAAAAGTCCTGAAAATTCTCTTACATAGATTGAAACATTTGGTAATTCTTGCTATTGAGCATGATCTATGTAGGAAATAGAATTTGTATGATATACTGTAGATAGATACTGTATGATGTATGTAGTATACATGACTTCGCTACACGCAAGGCTTGTCATAGTAAAGAATGATTAAAATGCAAAGACGAATTTATTATCTAATACAAACTCTTATTTTTTACTTATTATCTGTATCTCTACTTGAACTTGGCCCCACTTGACCCGTTTCGCATCTGCCCCACAAGGGTTGAGTCGGCTCTGCTATTTAGTGACGGGTGAATACAGAATAGATTACTTGTTCTCTCCCCACTCTTTTTTTTGCTGCTAAAGTTACGTGAGTAGAAAAAAATAAAAGAGCAATCTTTCCATGACTTCTTGGTCACAATGGTTTATTCTGGCCTGCTATTTATTGGCGGGTAAATACTTAACCCCCCCCCCCCCCCCCCCCAACACTAGTCTATACCGACTTCCAGAAATTAAAGAGTGATCTTTCCTTTATCTCTTGTCCAAACTGTTGAGCCATGAAGAGAATAATGTATATATAGATATGACGAATATTATAGATCTATCTCAATCTGTTAATGAATAGAAATAAATTTAGAAATAATACTTTTTAATAGAATAGTCAATGCTACAAATCTTGAATCATTCATCATTGAATGTTGATAAATTATTTTGTCAGATTAAAAAGTGATGCTTGAATGGCTTGATCATTGATAATCACTGGTACAGTAAGGTCACTGACCCTGGTTCGCTTCTAGTCATTCTAGAACTAAGAATAGAATCTAATCTAGTAGAGATAAGATAAAGATAAGAAACAATAGAAGAAGAAGAATGACATTAAGCGAAGAGGAAAAAAAGTTTTTATTTGATATTGTTGCAGATGCCTCTCACAAAAATGCTAGTACAATAAGGTCAATATTAGAAGATAAAACATCACCTCTTATTTAAAATATTTTAATTTTAAAAACATTGGTACTAATGCCATTTTACTAATATTCAAACTTGGACTGATGGCTACAATGAAAATATCTTTTTAAAAAATTTTAATAGGTGTTCCATGAACTACTGGAATAATTAAGTTGTAGACCACCACATGAATTATTGTCCCTAAACAAATTAAGCAATATAATGTGTTCCGTTAAAAAATCAGAATGTGTGAAGTGTTCTGTTAAAAGTTTGGGAAACACTAATGTAGAGAAACAAAATTAACTACAAGAAAAAAAATTGTCCACTTCATTCTGTTTTGTTGTCGTCAGCTATTTTTCATCAGTTCTTACAGTGTGGTGCCATAAATGATGAATTCTATAATTTATTAAATACCAAATCAGCCATGATGAGAATTTATCTACTTTATATTATAATTTTGCCTTTGATGAATAAGTAACCAAGGATTTTATGCCCAAACGTGATTGTTGTGGGCAAACTAGAAGTTGACAACAGGCTTAAACTTTTGTTTTATACATTTTCAATATTTCCTTCATAAATAAAGATTTGTACGTCCTAGGCCAAACCTCCTGCAGGATGGCTATAGGCAGAAAAAATACCTGTAACCATCATGATGGGGTCCCTACCTGAAGTGCTTACCTTACAACCACGCAGTCAATTAGTTGACAATTTTATGTACACTCAATTTCTTTTGGCTTGTAATAAATTTAATTTAGATTTTAGAAGCAATTGTTGATTTGCTTGTTAAAAAAATATATATAGTCTTTTACTCATACGTTTATATATATATATTTTTTATTTTCAGGAAGCTAAAGTATCATGTCATATTATGATGGGTATGGGTATGGTGGCTCAGGAGGAGGTGGTGGCTACAGAGGTGACTCTTACAACAGAGATCAAGGCTACGGAGGTGGAGGAGGCTCATACAGATCAGAAGGACATTATGGTCATGGTGGTGGAGGAGGTGGCTCATACAGCTCCAATAGATACGGCAGTAGTGATTACGATCGCCATGGTGGATACAGGGACAGCCGGGACAATCGGAGTGGATACAGAGACAGTCGAGATAGTCGGGACGGCCGCAGTGGTGGTAGGGATGGCGGAAGAGATGGTGGTTACCAGCAAAGAGGCAGGGGCAGAGGGGGAAACTTTAGAGGTGGGAGAGGGGGCGGTGGAGGATTTAAGCGAAAGTTTGATGGCGGCGACCGTGGTAATGATAAAAAGAGAAGGGAAATTGAAGTTATTGAAGACAATTGGCTTGAAAAACACCCGGTAAGGTTAAAGCTAATAAAATGTTTATTTATTTATTTTATTTTTTTTGACATGACAAGAGGTCATATGAGCTATCTGTAAATGATTCTAAAATTAATTTTGAGATCATTTTGACGGCTTGAGCTTTGGAATTTTGAATTATAGTAGCTGAATTTTAACGTTTTATTTAGATAAGTTAGCTAGTTAACCTAGTTTGATCACAAATTAATATTAGCAATGAAATGTACAGCAGTGTGGGCAGTGTTAGATAGTGGTTTTAATGTGTTTTTTCTTGAGTCATGTTTGTTTTTTCATTACATATCATATAATTTTACACCATTTTAGATTGAAAACAGGACCCTTTTTTATTTTACATTTAATTAAAATACAGTTCATAAATTGCTACCCTATGGAGGCCCCAAGTGGAAGCAGGCCCTAGAGTAATTGATTTCATTGTGTGTGCTTCTCTCTGGCCCTGCATCTTTCATGACCTACTTGTAATATCAGTCTGAAAACAGTTTGTAGCTTTTTGAACAAGTTGAACTGGTGGGGTGGGGAGTCAGGAGTTACATTTTTTTGTTTAGTTCAAATTATTCAAATTATTTTACATTTCAAAGCAAAAGTAAGAGTAACTCTATTGCCTCATTGTGATTCAACTCCACCCTGTTGCTGTTTACACTAGCTCAATTTGTTTTTATAGATGATGCAATCAGTCTTTATGGACAGTGCCGTGGAAGGCTTGAACCAGGATTGGCTATTTGTTGTTTGTCCCACTGGCAACAGAAGACTTTTGGTAGCAGCAAATGTGAGTTGCTTTAATATCATTTACGACTCCTTTGTTTACCATTTTTTTTTTTTTTTTTTTTACTTCCATATATATGTAAAAGTTCTTTTTATGGCAGATTAGAATTCAATGCCATGTTTCTTTATTCCATTTTTAAAAAAATATTTAACATCAAAATTACTTTTAAATTGTTTATATCATCATGCTAACCGATACTTGTATAAAACTAAAGCATTAATTTGCTCTTAAATTTAAATGGTAATTTAACTACGTCAGGTTGTCGCGAAGTGGGCGACTGCTGTCAATCAGAACAAGAACGGAGCGGTACAAAAACTCGTTTGTACCTCACTCTGTCAGACTCTATCACCGCCACTCATTGATGAGGGAACATGAAATGCACCAAGATACCTGTGTGTAGTCGCTGAATGAACTATTTATGCTGTGTCTGTTGTATTTATGTCTATTTTTCTGTTGTGTTGTCTTTATATGAGAAAAGAGTCCTTGTAATCACAGCATATTTCCGTAAGGATCAATAAAGCAGTCTTAGTCTTAAATTTGTGAGAGAAATGATTAAGCTATTGTTGATTGATTGTTAGAAAAGATTTAAATCTAGTCAAAATTTTTCAGGGAAATTTAATAAGAAAGTAAATTAAATTTACTCCAAGTTTAATTAGTAGTTGCTTTATTAGAAAATTAAAATATTTTAATAATTACTGAAAATGTTTGTTAAAACTCTGTAATGTATCGGTATATAATTCTGTTATTTATGTTTAATCTTTATATATATGAAATAATCTAAGCAACTATTAATCCGAGTTCCAAGTCTTGTGCATTCACTTGATGATTCACTTGATATAGCTTCATCCCTTGGGTTTAATATTTCCAATAGGACGTCTCTCAATCTTATGATAATGAAGGCAAGCCAGACCTGAAATTTGTTTCCTGTTTACCAAATGGAGGACCTGAGTTTATTGCTAATTACAAATATGATGGTTAGTGGCAGTTTCTCTCTATAGTTAACCCAATCCCTGGCTGATACATTATCATAAAATTTTAAACACTTATTTCTTACCATGTTCCTTAAACAGATAAGCTCTTTTCATAGTTATTCCATTTGATTGGACAAAAAAAAAATTATCTATCTTATCTTATTTGACTAGAGTAACACCTTAGTAAAATCACTACATTTAGAAAGCCTTCAGGATAGAAGACTCAAAAGTAAAATCGCAATTATAAATAAAACACTGAACCATAATCTTCAAATACAAAAACAAAATCTAATAAAATACTCAGAAATTAAGGCACATTTCCCAAATAGGAGTTATTGTTTTTTTCATTAATTCGCTCCAATACCTTTGAAAGGTTAGATACATAATTTAATAGCAAAAAATGATGCTTAAATGTATTTGTTTCTTTTTGAAAACTCTTAAGAGTGGAAACTCAATGTCTATTTCCTTTTTTTAAACTTGTGTGGTAAAAACAGACAAAAGACACAATATCAATACTTAAATTTCAAAATGGAAAATAGCTATTTTTTATTAATAGCTATTACATGTCTGTATGTGAATTAGGTTATCTAAGTGTAAAAAGGAATGTTATCAAGGCAAAGATCTAGATCTAGGAAAATGGAATGATGACCAAGACAATGTAGGTCCTTCCATTGAAGTGCACAGCAAAATAATAATAATAATTAGGGCGTTTCATTTGTGTGGTGCTAGAGGTGGGTTTTGGGAGGAAAAACTGTTTCTGGTTAAAAACAAATATGCTCCATTTCATCATAGTGAAGCAGATAATAGGTACAAGTAACAGACCCCAAAAAAAGCACATATTTTATTAATATTTCTTAGATACAAAATCAAAAATGTTTTCTTTGACAATCAAATTCACCGTTCCCTCTTAAACATTGCAATTATTTTCAGATTTGACCATCCTTGACACTATCTACAATCCTGAGCTAAAGACATTTTTTGTTCTGGACATGCTACACTGGAAGCATTACCCATATTATGAGACCGAGGTAAAAGGCTTTTCTGAACATTCTCTCATCAATCATGTGTCCAATCTCTTTCACTTAACTGAGAGAGTAACTCTTGACAAAACAAAACTTTTTTTACAACTAAATACTTGTATTATGTTACACAGTACAGATGTCCTTTGACAGATACACTTTTTAATCAGACACTGTCAGTAATCCAATGCGGTGCAGACACATCTATGCTGCAGATGCATGTTTGGACACATGTAACACCTCTTTTCTTATATGCTTCTTGCTGTGTTAATTTGTGATATGTTCGTCATTGTTTTTCTGTGATTACAACATCTATTAGTTTATCTGCAGTAGTTTTTAATGTTTAAGTTTTTTGTTATGCTTGTATGCTGGCTTGCAATATTTGCAGATGTAAGCATAAAACATCTGGTAGGAGATAATAAAACACCCCTGGGCTGGTAGAAGATAATAAAACACCCCTGGGCTGGTTGAAGATAATAAAACACCCCTGGGCTGGTTGAAGATAATAAAACACCCCTGGGCTGGTTGAAGATAATAAAACACACCTGGGCTGGTTGAAGATAATAAAACACCCCTGGGCTGGTTGAAGATAATAAAACACCCCTGGGCTGGTAGAAGATAATAAAACACCCCTGGGCTGGTAGAAGATAATAGAACACCCCTGGGCTGGTAGAAGATAATAAAACACTCTGATGTACAAGGATTCTACCTTATCTTTAAGTGTGTTTACCCTTCGAACACTCAGTCACATCAGTTCCTTAAAACCTTACAGTCTTTCTAGAACACACACATTAAGTCTCCAAAAACGTGACACTTGTTTTTAATGAAAGCAACTAAAAGATGTAACAAATGTATTTTTTACTTTTTCAGGCAGAATTCAGATACTTCTTCTTACAAGACAAATATTCAGAGCTGAAAAATCCAACTGTGGTGTCAGAAAGAAACCAGGTAACATTTCTCTGTGTCTGCTGAGACTGTTACTGGCATTTGTAAACCAAAGTGAAACATACATGAAACATTCTTTTTTTTCTTAATTCTTTCACCACTTTGATTCATTGTATATAAATGGGCTTACAAATGAAGTGCAACTTTTCCAAAAAAAAAAATAATTTTTTTTTTGTTAACAACCATTGAAAAAATATTAGTGGACAGAAAAAATATTATAATGGACAGAAATCTTTCAGGGAAATATCATGGTTGTTAGTTTACACTGTACTACATAATCTGAAGGTGTTTGCTTTGTGAGTTACTGTACATACAGCTAATAGATTTATCTTGTCATATTTTTAGACAGGTGATATCCATTTAACAGGACAACGTAAGCTAGAAAGCTATAGAGTTGCATCCATTTTGGTTGATGCTAATGATTAAAAAAGAAATATTTGAAAGTAATGACCTAACATTAAAGACTGGCTAGTTTTGTACTTTCAAGGGCTTTGAGGGGAAGGATCAAAATATATTTTCACTTAGCTGAACATTTTTAAGATTATTTTACTATATAAACATTTATCATAGAAAATTTTTAACTCGGATACTTCCTATATCAGACCTGCCTACCGTTACACAAAATGCGTATTCGTTATGCAAAATTTCCCAAAAAATGACAGCCAGTACGCAAATACGAATTTAACCTGGGGCGTTAAGCATTTCTTATCCTTTTTTTTTTTTTTTTTTTGTGTCGAACACAGAGGTCACGTTAAGCTGTCCTATGGGGAAAAAAACAAACGGTGGGGTGAACACATTGTGCTCAGATATATACGCTGATTGGTTCTTGATAGCAATTAAATTTAGTCTAGAAATGAAGAACGCGAGAGTGGTGGAGTGGCAGGATGGTACCGTTCTGTTAGCTACTACACTAACGTGACTTCTTTTTTTTTTAACTTTTCATCAGTAGAAATTCATTATTTGGAGCTTAAAAAGTTGAATGTTAAAAAAAAGAATCCCTGATTCCCGTATTCATTAAAAAAAAATATCCAAGTGCTACCATTTCAAAACACATTGTGATTGTAGATCTAGATTACTTATTATACAGGAATAGATCAAGAGTCTATAGACTACAACTTTATTGAGTCTAGCTAGGCATTATGTTACTATTCTCTACATTCTAGAACTAATCTAGTATGATCTAGATCCATAACGTCTATAGACCTAGATCTAGGCCTACGAAAGTTTGGAGTAGGCCTACGTTTTTAGCGGCTCCTCTGGATCGGTAACTTTTCAGTCCAGATCTAGATATCTTATATAATACAGACATTACTTCAAAAAAGAAGATGATTACATCCTACACGTCATGCATTTAGTCATATAGATCTAGATCAATGGATTCCAGCACTCATTGAATTAGAAGACAGTGAAAAAGCAGACATACTAGCCAAATATAGAAGAATGAACACAAATGAAAATCCCTCTCTACCCAGAAGAAATAATGAAAATAATAGAGTGTAGAATAAATGAGAATCGGAACAGATCACATTCCAATTTCAAGAAAAAAAGGACACCTATTATAAGCTATCTCGACATGACTATGGCATAATTTTTTGGCTCAGAACCGGACACAAAAGAATGAGACAACATATGTTACAGAAGCTTAAAGTCAGGACGTACGAAACCTGCCCTTGTGGAGCATCACCAGAGAATCCTGACCATGTCCTTCAAAGCTTCATACTATATCAAGATGCCTGAACAAGACTCTGGCCTCAAAACCTTTCTATAGAACAAAAACTATACAGAGAACTGCCTGATCTGGAAACCACTGCACGGTTCATCTCAGATATAGGATTACTGATCTGAACCCTCAGTCATGTCTAATAAGAAAGAAGAAGTAGAAAAATTTTTGAAAAGTAGAAACACTAAGCACATTTTGCTTTGGTTTACCAATGTGACAAACAAACACATGATGCCTGTTTTTGTTTTATTAAATAACCAGTTGGGTGCATACAGAAGAAGAGTTGTTTCCTCTACTTGATATCCAAGTTTCTATATATAACAACTTAAAGTAGGTAGTCTAGAAGGCTAGTCATATGTACCATTGGGGTCCTTTCAAGGGGATTTAAAAAAAAATTAACTTTTATTGTATTTATTTCAAATTTTTGCAGACTTAATTGTGTTCTAGCAAGACTGTAAGGTTCTAAGGAGCTGATTCTTCACTTGTTTGTGTTTTTATTTTAGCATGCCATTGAACTGTTACAAAAGATTCCATACACAGCCAACAGTTTGGAGTCAGCATTGAAGAACTTTGGCAAGCAGGTCAGTTGTCTAGGTTATTAGCAGATATGCCTACCATTCCGCATTTTGCGGAACCATCTGGCAAAATTATCAAAGAAAGTTTGCAGCAGATCCACATTGGCACTTTTTTTGTTCCACCAAGTGCAAATTCTTTAAAAAAAAAAAGTCGCTGTTTTTTTAATATTTTAATATTTTAATATTTTTTTAATATTATTTTTTAATAATGCCATATGAAAATATTGAAAGCAAAATTAATTTATTTTGTTTAACTTTCCTCCCCATGGGGCTTAGCTTGGTTTAGCTAATATGGCCTCCTTCAGTCACAAAGCGACTATGGATCATCTCATAGAAATGAGATGAATGTCTGGGCATTAGCTGTGATTCGAACAATGTCTCCCACACAGCAGTTCTCTTCACAGCTGATCTATCCAGCCTCATTTATTCTATGCCAAAACTTGTCCCAACAATGTTTCTACACACTGGTTTCTATGAGAAGGTTACAATTTAATAAAGACAAGAATCTTCACCTTTACCTATCCTTTAGTCTGTTGGACTATTGGGGCATCACACAAGATCTGTTGACTGTCCTTCTCTATTCCTTTCTGTCTTTTGCCTTGGACAGAATTTCCCTTTATCGCCTGTCCTTCCCTTTACGAAGTCTTCCCATCGCTGTCTCTATCTGCCTTGCCTTCTTTTTCCTGGTACTGTACCCTGAAGGAAGGTCTTTGCAAGCTTTGAGGACCTTGTGATGTGGCCATAGAATTGTAGTTTGCATTTAAAAAAAAATAGTTAGCAGGTCATCATGGGGTACCATCATTTTACTAATCATGTCTCTAATCTCTTCATTTGTGATGTTAAATTTAGATTCTATTATATTCTGTCTATCTATAGAGGATTCTAAAATTTAAGATTTTTCTAGATCTAGATTTAATTTTACTAGATCTATATCTTCTGTAATGTAGATTGAGATCTCTAAGATATTAGACTTAATGTGTTTATAGATTTAAGTAATTTTTTTAAAAACTATTAGTTAAGGCTGTCAAACTGAAAACTCAAAATATACATTTAGATTGGAGCGGTGGCTGAGCGGCAAAGCGATTGGCTTTCGAAACCGGGGTTTTAAGGTTCGAATCCTGGTGAAGACTGGGATTTTTAATTTTGGGATCTTTGGGCGCCTCTGAGTCCACCCAGCTCTAATGGGTCACTGACATTAGTTGCAGCACAGAATGTTTTAAATGGTTTAATTGTGTCCTTTATTTCAATCTTAAGATTGCAATCAGTTCAGTCCTATTGGTACAAAGTGTGAAATTTCTTTTTATTCTGAAGCCAATCTAATTTGTGCTTTATTTTTCCTTCTATTATTCTATAGAAACCATATTCCTAATATATGCTCTCAATTTGTCTCAGAAATGAAACTGATACATATAATTGTATAGCAATTTTAAATACCTTATTTTGGTTTCACAGTTGATTATTATTATTTGTTTTGTTTGTTTTGTTAGCTTGTAATGAAGATATTGTTTCTGTGTTTGCTCTCAGGTTGGTGGTGTGTTGTTCACCAACAAAACTTGCCAGTACTTGTGTCATGACAACTACGACAGTCTGTGGCTGAGACTTGATCAAATGGAAAATGTGCTTGGTCTCTCAGTCCCAGATGGAGTCACGTTTGTTGCAACAACAGATGATGATGTTAGGCTCAAGTCAGAGCTCCACCAGCGAGAGAAGCTGCGATTGGATCGGGAGGCAGCAAAAGAACGCCAAGATGAAGAGCTCAAGGCCAGACGTGATCAGGAAGTGGAAGAAGGTAGCACCTATCAGGCGGAGACTGCTGAAGCAGGCATAGTTCAAGAAGGAACTGAAGAAGGCACCTATCGAGCGGTATCTGAAGAGGGCACCTATCAAGAGGGGACTGAAGAAGGCACCTATCGAGCGGTAACTGATGAAGGCACCTATCAAGAGGGGCCAGAGGGAGGCACTTACCGAGCAATAACTGAAGGTGGGACCTATCAAGGGGAGGCTGAAGGGGGAGAAGGATCAGCTAACTGAATCTGTGTTCATGATTTGTTTCTTCTGGGTTTTTTTTTTTTTTTTACTTTGACCAAAATTTTAAAAGACTAGAAAAATCTGTACATTTGTAAGTGAAAAAAATGTGTGGAATGTTTGTTTTTGATTCGAACTCCACAGACATTTAACATTTGAATTTTGTTAGTGACATTCATGACTCATACAGAATTTTGTTTTTGTATGTTAATGTCAATTGCTTTTTTTTTTTTTTTAAATTTTGTTTTGTAATTATTCCTAAATAGTTTCCTTTCAACTCTTTCTAATGGCAACAATTTGTTGACACAAAGACTTCCAGTAGTCAAATTGTCACTGTTTGATGTTATAGGTAAAAAAAAAGTACTCATCATATTCAGACCACATTTTGTGTCACTGATAGTTTAAGGGTACTCCAGTATCAAATTCTCTCCTTTAGTGGCTGCTAAAAGAATGTTGGTTTTCGTTAGCCAAAAAGCCAAATGTTTTGTTTGTTTATTTTTATTTTTATATAATCAAATGTCTTATTGAAGTACTATGATGAACATAGGAGACACCAAATTATTGTAACATTCAAATTGTTACTGAGGGAACTGTTGCAGCCTAGCAATACATTTTGTTTTCTTGAGTGAGCTCAGTTATTTAGATATAGATAAAAGTAAATCATCAGAGGAATGGTAGTGATTGTTTTTGCTATTGTCAGAATCATGATGATAACATTTGTCAGTTATTGTATCAATGAAGCATTGATATCATGTTTTTTTTTTTTAAAGAAAACATTTTTGTCTATTTGTTGTATTTTATGTTGTTTTTTTAATCGACTCATTGAATAAAACACTTTTTGTATGTTGATTTTTTTTTTCTTGGGTCTCTTTTGACAGGACATAGCCATTGCTTGATGGTAATAGAATTATCTCAAGTTCCTACTTTTTCAAAGTCAACTTTTACTTTGACTTCATCCTTTCGAAACATTTTTATAATAACACCAGTAGTTCAATGTTTCTGATAATACAGCTCAGGATGTGGCCTAACAGTCTAATGCAAGTAATGTCAAGAAAAAACAAAACCATTGAGTTCCAAGTATTGAAACAACTCTTTTTATTGAAAGGACAAAATGTATGTAGTGTCAGTAGTGAAGCTGTCCAGTAGACTAAACCAAAGGGAGAACAACCAACAAATACTAGTTATCACAAGGTATTTTGGGCTTTGAAAAGCTAGCAATAAAATGACATTATATTAAAACAATAAAAACGTTTCATAGGTGAGTCCTAACATCAAATTAGGAGATTTAGCTTTTAAAAAATAAAAAGAATTAATTCCAAAATTTTTTTAGTTTTTTTTTTCAGAAATCTAAAAAAAAAAAAAAAAAGACGCTTTGTTGAAATAAAAGAAGAGTTTTTTAAAACTAATTTAGTATAATGTTCTAGCCGGTAGTCAGCTTGTAATTTGAAGAATGATGATAAAATGTAATGGAATACTCTTATAATGCAAAGGTCATGAGGGAAGATCAAAAATAGAAATCTCTTTATAAAACATTTTGTTTATCTACAGCATTCATTTGACTGAGTAATATCACATACTGCAATAGGAGCTCAGCAGTAAAAATATCACAAGGAAATAAGATGAAATACCAAATGTAAATAATTCATGTAATTACACCATTAATGTTAATTTACACTGACTTAATTGATCAAGTGTTTATGAGCTCCATATGTTGGTTACAGCTGGGGCTGCGTAGCCACAAGAAATACTGCATTCCTCATTAATCTTCAGACTTGAAGACAAGCCTTAATATTATGATTATTATTTGGTTTAAACTCATATTTTCAACCATTCAATGCTACATGGGCAGTCCTAGTTAAAAAACATTTTACTAAATCTTTTAATGAATAAGTTAAGTAATTTAAAAGGTTTTGAAATAGTAACAACAAAATAATTTTGATTACCACAATTCTTTCAAATGATGCATTAAATGGGAAAAATTCATTAATCATCTAGCTTGGTTCCTTAGCGAACGATTTAATTCAATATTTTTGCACTATTAAAAATAACTATCTTAACTTTCTCTGGTCACACACAGAGTCCCTGAAACCATTGCAATGTTATTGCTTAACGTTTAGTTTAACTCCTAGTGAATAGCAATAACAAGCAATTGGAACAGATCTGAAGTGTAATTTCACTAGGTATTAGCTATTCTATTCTAATTTTATTAATACCTTATTTAAAGTTCAATGTTTCCTAGATCTACTTACAGGTTGGATAAATAGTATGAGGGCGCTAATGAAAAAGTGAAACTAATGGAAGTGATCTATGACAAATAGTTGAAAACTTCAGATCAATGTATCAGTCCTGAGCAGTAAAACCATATATTTGTCAATGACTATAAAACATACAATTCAAGTGTCATTCAGTCTTTCTACAAAATAAATAAAAAATGAGAAATTTCTTCCCAAGAGAACTTATGACATTACATTTGTCAATTACATCCTGATGAAACAAGTGAATTTATTTTCCCCCCTGAGCTCTGAGTCGGAAGTAGATGGGGTTTGGAAGAATTACAAGTATATATGTTTATGCATCATGGGCTGTTTGTGATTTGTGTTGAAACATAATCAATGATAGTGGAAGAAACATTCTCCTTAAACTACACTTGGATATGAATCTAGTCCATAGTTTCAAGTTGAAATGTCAATAACAATGAAGGAATGATTTGAACAAATGTTCTTGAACTATTAAACACAAAACTAGCTAAGGAAAAACCAAGGGAGGGAACAAAATTATTCATTAAACATAAAGCGAATGAGATCTTGGTATTAAATTTAAAAAATCACTCAGACAACATTCAAACCGAGTGGGAAAAACAAATTTGATCTATTCATTAGATGATAATATGCCAGTACATTTCATATATATATGTATTAAAAAATGGTCAAAATTGATTTGTAAAAAAAAATACAGTTCATCAAATAAATGTATTGTAGTCAAACTTTAGATGCCAGCCACATCCAAATGTACAGACTTTCCTTTCAAGACTTCTAATGATAAATGACGAGATGCATGTAGGACTTAGTGATGAATACAACCCAGTGACCATAGCAAGGTGGCTAAGTGTTGGTAAAGGTTTGACTGCTGATTCAAGGCCCTATGGCAGAGTTTTAGGAAAGAGGATTTTGAGTCTTTCAAACTATTTCATTGAGTTTCCTACCACAGGGCTTTTGGAAGGTAGGATTTGAGCCTCTGAAGTACTCACTCACAATGGATACTTGATTTTTATGTTTTTTTCCCTAACATCTGATCTGCAGAAGCTCAGCCCTGCCACAACATATGTTGCTAATGCCAAACTGTTGACAATGATGACAAATTCTTTTACATACAGTGACCCCGTCTTGTGTTTATACCATTAGTTCTTATTATATTCTATTATTGAAGAGAAGCCATTGTCTCTAGTAGTGACCTTTTTTAAGGAATAACTAGCTTGAACAAGTTACATATGCTTTTTGTATTGTCAAATGAGACTGTAATTATAGATTTTCTTATGAAGCAATGGATATCTTATGACTCTCATTTTAGAATATGTAAGCTTATAAAGGTCTTTAGGGCATAGTGAAATAATTAAAAGACTTTATTTTAGAGGCAGTTAATGCTACACTATGTACTCCAATATGGCATTGAGAGTTGGACACTGAATGCTGAGGCTGAAAGAAGAATTCAAACCTTTAAGAGCAAGTGCTATAGAAAAATACTGGGTATCAGATACCAGGAAAAGAAGATAAATGAGTTTTTACTTTTACAAGTCAACACTCTGGCTGGCAAAAAGGATGAACTCAATACTGTGAAGAGATGAACGCTGAGCTGGTTTGCTCATATTGTAAGACCTGACCCACTTTTAAAAGTCATACTTAAATGAGGGAGAGATAAAAAAAAAAAGGGTCCTTGGAAGAAAAAAGTGAAAGAATGCACCAGCCTCACTCTCGACATTCTGCTTAAGAACAGCTGCTGACTGGAAAGAGTTGAATTTCGTTATCTGAAGTGTCACCATTGAAAACCTCAAGAGACAGATGAGATGAGAATACTGCAATCGCACATTTCTATTAGCTAACTATTAGCAGCCTTCTTTTTTGTTAATTTAGGTCAGGGAAGACTACCCATTAAAGCTAGGTGGATTCTGACAGGACCTCAAATTAGAGTCAACATTGGAGTCACCACTTGATTCAAACCCTTGGGGCAGCAGCCAATGTTTTACCTCTTCAACTTAAACATTTTATCTAAAAACAAATACACATTTTTTGTTTTCTTTTGCATTGGTTCAAGAATAATCCAAGTCAGAAAAGTGATGAGTTTGTTTCCAGGTCACTAGTAACTTAATGCAAACACCAAATGATAGCTTATTGTCTCTGATGCAAGAGAAATGTGCAAATGATGTGTACAGAGTGATCCAACTGGTGTAAACAGTTTGTGTCTGCTCTAATTGTCTGTTGTGATGTTTAAACTAAGGAACCAGGACAATCAAACTAGTTTATGGAAGACAGAGACTTTATGTAAAACTACACAAATTTTGTTAGGTAAGACATTTGTATTACTTTGTTGTTAAATCATTCACTATACCTTTAAAAAAAAAGTCTTAACTATTCTAGTCTATTATATCCTGTAAAATTGAAAAATATTTTACCCTATTTGTTGATTTAGAACTAAAAAAAAAGGTAAGGAACAAGTACAGATACTGAAAGTGGATACAAAATAATAGAACAAATTCAGTCAGACTAAATTATTTATTTCTATTATTCCTGCATTATAAAAGTGGTAGGTCTATAGTTGTCATGTATATTTGACCACAAGAAAGTTACAACAAAAAAAACAAAAGGTCTACAAATTTCACAGTCCAACTTTTAATCAGGGACATGATCACAGTATAAGAAAAGAGTCTTGCCATTTTTGAAACAATAAAAAACACACAGCAAAACAAAGAGGATTATGCAGTCATGTACACATGGGATGGGGGGGGGGGGGAGCGGTCATGTACGCATGGGGGCAGTCAGCACAGCTGATACCAGAAGTTACAGGTTTAGAACAAAGTGACAGCAGGTACATATATATGTGACATCCCATTGTGTCACTGCGACAGCAGTTGTGCCACTTTGCGACAGCAGTTGCAGTTCAAGTGTAGGCCTACATATAAACCCACCAACTGGGAGTGGCGGGGTGGGGGGGGGGGGGGGAAGGTAGATTCCAGAACAGGAAGATTTGACACCAACAATTTCAAAAAATGTACAAAATAAATAATGACATGACAATGAGACACGGGATTAGAGAATGACATTTAACACATTCACTCTGGCTTCAACCCTCTCAGCCATGAGGCTAAATTAGACCTCATTTGAAGACAGAACCACACTTCCACTATGAATGTCCAATGCATTCCACGTTGGTTAAAAACAACATTAACTCTCACCATCCGATAGCTATGGCCCATTTCTTACCCAATATTTACAAGATTTCAAACCTTTAAGGTCTGTGTCATGACTACTGCTATGTCCAATAGTTTGATTCAAAGGAGACAGATTTTAGAAACATTCTTGTTTAGAACTATTAGTGGTTAATATCTTTTGAGTCAACTAAATAGTCAATTTTTCTATTACATTATGTAAAAAGACTTTTTCATTCAAGATACATTTTAATTTATTAAGCAAATTAAGGAAGCCAAAGAACCTATAGACATTTAATGTGGACCTAGTGATCCAGTTGTTTTTTTTTACTGTTGAGACTGTTGTAGAAGTATTGTATGTTGACATTCAATCATTAAATAAACAATGTATATAAATCAAAGAAATATCATAAAATAGATTTTTGTTATTTTCTTTGTGGTGTTTATAAGACTAGCCTTTTATCACCGTAGAATCAGCACTGTCCAGTCATGCATGTCTTGAGAATGACTTCAATCAGAAACACTCCAGTGTCATTTCATTATTAAAATATTGTCAACTAGAGAATTTATCATTTGATAGCCACTTTCAAATTGTCAGTGAGCTTTATAATTTGACTGTCACTGAAATGTTCTCATGTAGTCCTCCACCAGCAAGATGATCATTGACCAATAGAATAGAAACTGAAAGGTAAAGGGCTTACCATTACCTGTCCGGGTACATCTGTTAATTTGTTTTCTATAGTAAGTCTTATAAATAAATGAGATCACCAGACTTTTCACTTTTAATTACAGAACTAGCATTGTAGGTCCTATTCTATACCCACTGATTGACCAAGTCAATGTTGAGATACCCGTAGGGTCAGTTCACAAAATAGTCATACAGCTACAACTACTGTTCTTGCAACTGAAATCGTTTGACTTTAAAATTTAACTTCAGAAATAACAAAAAAAATCAAGTGATGCATGACTGGATAGGCCTTAATCCAAATATAAAATATTTAGCCACTAAGAAAACAAACAAACAAACCAACCCAAAATAAAATAGTAAAAATCCCAAGGTAGAGTCCAAAGGTTCTCACAGAAACACTGCTACGGTTAATTATAAATAAGAGAATCACACAGGCTTTAAAATATTGTGCTTTGAGTGGTGGCTTCCAATAAACTGAAACTATGTACCACAGTCTCAGAGAAAACACAAAGTCAAAGAAACCACACAAGTTATTCCACTGATAGAAATCATAGTGTCCAGTCCTGGTTTTTTTGATGCCTTTAGAGTTTTTATTTTTTAGCAAAGCAGCTGACATCAGGAATGACTCTAATTACAATCCATAGTGAATTTCTGCATTAACATTGTTCTTATTATTTGTATCACTGTTTGTAAAATGAAATTAACCACAACTGCAATGACAAGTTAACTTTTGAGATCCAATACATTGTGAATCACTCAGGCTCACATTACTGCACATCTGAGTAGACAAGTTTTTGATTCACTTCAAGCCAGTGTGAAATGGCTGGAGTTTTGTTGAAGTACTTCCCAGTGCTCTGGAAGTTATCCAATACTAAGATCTAACATGAAGATAAGTTTCCTCAAGGATTTCAAGCACAAAACCTACACGATGAAATACAGTGGACTAAATTGAGCAAAGATCCTCTCTTCTTATGTAATGGGTCCTCCATATAGAGGCTAGAGTTGCCAGCTTCAGGCAGGCTTTTATTATACAACCAAAGTGTCCAATCAGTGTGAGTCACTAACTGTTGGCTATAGTGTGAGTCGAAGCTTGTTCTTGTTCTTTCCAATAATCATAATTTAACTGCAAATGGTGCATCAGTTCAGGAATATCACAATAGACTGAAATAAAACAAAAAAATACAATGAGCATACAAACACAGCAAGTCACAAGAATTAAAGAATCATGAGCTGGGTCAAATGTTTTCAGCTTGTTTAATGCAGCAGGGAATAAAGCAAAATAGGAGCTGCAGTGTAGCACCAAGACTTTCAAAATCAAGCATTTCTCAATTTAAAACTCAACTACTTCCTCTTGGGGCCACTTTTAGCCCTCTAACAAGAAACCTTATGCTATAAAGACACATAAGTATGGGCAAATTTAATTGCTGAAGAAAAACTAAAGGCCAGCACAATATGATATCTAGAGTGATATAGTAGCTTAGATACAATATATCTAGAGTGATAAAGTAGCTTTTAGATACAATATGATCTCTAGAAGGATATAGTAGCTGAGATAAAAAGCTTAAGGTACTATGTTCAAATTGTAGAAGCTCGCTCTCAAATGCCTTTCCCTTAAATTTCTTATCTTATCTTATATAATACAGACGTTACTTCAAAAAAGAAGATGGTTACGTCCTACGCGTCATGCATATTAACCAATGACTTAAATTCTGCCAAGTCACTGGTTTTCCTGGCTAGCTCATATTCTGGAGATATTAATATAGTTTGTAGATGTACTAGACATAAAATCAAAATATATATACAAGTAAAAAAAAAATGTTTTAGGTTTGCAGCTAGGAGAGTAACTTGAACCAAATTGCTCTAGAAAGACCTTCAAGTCACTTACCATCCCATGCATCAAACATGGTGGTGATAAAGAGATTAATGAATGCAAGTTGACACTTTGGGATGTTGAGAGTTTTTCTATCAAACTGAGCCATCACCACTGGCAACCCTCGGCTCTTTTCTTCATCAGTCTGGGAAGAAACAAGTTCATTCATTTCAATGTCAAACAAGAAATTTGGTCTTTGTTTTAAACACTGCAAAATTTTGTATCAATGCTTATTCATTCATACAGGCCTAGTCCTAAATTTAGAATTAAGTTAACTTTAAATTATCATACTGAATAGCCTACGGTACTTATGAAAAATTAATAATGTAATATTATGACTAATTTATAATAAAAACCTATAAATCTAGTACAAAACATAGCATATTCTAAATGACTTTATAGACCAAATAACTCTTTCTCTACTAACTAACGATACATACCAGCGTTGATTCCACCAGAATGTGGTAAATAATTACGAAGAGAAAGAGTTAAAATTGGAAATCTTGCCACCATTTTCTAAACTCTTTCATCTTATTTACTAGACAAAACACTTTTGAGACAGTGACATTTTTTTTTTAATACAACATACAACACTTTTGTAACCAAACGCACAAGTGGAGCAAAGTGGTTCTGAAACAAACAGGTTTGCTTGTATCTTCTAGTGGCCAGTATGAGATTTAGGCTGAGAAGGAATAGTCTTCTTTTTAAAGGATTGGTGAAAACTTACAAAACAATTACAAAAACAAAATCTAATTTTTCTAATCAAATCTTTCTCTTACCTGCTGGCAGTACTCCTCTGCAATCCTGTAAGCCCATTGCTTGCAGAGGGCCAGAGGTCTGAGAGGGTTGCTCACATCCGCACACTTGATCATCATGCGTTTGATTAAAACACGGTTCTCATGAAGAGCTAGGTCAGAGAGTATTGTGTTCATATCAGCATCATGGGACTCAATCTACACAAGAAATAAAGTATTGAGTTCATATCAGCATCATGGGACTCAATTTACACAAGAAATAAAGTATAGAGTTCATATCAGCATCATGGGACTCAATCTACACAAGAAATAAATTATCGAGTTCATATCAGCATCATGGGACTCAATCTACGCAAGAAATAAAGTATCGAGTTCATATCAGCATCATGGGACTCAATCTACACAAGAAATAAAGTATTGAGTTCATATCAGCATCATAGGACTCAATCTACACAAGAAATAAAGTATTGAGTTCTGTTGATGGTCTATTTTGTTGATGATTATATATGTTAATGGTGCATGCGAGTTCATAGAAGACACAACAACAGAATGAATAATGAATATACTTGATAACACAGGCTGATAACTTCAACAATTTAATGAACAATAAAAAGGGCACAGTCCTCTGTCGTCGTTAGCCTAGCGTCGTTCTCTAAGGCGTATTGTCCGTTACTCTTCTAATTTGTAATCCTTCTCTTTTATTACTCATCACATCACTTAGGAAAAACACAATTAACCTTAACTTCTACACATCTTGTGTCATTACAGTTCATTTGTGCAATATGGCATCATTGGGTCTTGATTTAATAGCAAAACAAAACAACCCATTGAGCCTAGTATGCAAATAAATATATGCTTACAATGGCAATGCATGTAATTCCTCTTCTGCCTTTAATTTATAGTTGAATTTCAAAGTTATTATATTGTTGTCTAACCTTTATATACACATGAAAAGTATAACATTTTACAGGTAACTGAAACTAATCAACCTAAAGGCTAACAAGCACATTTGTTCAGATTATGACCTAGAACAAAAAGTGATTGTTATTACATAAGGTTCTAGGACACCCACTTACATCAACACTGTCTCCCTCCAACTTCTGCAAATGTTTGGTGATTGAGGTGGTGAACTTGGACAGATGTTCAAAGTGCTGCTTCATGTCTGTGGCCAGAACTTGATCAATAATTGACTGACGCATGGTTTTGTACTCATCACTAGACAGACAAAGTGAGCCATTATTTAAGTGCAGAGTCAAGAAGAAAGAACTAATGTTATCTGTCTAATAACTAAACAATACCACGACCCACATCAAGCATTCTGATGAAGATATTTATTTCCCCTGAAAGCTCAAGAAGTCAAAACATAACTACCTTCTTAGGTTCTTGAAAATATCAGCAGTTGGATCTTTGTGTGTTAATCTAAAACACATGCTTGCATGATGGTTTTCCAAAACAGCTCTGGAGAAATGCAAACACACATGTTCAGAACTTATTAGTAATAAGATAGAAGCATACATTTTCACTAACACATGTTGATTTTTGTTAACTTAATATACTCTGATTACTGAATAATATTTGGGAAAGTGAAATTAGCAACTTTTTTTACAAATAAATTATTCATTCAGGAAGACCACTCCAATTGTGTGCGCAACAGATGAAAGAAAATATTTCTCATTATTTTATAACAATCTACTAAAGAATGTTTTAGTTTCAATTGTAAATTTATGGATGTTATGAGCATTAAAACAAAAGTCATAAATAGAAGAAAGAAATTAAAAAGCATACATCTTGACATACTGCAAACAAGTTTTGTAAAAGTATAACTCACTGGTCGTTGTATAGAATGGCTAGATGATGTTTCTCATTGATTAAAAAAGCATTGGTCCTAGCTGGATGGTCAACATCATGGACAACTGCAGCTATCAGGCTACTCACTTGGTCCAGCTGGTCCAAGATCTCCTGGCAAAGACAATCAAAAATATGAATACAATAGTTTACACACAGTTGTTTTCATGGTATATAAAATGTTGAATAATTGAATGTGTCAACATTTAAATAAACGTTACATGGGGGGGGGGGGGGGGGGGGGGGGGGGGATTTTCCATGGTAATTATGATACAGCCTATCTTTGCATTGGTAGTCCTAAATTCATGTCACCATTGGTGCATTATCTTTAAAATAATTGATCTATGTAAAAAAAAACAAAAAAACTTGGCTCATTTTTATTTTGGAGGTAGCATTATATCTTACATAATCTAGATGATGTTGGCATATAATACATATTTAAACAATTGACTAACTTGTTAATGCCGTTAATTTTATAAAATATGTGCTCAGATGTATACATTTATTTTTGTAGAGAAATAAAGAAGTTGATATGTGATGTAATGTGTGAGAGTTAGTTCCCTTAGTGGAAGTAAGTGTTTTTGTCAATTATCTAACATGGTTGAAATTGTATGTGTTTTGTAAATTTGCCTTGTTGTTTATCTATTTCTACTTGTGATTAAGGGTATATCAACATAACTAACCTTTGACCTCTCTTTGTCTAGGAAGTATGCTGTAGCATGCAGCACATCAGCAGCATGGGTGGAATTGTGGTAATGATTTTTGGCATGATAGTTGCTCTCAATCATCTGTAGCCAGTTCACCAGGCAGGTCTCACTGATATTTAAAAACTCACACACACCAAAACGGGCAAATATTGTTAGACCAAGATGGAGAAGGGGCCTGAAAATAAAAACATATCAACTTTCAGCAAGGTGTGTAGCTAGTGGGTCAAAATGTAAGGGAAGTAATTTCTTGCTCTAACTCTCGACAAAGTTTTAAAGATATGTCTTAATTCTTTTGTCCATTTAAGAAGATTATTTGATGCATTGTATTTAAATTCATATCTTAATTATGTTCAACATTTATGACAAGTAATCGATTAAAAGTTTGAAGCAAGACAGAGTTACATTTTTAGAAAGTAAGGTAGAAAAATCATAGTGGAGAGATTTAAGGGAAAAAAAGCTAGAGCCTAGAACCAGAGTGTTAAGATCAATGCAGTGGGACCAAGGTGTTATGACCAAAGTGGTAGGACAAAGGTGTTATGATCAAAGTGGTAGGACCAAGATGTTATGACCAAAGTGGTAGGACAAAGGTGTTATGATCAAAGCAGTGGGACCAAAATGTTATGATCAAAGCAGTGGGACCAAGATGTTATGACCAAAGTGGTAGGACAAAGGTGTTATGATCAAAGCAGTGGGACCAAGATGTTATGACCAAAGTGGTAGGACCAAGATGTTATGATCAAAGCAGTGGGACCAAGATGTTATGATCAAAGCAGTGGGACCAAGATGTTATGATCAAAGCAGTGGGACCAAGATGTTATGATCAAAGCAGTGGGGGCCAACGTGTTAAGATCAAAGCAGTGGGACCAAGATGTTATGATCAAAGCAGTGGGACCAAGATGTTATGATCAAAGCAGTGGGGGCCAACGTGTTAAGATCAAAGTAGTGGGACCAAAGTGTTAAGATCAAAGCAGTTGGACCAAGATGTTATGACCAAAGTAGTGGGACCAAGGTGTTAAGATCAAAGCAGTGGGACCAAGGTGTTAAGATCAAAGCAGTGGGGGGCCTACGTGTTAAGATCAAAGCAGTGGGACCAAGATGTTATTATCAAAGCAGTGGGACCAAGATGTTATGACCAAAGTGGTAGGACAAAGGTGTTATGATCAAAGCAGTGGGACCAAGATGTTATGACCAAAGTGGTAGGACCAAGATGTTATGATCAAAGTGGTAGGACCAAGATGTTATGATCAAAGCAGTGGGCCCAAGATGTTATGATCAAAGCAGTGGGGGCCTACGTGTTAAGATCAAAGCAGTGGGACCAAGATGTTATGATCAAAGCAGTGGGACCAAGATGTTATGACCAAAGTGGTAGGACCAAGATGTTAAGATCAAAGCAGTGGGACCAAGATGTTATGACCAAAGTGGTAGGACAAAGGTGCTATGATTAAAGCAGTGGGACCAAGATGTTATGACCAAAGTGGTAGGACCAAGATGTTATGATCAAAGCAGTGGGACCAAAATGTTATGATCAAAGCAGTGGGACCAAGATGTTATGACCAAAGTGGTAGGACAAAGGTGTTATGATCAAAGCAGTGGGACCAAGATGTTATGACCAAAGTGGTAGGACCAAGATGTTATGATCAAAGCAGTGGGACCAAGATGTTATGATCAAAGCAGTGGGACCAAGATGTTATGATCAAAGCAGTGGGACCAAGATGTTATGATCAAAGCAGTGGGGGCCTACGTGTTAAGATCAAAGCAGTGGGACCAAGATGTTATGATCAAAGCAGTGGGACCAAGATGTTATGACCAAAGTGGTAGGACCAAGATGTTAAGATCAAAGCAGTGGGACCAAGATGTTATGACCAAAGTGGTAGGACAAAGGTGCTATGATTAAAGCAGTGGGACCAAGATGTTATGACCAAAGTGGTAGGACCAAGATGTTATGATCAAAGCAGTGGGACCAAAATGTTATGATCAAAGCAGTGGGACCAAGATGTTATGACCAAAGTGGTAGGACAAAGGTGTTATGATCAAAGCAGTGGGACCAAGATGTTATGACCAAAGTGGTAGGACCAAGATGTTATGATCAAAGCAGTGGGACCAAGATGTTATGATCAAAGCAGTGGGACCAAGATGTTATGATCAAAGCAGTGGGACCAAGATGTTATGATCAAAGCAGTGGGGGCCAACGTGTTAAGATCAAAGCAGTGGGACCAAGATGTTATGATCAAAGCAGTGGGACCAAGATGTTATGATCAAAGCAGTGGGGGCCAACGTGTTAAGATCAAAGTAGTGGGACCAAGGTGTTAAGATCAAAGCAGTTGGACCAAGATGTTATGATCAAAGCAGTTGGACCAAGATGTTATGACCAAAGTAGTGGGACCAAGGTGTTAAGATCAAAGCAGTGGGACCAAGGTGTTAAGATCAAAGCAGTGGGACCAAGGTGTTAAGATCAAAGCAGTGGGACCAAGATGTTATGACCAAAGCAGTGGGGGCCATTATGACCAAGACAATAAGACCAAGATGATAGAACAGATGTAGTTGTCTCACCTTTTGTTTGTAATTTTCTCTAACTGAATAATGTCAAAGTCCCATGAGGTATCTGTGTTGAGGACGCTCATTATGTTCTCTGGGATCTGAGCGAGTGAGCAGGTAGGGGTGGACGGAATGTGCTGGTAACCATGACTCACTTGGTGAGCTGAAATCAGAACAAACAGACAATAATAACACTATAGTACCCATTGTGGCATGGCTACATTCTGTTTAAGTCCAATAAAGAGGAGATATTTATCTTTAACATACTAATCATTTAAAAAAACTATGTGACATGCCATTTGAAGGAATGTATGGAAGCTTTTATATAGAGTGTCTGACAGTTATATACATGTGTACAACTAGAAGAAGTGTTTACAACTATTTTGTATTCTCTTGTAACTCCTTCTATCAAATCAACTAAAAATCAAACATCAAAAAGACAATAAAAAATAGGAACAACATTTGGCAATGAGCTTAGATGAGTTTCCACCTAGCAGTATACAAGTCCAAGAGACTTTGCAAACAAACAGACAACAAAATCTCTATGTTGATAATTGGTGAGACTCAACTTAGGACCTGTGTCACACTCATTGGTATAATTCTCATTTGGTATGTCATTGAAAAGACGTTTTGGTTCTGAAGAGAACTGCCTATTATGAGGCAAGTAATCAGCAAAAAAAATAAATAAATAAACAGACTTAATGTAATCCAAACTTTATTGGGCTAAACCTGCTTATGACCTAGATGTATGACCTAGCAATGTTATAGTGCTAAAGATGTGTGACCTAGCAATGTTAATACATTCCAGTTGCAAAGGTGAAATGACCTTGTTGAAAAACAATTCTTACAAAGCCAGTTCACTTGAAGGATGACCAACATTTTAAAGCTGTGTGATAGAGATAAGGATTATCCTGTCAAGGTCATGCTACAGCAAGTGCAGCAACACAGCAGGTTCACAACAGTTCCAGACACTTGTAAACAAGTCCACCAGGCAGACAAGTGGAAGAAGAAACAAACTGGGATAAATGTCATGACTCCAAGTCAGGTCAAAGGTGAAGACATAAAAAAAACATACAACAGTGTGACTAGAATAGCACTAAATAAACAGACTATGGAGAGACCTTTAAAAGCTGCTTCAGGCAGTCATCACAACAGTTCAAAACTTGCTTAAACAATGTTTTATGTAAATGTATTGAAGAAATATGGAGGTCTATACATTAAAGACTTTTTTTTTTTTTACTTTAACCAAGTTAATTATAAAGAAACTATTTGCTTTCCAAGTCAAAAGGTGAAGGTCATACAATGAGTATTGATTTGAGAATGTAAATAGTTTATACAAAAAAAAAAAAAAAAACTAGGTCAATAAACAAAAGGCAAGCCTAGAGAGCAATGTAACACACATACCACAGGAGTCAGTAGAGTAAGTTGTGAAGGATGTTTACATAGGAATCAGTAGAGTAAGTTGTGAAAGATGTTTACATAGGAGTCAGAGTAACTTGTGAAAGATGTTTACACAGGAGTCAGTAGAGTAGCTTGTGAAAGATGTTTACATAGGAGTCAGTAGAGTAACTTGTGAAAGATGTTTACACAGGAGTCAGTAGAGTAACTTGTGAAAGATGTTTACATATGAGTCAGTAGAGTAACTTGTCAAAGATGTTTACACAGGAGTCAGAAGAGTGAATTGTGAAAGTTGTTTGAGTCAAACCTGGAAACAATGACTAATGTCAACAAGGAATAACTGTATACATTGATTCAGTAGAAACAGAAAAGCAAAGTATCTGCACTATTCATCCCCAAACACTCTCACCCAAACCTAAATATCACTACATTTCTGGAAAAATGCAATAGAATTTTTTTTAAAAATGCTAATCTTTGAATTATGCTTGCAAGTTTGTCAGCTAGGGAAGGAATGGAAATTTAGCCTAAATGCCCTTCTTAAATGCCAAGAGAATGCAATATATTTGAACACTCTAATACCATATTTATTTAGTTGAGGGATGCAAATGGTTGAACCAACTAATTTGTGATGACAACAACAGCGAGGGAAAAAAAAAACCATACAATTGTGTAATAAAATGATAATCTTTATGCACTTTTAACTAGCAGAATGAAACATTTTTACAAGAAACATAAATATTTAAAAATCTAAAAAGATTTACAAACTTCTGCTTGTTAATGAGAGGCTGACAATGTAATCAATTTCAAGTTAAACACATTCACAAGATACAAAACTACTATTCTTTGTGAGACATTTGGAAGCTATCTACTATCTCAAATTAAGTCAAAGTCAATGAAAGGACATAGATCTTCCAATGACATCTGTACTATAATGATCTTTAGAATCATAGCTAGACATCAACATTTGGTTTGCTAACTTCCTACAATAAGAAGCCATTTTACTTTATTCATAGCCCCAAATTAATTATATCTAGACAACAAGATAGGCTTACAGACTCAAGAAACAATTTCATTGTGTTGCTTACCTTGTCTCTGTATATCATGGCCGGATAACTTTCTTTTCACATTTTGCTGCACAACAAAAAACAGAAAAAGTTCATTAGATTTTTTTTTCTTTCAAAAATTTCAGCAGAAAATTAAAAAAAAATATTTTAATGAATTTTTTTTTTCTTCCTAACATTTTTTTTATTATCACAAAAAAAAAAAAATTGAATGTAAAAATTAATTAAAAGATTACAATTACAATGGCTTCTTTCTCTTCTCTTGTCAGAGATACAGAATAAAAAAAAAAAAAAAAAAAAAAAAAAAAAAAGGTAAAGAATTTCCGTTAATTCCAGTGGATGGTTATAACCTGTTTCCATATCTATAAAACATTTTATATTACCCAAGCTTAAATACACAGAAGGTTCTGTAACAGAAACATTTTTTTTTTAAAGACGAAACAATTTTGAACATTTTATCTTTTCTAAAATTAAAATTGTTCTGTATACATTATTTATCTCTCCCTCTTTCCCCTCGAAAAAAAAAAAAAGATGAAATCAAGCTCAGCTGACTGGAATTTTATACAGAGAAAAATGTATGAAATTTCAGTGAAAGATCTAAAATGGTTGAAAAGGTCATCTTTAAACAAGTTCCCTTTGGTGGAATCTAAATCTCATAAAACTGAAACTTCCAGTATTTTATGGGTTATTATAGTGCATGTATGAAGGCGCTGTGGCTGACCGGTAAGTTGATTGGCTTTTGAACAGGGATCCTGGGTTTGAATCCTGACAGATTTTTAATTTTGGGATCTTTGGGGGGCCTCTGAGTCCACACACCTCTATTGGATACCTGACATGGTTGGTTAAAAGTAAAGGCAGTTGGTGGTTGTGCTGGCCACATGACCCCCTGTTAACCATGGGCCACAGAAACAGATCTGCCCTATAGATCGCAAGATCTGAAAGGGGAATTCTACTCTCTTTTATAGTGTATACGATTAGCACTAATTAGACCCACAATCCTCTAACAGACAAATTTATAACCTTGACCTTTTTGAAATGGGTCAGGGTAAAGTGACCCAATATCTACATTTTCTTCTATAAATATAGCAAAAATTGCCTTAAGCAATGTATTAAACAAAAGTTTGTGCAAGGGAGAGAATGTAAGAAGAGGAAATACATATGGATCTAATACATTCATCTTGTTAGTCTATTTAGTATTGACAGCAATGCAAGAAAATATGCAACTGTGCAAGTTAGTGAGCGAGGCTATGTGGAGGATCTAAGTTTGCTACGTACAGTCATAAGCCCCTCAACAAGGTCAGAGGCCATAGGGTCATCGTTGGCTCCCATCTCCTGGTGCTGGAAGGGTGAGTACAGTTCACTGGTCTGAAGGATCTCCAGGACTTTGTCAAGAGCCTGAGCCACTGTTAATGGAGAATTCTCCTGCGCAGCATTGATTATGTTTATGACCTGAAGATGTGACCAAAGAATAACGTCATGACAAGACAATGGGGGGAAAGTGTTTGAAACCTCTGCTTGGACAGGAGAATGCAAAAGTCACATCTATTAAATAAAAACACATCAAAAGGCAAGCTCACATCAACACAAACTAACAATCTTTGACTAAAAATATCTAACTTATTATAAATAAAAATAAATATTAAATTGAGCCATTTACAAAACAAAATGTATACATTAAATATGCAGTCCAAAAAAAAAAGTCTAAATGTCATGTGAAAAAAAAATAATTTGAACTTCAAAAATCCAAAAATCACCTTTACATTTTAAATGAAATCAAATTGTTTTTGATTTTTGAAAATGTAAATATCAACATGACATTCTCTGAACTATTTTTTTTTATTGAAATTTAAAATGTTTTTGATGACACATGACCTCAATTAATGATTCACTGAACAATGTTATTTTATCAGTTGCTTTGACTAAATATAAAATTTAAAAGATGGTTTCTGCATAGCAGGTTTCTTAGCTTAAGATTCTAAAACATAAAACTAAAAAATGAATGAAAAAAATGTTTTCAATTTTATAAAGTACCAAAAAAAACAACAACAAAACACACACACAAAGATTGTAGCCAAACCAAGAAAACAAAATGTGATGACATTTTCAAGAAATGTGACACTGAAAAATTTTCTGGCAACTTTTTGTTTTGCCATTTTTCTGAGAATTGTTAAAATTTGCTGTTTTTAGTTATTATTTCCAATCAAAGTAATAGTTTCTTTTTTCACTGGGTCCAGATTATTTTCAGCTCTTAACAGTGACAGTGAGCTTTTCTTTATTATTCTCTACAAGATGAGCTTTTGTTTTTCTAATGGCAGTGTTTCTCAAAGTGGGGTATGAGAAGAGTCTGGAGGGGGGTACGCATTGCACCTTATTGACTATGCTGATTTGTTAAAATACCAATACCCATCTATTATGTTCTGTTAATAAATTAAAGTGTGATGGGGGGGGGGGGGGGGCGAGGGGTACTCATCATTACAAAAATTATAAAGGAGTACACATAGGTCGAAAAATTGGGAAACACTGTTCTATGTGATTGCTTGTCAGTGTCACACTCTTCAAGAAACAGGAATGTAGAGAGATGTGTGGCAGTTTAGTAGAGTTGACGCAGCTACAAGCAAAGAGGTCTTCAAACTCTTACCTTAGTTATTGGAGCTTCAATCGTCATTGAATGAGTTCTGACAACAGATTCTCTTCTTCGGGGAAATGACATATTACCTGACATTGTGAACAGATAGATAACAACTTTAAGATAGAATATGGTAAGAAATTTTAGAAAAAGAACTCTTTCCCAAGAGAGCAAGAAGAAAAAAAAACTGCCAGGAAGATTTTAAAAATTCATTTCTATTTTCAGATTTTATAATGTTTAGCAATTTTTGGTCCTATTTTAATTTAATGGCTAATAAAGAGTTTGCCTCTATTAAGTTAATAAACATATTGTACATACTTTATACAAATCTCCTTTTTTATTCTTCTTATTTACAAGATTAAAATGTTAATTTGAAGGAAAAACATAGAAAAGTCTAGAATATACAGTTTTATGTAGAAATCAGACTTACCATTCACCATCTGATTGTAAATATCAGTTGAGCTACTTTTTACAGAAACATAGTGAGAGATGGACCTGATTAAAAGAAACAAGAGCAGTTTTAAGTGATGAAAGATAAGCAAAACTAAGCTTAGATTACCACTGAGAATTCAAAAAATGCATTGCAGTTTTTCATTATAAAAAAGACACAAAAGTACTTTAAAATGAATTCACTTGTCTAATAACAATAACAAAGTGTAACTGATCAGACTATAATGTTCTTGAAGATGTATCCAATAAGAAAAACAGTGTGACAATTAATAACAAATTATTGGAAGACAGACATGCAAGGGAATGATAGTTAAAGGGAAGAAAGGTGGACCTGCTATGGGATGACCATGCAATTAAAGGGATGACAGATGAACCTGCTTGGGAAAAAAACATATTTCAGAGATGATAAATAAACATGCAAAGGAATAAACAAATAATTAAAGGGAGATGGACCTGCAAGGGAATGAAGATATAATTAAAGAGATGAGAGATGGACCTGCAAGGGAAAGTAAAGGGATGACAGATAAACCTGATTGGGAATTCATTAGATCTGAAACTGACCTGGGAGGGAGTGACAATTTAAGAGGGATGAAAGATAAATTGCTAGGGAATAAACCTCATAAGAAAAAGATAAATGAAGGACACAATAAATTTAAGGGATGGAGATGGACCTGCTATAATTTAAGGGATGACAGATGGGCCTGCTATAATTTAATGGATGAAAGATGGACCTGCAAGGGATAAGAGTTGTGCCTGTTAAAGGATTGACAATTTTAGGGATGAGAGATGAGCCTGCAAGGGAATAATTTGACAGAGGGACCTAATGCAAAAAAAAAGATAACTCAAAGGGTAAAAGTACTTACCCAGTGGGTCCTAAGATCGGTGTAACTTTACAATGGAAAGGTAAAGTATCGCCACTCTTCCGCCTTGTATAGTAGGTGCCTTCCCAATGCTGGACATAGACAAAACAAAGAGAAGTCTTGTTAGTTAAAAGTTTGAGATATCAGAACGCAGCCTGCCATTCAAAGAGCACACACACACTACACTAGATCTAGCAGGGAGTATGTCAACACTGAATACCACTTTTGGTGTTTGTTTAGTCTCATGAACAATGAATTCAACAGGTCTAGTACAAAGGCCTGGTTTGATTGAAGTATCAGCCATGATCTCTCCAAAGTATTCACACGTCAAACTTTGGTCCGCTTCGAGAAAAAAAATGTTTTAGGAAATCTCTATTCTAATAATCATTTTCTTAAGCCTTCTACGATCTTAGAATCTTGATCTAACACAATACAATTGAGACATTTAGTAAAAGCAACCAATCGTATGTCTAAAGTTTCAAATATTCAGGCGGCTAATCGAATCTCTTATCAGTATGGAAAGCCAGAATTAAACTTTTAGCGTGCTTTAAATGTGGCACTTTAAAATGGCGATAAAATTATAAAATAGGGCCCATAAAATTAAATCAGAGGCAGGGGCCTACTAGATCTAGATCGAATCTAGATCTAGACTTAATTACAATAGGACAGAATAAATATGATAAGAACCTTGGGAAAGAATAATTCGAAATCTCGCTCTAACAAACCATTATTTGACACCAGATTACATTTATATACAAAGACTTATTTCTTAATGAGCTAAATTTTTCTCTTATCTTAAAACCGAATCGGAATTGTTACGAAGGGAAACAACGAAGTTGTTATTTCTGCACAAATCAAAATAAAACCAGATGTTAATTTTTATTAAAACCCAACTAAACTTACTTCAACACTGCAGATAAAATATTTACAGAGTAAAAACGAAGAACGGTCACCATTCTTTTATTACGGAACGAACATGGAAAATTATTTTGTGTGTGTAATGGGAGGCCATTTGGGCCAACAAAGTGGCCAGGTAAATAACTAAGTACACAGAAGCTTTGGACGAGTGAACGGTGGTTGGGAACACATAAACACAGAAATACATTGAACAAAAGCCAGGATGCTTCAACATCCAAGAGACCAGATCCACTCTACGCTGGAGAAGATCAGCACAAAGTGTCCGCTGCATCAGAACAAAAAGCTCACTTCTTGTGAACACAAGTTTATTGACCACCAGTCATATGACGTCAAGGGTCTGAACTCACGTGAGAAAACACACCAAGAATTGTGGGGGCGGCCTATCCCTTGCTTTCCCCGTGAAAGAGCTATTTTTTTTCAAAATAATCAAAGGATCAGATTATATAAAGATAGAAGTGTATTGAAATGAAAAAAAAAAAATGGATCGTGCTCTGCAATTATTAATGAATGAGCCGGTTTTACTTTTGGCCAACGGTTCAGACTACAATTATCGATAACCAAAGTAGGATGTTTTTCTGTCCTAACTATCATTTGACACTGCATCCTTAAATTAAAAGATTACGAAACAGAAAATAAATACACACACACACACACACATACAAGCACCTGAGTTCAGGCGAGATTTTCTGACGTCATTCACTTCAACTTCAGACGTGGTAATTGATTGGCCTTTTTAAATATTTTTTTTTTCGTTTCTTGTTTAAAACAACTACACTTTCTTTTTTATTATCTGCCTGATCATATTCAGTAAGTAAAAAGGTGTTGATTTATTTTATACACGAAAAAAAAAAGGCCGATGACGATGTATGAGCTAGGATCAATAATACCAACTATAATTTCTTTTTTATATACGATTTTTGTTTTATGAATACAAAGGTGTTACTTTGACCTACCACTTGTCTACTCAGAACAGGAAAAAAAAAAGAGACATTTATGGCTCAAGGCAGAATGTGTTACGTAAGTTAAGTAATGTAGCCTATATGATCGGACTAGAGCTGTGGATGTATGTTTTGACCAAGGCGATCCTTAAGTTCCCCCTTTCACTAATCACTCTCGTCTTCGGTGATCGAAACCCTCCATTCTACTGACCACTCAGAATTTCAAACTATAACGATTGCTGATAGGACATTTACCCGGAGAATGTCTTTTAGTTATTTTCACTCAAAGATACTCTGTCAAATAAGATCTAGGTCAACCATAAGCAAACTAATGTCATTAGCAAGAAGGCAGAGAAGAATACTTTATTCTCTTAAACGAGTGCACCCTTGCGCGCCACATCAACGTAACCTTTAGGTTGGTGTGCACTTCGTGGTGTAGTCTAGTATTAGATTGTAAAATGAAGAGAGTCAGTCTCCAAAAGCAGAATTTCAGCGTTGGTAAAGCGATTCATTCAGGAGAATATCCAGTATTAGGTACTGATACATTTATGAGCGTATCCAGAAGTAACTAAGTGTCTCCTGATGTTCTACTCCACGAAATTTGACGAGATCTCGACTTGCAGTGACCATGATAGGACATCATAAAATCATTTCCTAACTTCTTACAAGACAAAGAATATCAAACAAAAAGGAATGTCTCAATCTGAACAAAAGGCTATACAGGCAAAGCGTAAGAACCTTTACAATCATCATCAGATGTAATACCAAATGTCGAGGCATCGATTCTTTACTTTCTCACATTATATATTCCAATGGTGTATTTTAGTTTTAGTTTAAGAAATACTCAACCCCCCAAAAAAAAAGCATAAAAAACAAAAAGGAAGAACCCCTTAATTACAGACATATCAATACTGCAAGGTTTAACTCTATGTAGATAAATTAATTGCTATTTTTTAAAATTGATTCATGTATTGTCATCGACTACGAATAATTGCGCAAAATTTCAACTTGATCTGAGAATGGCAAGCGGGAGATCAAACGTGTACAAAATGTGTACCAGACAGACGGAGTAAGTAAAGACACGCTTTGTACAAAGTGACCATTGTCTAGGAAAAAAGAATATCATACCCGTCGATGTAAATTTACTGTGAAATGGACCATTAAGTTTAATGCTGCTATCCATTAGCTACACGCCTAGAATCAACTATTGCAATACACATCCTTTCCCAAGTAGCACTACTTGCTAAAGTGTGGGCCAAAGAAGGCAAAAGGGTATATAGAACTTCCGACTTCCTTGTTAAAGTCAATATTCTGGCAGTTATGAACATCTCTCAATGTATTACTCTTTCCCTTTGATCCAAGATAGTCCCGGTTGTAGACATAAGAGTCCTTATCACTCAGGGAAAGCCCGCAATTCGGACGAAGCGTGTCCGTCTAAAAAACTGCAGACTTGAGAATGGTTTAAGCGCAGACCACTTCCCAAGCTACGGAGTAGGTGTATCACACAGCCAACGTCATTTACAGGGAGCAAACACACAAACACACACACCTAGTCATACAACATAGGTATAATGAAATAAAACACACACACACAGTCATACAACAACAGATATTAAGAAATAACACACACACACAGTCATACAACAACATAGGTATAAGAAATAACAGACACATAGAGGCATATTTCTTATTCCATACGCTAGAAGGCTGCCTGGTCGTGCGGTTTGCGCACTGGACTGTCGTTCGGACTTATCGATGGTACCGCACCATCCCCGTCGTACTGCAGGAGACTAGGGCTAGGAAGTAAATTATCTTCAACTCTAAAGGAACATCCGAAACATGTCAAACAAACAAAAACAAATTCGTACAAAATAGTACAAATACTCCTTCCCTAGTGCCATTAGAGAATGGAATGGGTTGCCTGAATCAGCCAGGAAAACCAACGACTAAGCAGAGTTTAAGTCATTGATAAACATGCATGACTAGATTGACACTTATGCGTAGGAAGTAATTTTCTTAAAAAAAAAAACACGTCTGTAATATATAATATTTGTAGCTTGAATAACCAGACAGGATTTTACCCCAGCTCGTGGAGTTCTATTTACACCTATATTCATAGCTTGAATACCTTAGTAATAGCTTTAAATGAAGAAATTCCTTAAATAATTATTTCAAAACTTGCACCCTTAAAAAAAAACTAGAATAAAACACACCTCTATTTAAAAGTCATCCTAATTTCATTGCCGCTGTTTAACTTTCAAAACTTAAAAGTCAATTTGTAGATCTAGTTTTCAATTCAATTAGAACCAACATTTCTAGCCAAATCCTACAGAAAATCTTGTGTCTAACGAATCTAATTCACTCTAAAACATCTTTCTGTTTATGTACGTGTGTACCATACAGAGTCTCAGTCAAAACAAAGTTTTAAAAAACACCACAGCCTATGCAAATAGAAAAAGACACGAAATTAAATAAAAAACAACAACAACCCACACAATGTTCCGTATTCACATAATATAGTGTCAACAAACTGAAGTACAGACCATGGTATTATCCAAGTCACATTGAGAGGTAGCGCAAAGCTTCAAGTCTCACCGCCCGAAGGTGTAGAGCGACTCGACCGTGATCTGATCTCCTCGCAGTCTTCAGGTGTCTTTATATCGAGATCTAGATCCGGGGGGAACTCTCCTAGTTAATGTGACCCAAATTTGACAGGTCTTAGACGAATTACATAAACCAAAAACAAAACTTTTTTTAATTTTTTGTTTTTATTAACGAAAGGGACACATTCTAAATTCTAAATCTGTATCAGCCAAAATTTGAATATTTTATGCTAAACTAGTCTACATCTAAATTATCACATTTAAAGGCATTTTCTTTTTAAATTTTGAGTACAGTTGGTGACGGTCGTTGACTTGTAGCATCAAACTGCTGGTAGACAACTAAACCACAGTAGGCAAATTACATTCTAACTTATAAAACTTAAAATAACTTGAATAACTTCTTTAGTGAACAAAACTAAATATCTTTAGTTACAATATAGACAAACTCAAATGAAATAAATGTAGTAGACTTTAGTAATATTATATATGTATATAATGGTATTTTTAAATAAAATATTACTCACTACAAAAACACGTCTTTTCACTCTGGCATTCTGGACTCGTCTAGCCTACCCAAAACCGCTAACAACAATGACGCTTACATTGCATCGTTCACACTTCCAAGCCACCAACCAATCGCAAACGTCTTATCGTCACCATAGATACACACATGGAGTCAGGCTACCCTACATTTTGAGATAGAATCCCCATACTGACGAACTTATTTTAAAAATCAAACAAAACATAAGAGTTTATTAAATGAATTTTTCTTTACAAATGATAACAGGCCGCTAATAATAATAAAAATAAACTAATATTAGACTCAGCAAGAGATACAAAGGTAAAGGTACATTTCTTACTCAAAAAGCTAGGAAAAATTCATACAAGTACTTCTTCATCCCTAGTGCCACTAGAGAATGTATCTGAATCAACCAGACAAACCGATAACTTAGCAGAGTTTAATGTCTCTAATTAACATACAAGGCTACATGCCACATGTATACGATTATGACGTAATTACCTTCTCTTTTGAATGTGAATATCGATAATTAATAAGATAAGAGACATACATTTATGTGAAATAATGAACTGGGCCATCGCATTTTTTTTTTACAAAATTAGTAGCAGTTCAGCTAATCTATTCTAAAAACAATGAATACTTAGCTGAACTGTTTACGCCACTGCAAGGCCTGGAGCAGATACAAAGATATTAGCTTATCTCTCGGTAATTAGCTTATCCCTCGGTAATAAGTAAGCCGTATCAATCCTCCCACTATGTAAATGCCGTACCGTACTTTCCGTTGTCTGACTTTTCCATGCCTATGTGACAGTCTTGTCTTGTTTTTTTTTTTTTTATTTAGGTCAGGGGAATCCAACTTGGTTTTTCTCCTTTTTTTTTTTTTTTTGGTTGAAGGCTACATATACGCGTGTCATAGCCCCAGGGCCGGATTTAAGTATGTGGAGGCTCCGGGCAGAACTTTTGTGGAGGACCCAACACTTTTGCGAGACCTTTAATACAAATCCAAGTATTAATAATAATACAACTATCTAAAAACATGCCATATTTTAAAGAAAGAAAGAGTACTTGTAAATTGAAATAATTTTTCTTGTTAAAAAAATTAATATGCATATTTTTGTTAAAAAATGTTATATTGTTGAATTTTTAGGTGGTAAATCCTGGGCTGCATTATATATTACGAGCACACTACAAGCGGACACTTCTTAACCACGTATGTGTTGCCAACTGTAAGATTTAAAGTACTGTCATTAAAATGCGTAAAAATAAATGTTCGAAAATAAATGTTAAAGTTTCTGACCCGTCGTGATATTTTTTTTATACCTCTTTTGTGGAGGCCCCTCTCTTGTGGGTAAAGTAGCCTCGCCTGTTCTCCCTTAAATCCGGCCCTGCATGGGCCGCCTCACTGATAAAATAAAAAAAAAAAGTTAATTCGTATGTAATTCAACTTCGGTGGCTATGAGCTACGAACTGTAGCTTTCAGGGGTAGAATAGCACAACATCACGGGCTGGATATGACCCGCAGGCCGTGCTTTTGGCATCACTGTTTTACGTAAGGCTGGAGTTCAGAATATAGCTAAATACAATAACCTAGATCTTTTTGTTTGCGACCTAAAGTTGTATAACAAAGAAAAAATGGTCACACCTAGAGGTATTAGTTGTAATTTATTACTTAAAGAGAATGCAGTGTCGTCTTTATGACACAGTAATTGGGAGAATCGATTGTGAATGCCACTAACGACTCCTGGTGATTGCCCGTAGATCAGATATCAAGCAGTGTTGTCTAATCACCTAATAAAAGTCACAATTATGCAACTGACATCGTTATGGCGTCACAGTCAATGGCGCCCGAGTGGCTGGGGGACTTCCGAGAAGTACTTAGGCCTTACTAATTAGATCTACATTCTAAAGATAAACATAGGTGAACTGTTGTAAAAGCAACTTCGTGAAACTAACTCAATCAAAACTTACACGAACATGTGAACAAAAGCTTGCATTCTTTCTTTACAATAACGCATACACCCTAAGTATTCACAAATATCGACAAGCTTTCAATATCAGAGTAGTCATATACTTTTTGCAACATGTTAACATTTTAATAATCTCTTAAATACTCGATTTCTACATGTTCTCGCCATCTAATCGGCAAATACGCGTTTACTTTTTTTAAAACATCAGCCATAACTTCCTTTTTTTTTTACAAAGCTATCAACTCACTGTCTGTCTGTCTGTCTAGTACACATCTTGTTCACGTTATTTCTCCCACTTCCCATTCTCGGATCAAGTTAAGGCTTTGCCCAATCATTCATTGTCGATAACACGAATCAATAAAAAGAATTAACCAATTAATTAATTAGTGTAAATTAACTAATTGTCTTATTTAGAAAAGGAGAAATAAATCTGTCAGTATTGAGATATGTGGCAGCAATTTTGCGTTTTTCCCCCATATATAAGCATTGTTTTTTTAAAAAGCTTATTTATAATATTTAGTTTGCTTGTTTAAACACCTGCATGTCTGGAAGAAATAAAGCACGTGAAAAAACAAACAAACAAACATTCTATTTACCAAAAAATAATTCCTACCATTTTATTCAAGTAAAGACATAGTGTGTAACAGAACAAAGGGACTTGAAAGGACAAAGAGTTTAGGAGTACGAAGAGATTCAAAGAAGAAACAGATTAGAAGACCAGAAAGATGCTTTTGCAAACATTGACACAACTCCCAACATATTTCGTAGAAATTTTACTTTGAACTCTGGATCACAATGAATTTGATCCTCAGACCGTTAAGAGTTCTTCTGTTGCGGTTGCTCGTTTTTTTATTACGTTAGAAATGTGTATTAACTGTTAGTAGAACGCATTGAAAGACTAAAAATAAACACTGAATTCTAGTTCCGGCTTCACATCATGCTAACTTTGTTGTTCCCCCCCCCCCTCGGTTTGTATGTATGCAAACATCGTGATTTTCATTGCCAAGTAAAAGCCGTAATAATATTTTTTTTTTAAGTCCGCATAGCAAGATGGATTAGTATGTTCCTAATGTAAACAAATATTATTGTACGAATGGAAACAAAAGCGCATTGCGTTACGCACTTAACTCATACACGCATCTGTTTGAAATACTTTTAGTGTCCCCATGTCAAAGACAGTCAACAAACCAGTCAACATGTACACATATTCGTGAACAGATGCGAACTCTAAAAAGTAACCGTTAATCATCCTGTGCTCTAACAAATCTCCTTACTAGTTTATTAATACAGTGTACACAAAACATACAAAATGGGAGGGGCGAAGAATGGCCTGGAAGTACAGCCACTTAAATACACACACACACACACACACAAAAAGAAATACATTGGAACTATTAAGTCACTGATCGTGTTACAATGAACTCTTCAACTTTTCACACAAAAGTGACAAGGGTTGGTGGGGGAAGGGGAGGCGTGACATAATAGGTAACCGATTTACTGAAGCGCGCGCCTTGACATGCATGATGCAAAATGGTTTACATAATGTACACCTTGTATTTCGGGCGCTACTGCTTGGGAGGGAGGTGGCGGAGGTGACATAAGGCCTCCACTCCCCAATGACACCACAGTTTCATACCGCAACAGAGTAATCACCACACGATGACCTTGAAATGTAAGCAAATCGTATTTTGTTTAATTCTATTAAGTACTTTTGTTTACGACTACTTGTAAGAAGTACTTTTGTTTACGAGTACTTGTAACAAGTACTTTTAATCATTTCTGCAAAGCCTTGAACATGTTCATTCTAGCGAACGCCTTCCTGAACAGTGTGAGAAAACAAGACAGAACGAAATAAAACTGAACAAAAACTTCAAAGAAGTTCAAACCTTTTATTTCTTTAGGGAGACAGATTTTTTGTTTTTCTATTTGAAACTTTACACTTTCTACAAACGCTGGGATACAAACAATGTCTAATTATCTATTAACTACGCTTAGCTATTTTTAGCATAAATTTTGATTTTGCTTCCATTGGAGTAATTTACAAAGTTTATATAATACTCTGTCTTTTTTGTCTGTCTGTCTTGTAAAATGTTTATTTCTCCCACACGCATTTTCGGATCAAGTTGAAACTTTACACAATTATTCAACGGTGTAGACAAGACATAAATCAATTTTTAAAACCCCAATTAGTCAATTAATTAATTGTTATTAATTATTTTGTTTGATACCAACAAGGGAAATTAAACCTTCAGTATTCACAGATGTGGTAAAAATATGTCGGGTTTTGTCCCCTTAAATAATTGTACACACTATTTTTTCGAGACCCAATCTCGAATCGAGATGAAACTTTAAACAAATAATTATTGTATCAAAAGGAAAAAGAATCAATTAAAAAATAGACATATAAGTCAATTAATGATTGGTAATTCACCATTTTTTTTTAAATCAAAAAAGGGAAATATGTTACTTCTACCTTACCGAGTGACAAAGTTGTAAGTGCGGAGTTCTTCCCTTTTATAAGCTTTACTTTAAAAAGGATTTCGTGTGTATGTTTCGCATTACTACATTTGTACTGAGAGATCTCTTAACTTTTATTTGTTTGCAACAAAATTGGTCGTGACTTGTAATCATAATTTTATGCTAAGTATATGCTTCATAACGTATTCCAAGGCCTTGTTCTAAAAATGAGGCATAGGTTCTATTGTACCAATTTGTATCAAAAATAAAATGTAGATCATAAAAATTAGGTTGATTTATACGCATGTGTACTGCACGGACTATTTTTAGTACAAAGGACAAGAAGTTCTCTCTGAATGACCTCCCCCAGACATACGTAAAACAATGGTGGAGGTTTATGTATTTTCACACCTATCTTGGTGCGACTGCACTAGTCAGGCTTTGAACACTTTGTTAGGTGCCCCCCCTACCCCGAGAGGTGCCAAAGCTATACCGCTTCCGAAAATACCAATGAAAGAATATAGTCTTTGTCATGCCTCACCAACTAACAAACTGTTCACTTTTTGCACGTCACGGTTCATTAACGCTGTTCACCTGGGTTCATTCAGGCGTTCTGACATTGTTTCTTGAACACCTTTTTTTTTTTCAGACGCAGGAAACAATGTGAACACGTCGAAGGGGGGGGGGGGGGGGCTAACGATTTGGAATGGCTATTGGGACCCGACAAGCTGCCTCGCACTTTTGACACTATCAGGTACAAACAAAGAACCCAAATTAATTGCACATCATTTTCTATTTATAACAAGATGAGCACATCTTTTTTCTTTGTACATGAAGATGAAATCATCATTTACTATTTACTAGGTACATAAAGATTAGAACATCATTTTCTATGCACATAAAAATGAGCACATAGTTTTCTATCTATATGAAGATGAGCACATCTTTTTCTATGTACATGAAGATGAAAACATCATTTACTATTTACTTAAAATATGAAAACATCTTTTTCTAGGTACATAAAGATGAGAAAGAACATCATTTTCAATGCACATAAAGATGAGAACATCATTTCATTTTCGATCTACATAAAGATGGCGTGGAGCTCACTCCCCGTCCTAAAGAATCCTATGACGATGTTTGCATGAGAAGGTTTCAGCTTTACAATTGGTTTCTTGGCCAGTCCTGATGCTTCGGAATTTTCTATTCTCTTTACATCATTGCTAGAAATTCAAATACAACTCCTTGTCTAGAGAATCGATCCTGAGCTAATGTTTGTGATTACGAGTACATATGTATGTGTAAAATCGTGATGCCACGTGCTCAGAATACATCAGAAAGTAACGATTTCGACTACGACGCTTCGGCAGCCAATCGTTCTCTTAGAGAATCAGAACCGCCATGCTAAGCAGTGCGTCACGGTTAACGATACTAAAAATAACCGAAAAGCAGAAGACATAAAGGTCATAGATATAATCAGAGGGCGCCGGAACTAGCTTCCAATAATAGCCACACCCACAATAATCGTCATTGATTGCAGTAGGTAAAAGATCTATCCCGCAGCATGCTGGGATACAAATGACCATGTCACGCGCTCTGGTTGGTCTAGCTCTTATTCCATATCGTCTTGTGCTATCTATAACTATTTTGTTTAATGCATATTGATTGTTTAAAATTATGCATCAGTTAATAATTAAAGAAAAGTTATATAGCTAGTCTACTCAGCATAATAAGAGGTCTAATCCTTGAACAAATAAGAGTTATATATCCTCTCAAATTTGAAGTAACTTCTGTTATATATAAGATAAGACAAATTTCAATACAAGAGAAAGAATCCAACGAAAAAATTTAAGTGTACGCTATATATATTATACGTCTTAATCAAAAGATTTCCTGTAAAAAAAACAACAACATCGCTTGCTCCTAAAAACCCAGATCACCCCCTCGTGGCGCAGACAATTTGCATTTATTTTATTTCAAAGGCAATAAGTGGTAATGAGTTTCTGGAGATGTTAGTATAGTGTTTGATAAATTTTTAGGGATACCCACATGAAGCTGAGAAATACTACGCCCCTAGTTAGATATATTTTTGTGGTCAAAGAATGTCCCTGTATTTGTAGGACATTAGTTTCGTGGATGAATGTCCCCTGTAGTTGTAGGACATTAGTTTCGTGGATGAATGTCCCATGTAGTTGTAGGACATTAAGTTTCGTGGATGTATGTCCCCTGTATTTGTAGGACATTAGTTTCGTGGATGAATGTCCCATGTAGTTGTAGGACATTAGTTTCGTGGATGAATGTCCCCTCAAGTTGTAGGACATTAAGTTTCGTAGATGTATGTCCCCTGTATTTGTAGGACATTAAGTTTCGTGGATGTATGTCCCCTGTATTTGTAGGACATTAAGTTTCGTGGATGTATGTCCCCTGTATTTGTAGGACATTAAGTTTCGTGGATGTATGTCCCCTGTAGTTGTAGGACATTAAGTTTCGTGGATGTATGTCCCCTGTAGTTGTAGGACATTAGTTTCGTGGATGAATGTCCCCTGTATTTGTAGGACATTAGTTTCGTGGATGAATGTCCCCTGTAGTTTTAGGACATTAAGTTTCGTGGATGTAGTACAATAAAATAGATTGAAAGCAAAATATAAAAAATAAATAAAACACACACACATACACACACAAAAGGGAACGAACAGCCAAATATATCTCACTACTTTAAGATTTATTTTATTCGCGATCAAAAAAAGCAATTAAATTTCATTATGTAATTAATTAATTTGTTATTTTTCTTTCATCGATTCGTGTTTTGTGGTAGTTTCAACGTCCTTCTAGAAAGGCCAATGGGACAAAGAACTTTAAAAATATATACCTGTCAGAATGAGTCGATACAAGCTTTGTAAAAAGTATTCAGATTTTGTTTTTAGATGTACGCTGTTTCGGATTTTGATTTTAATTACACATTTTATATTGGCAAAAAATATACAATATTTATAAACATTATATTGTTTTTGAAAAGCTGATATATATATATATATAAAGTAAGTTCCCCTTTCAGACCTTGCGATCTAAAGGGCAGATGTTGTCAAGGTCATCTGTTTCTTTGGCCAACGAGCAGGGTGTCATTAAAGACAGGTACCCATTAGAGTTGGGTGGACTCAGGGGCGCCCTAAAAATCCAGAAGTTCAAAATAGCTTTCTTCACCAAGATTCGAACTCAGCACCCCACAGGTTCGGAAGCCAAGCGTTTAACCACTCAGCCACTATATAGATATAGTGCATTAATGAAAAGTTACACACTAATAAAACACACACACACACTTTTCTAGAATGTGTTGCACACACAATTTGTCAGGCGGTTTAAGCGTTCAGATAATTGGACAGGGCATTGACCTCGGTTGATAAGTAGTAGTCTTAAATAACTGCAAATTCAGCCAAAAAAAAAAGGACATTTAAAGCAATACGCTGTCTCAGCAACGACTATAAGAAAAACAGTTCACAGCACAACGTACACCTCTAATGATCTAACGGAATAGTACACTACACTATAGCTTATCAATTGGGTTTAAATTACACAAACTAGAGGTTTTTTTTTTTTGTTCAAAACTTTCTATTCTACTAATCATTAAGCTAAATTTGGGTTTAATATACACAAACAAGTTTTTTTTTTGTTTAGCCCATTTAAAATTCTGCTAATCAATAAGTTAATCAGAGTGTACAATGCACACGTATAACGCACTTTTATGCATGCGCTTATTGATTTACAATATACAGCGACTTGGACCGAATAGACTATGAGTTTAATGATGCTAACAGAGCAAAGAGTCATAAAAATAAAAGAAGTTCAGTGAAAGAACATACAAAACCAAATTCAAGGTTTATCAGACAGGAAATGATTTCTCAAAAAAAAAAAAAAAAGGAGTTCATAACAGAATTGTTCTACGCTAACCGTTACTTTGTATAGTTCCGTGACTCGTCCTATAAAATCAATGTCGTAAATGTGTCACTGGATGTCAACAAAACTTGGTGCTCAACTTGACAATATTTGCGACATTTATCACCTATTAGATATTTTCATCTACAGCGAAAAAAAAAACTAACAACTAAAAATAACTAGCTTTTTGGTATTTCCGGTGTACAGAATATTTCCGGTGTACAGAATAAAAGAATTGAGTTGAAAAATATACTTTTTTTTTGAAGTTATGAAAATGCGTATGCCCCTTGTTTTTTTTTAGCTCTGCACAATATCAATCAAATTTTCTAAAGCCTTCTGTTTGTTGATCCTTTTTTTTGTTATAAAAATCTACAATATTCAAGTATTTAAATATTCACATTTATATTCATAAAAAAAATATGTTAGCTTATCTAAAATGTATGCTAGAATGTATGAAAATTGATCTCACATTCCCGCATCGCCTTTTACTGGAACCACACTGGAGTTGTCTGAAAGTCTAAAATTCAGCGTTTCGAATCCGAAACCTCTTTCCGACCCCACCTGGTTATGCCAATGTTAGAGATAAATTGACTGATTGATATTGCCACTAGTAAATTTAGAAAGTGGTCTGGGTCATTATATTTAGTGATGGCTCATATGACGCTATTTAATCAAGTTTCTGGCCATTACCAAGAAGGCTAAACAAAACAAAAAAAACAACAACTCAATTCCACGTGACCCCGAGACGCTTGTAGAAATATGCAGAGTGAGGATTTAATAAAAATATAAAATGGAAGGACAAGCTAGTCGGGTCGTGATTGTCTTACTAGTTCCTCTTGAGAAATATACTCCTATTGAAACTATTCAATTTGTGTCTTGTGTTTTCCAGAGCTTTATGGGCTGAGCATTTACATTTTACGTTCAAGGGTTGTGTTTTTGTGCTACGGTTTTGTAGTACACTGGCGTTCAGGAACAAAACATCCGCTTGATCTAGTCATTGCATCGTGAAATCTACACTTTCCAGGGTTAATATCTCATCACACACACACACCTTCACCTTTGTTGAACCGTTGGTGTATCACATAAGATCTGTTGAGCGTCTTTCTCCATTACCGTCTTTTGCTTTGAATATAATTTCTTATGACACTCCTGTCTATTCTTTTATGTTGTCGCTTTCTCTGTTTTCCTCTACTTTTTTTTTCCTGCGTCTGTTCCCTGAAGGAAGGTCTTTGCAAGCATAGCACCTTGTGATCTGGCCATAGATTTTAAGCTTTAGTTGGGTTTTTATTTTGGTCCAATTCCTGAATTTATCCTGTTTTTAGTAACACACAAAATAGCGAGTGAGAGAGAGAGAGAGAGAGAGAGAGAGAGAGAGAAAGAGAGAGGAGAGAGAGAGAGAGAGAAGAGAGAGAGAGAGAGAGAGAGAGAGAAAGAGAGAGGAGAGAGAGAGAGAGAGAAGAGAGAGAGAGAGAGAGAGAGAGAGAGAGAGAGAGAGAGAGAGAGAGAGAGAAAGGTCGGAGAGGGGGAAAAAGATAGACCGGTTAAAAAACAATTTAGTGAAAAAAAAGAGCTGAAGACAGAGAGATATCAACTATGAAGACAGAGAGATATCAACTATGAAGACAGAGATATATCAACTATGAAGACAGAGAGATATCAACTATGAAGACAGAGAGATATCAACTATGAAGACAGAGAGATATCAACTATGAAGACAGAGAGATATCAACTATGAAGACAGAGAGATATCAACTATGAAGACAGAGAGATATCAACTATGAAGACAGAGAGATATCAACTATGAAGACAGAGATATTAACTATGAAGACAGAGAGTTATCAACTATGAAGACAGAGAGTTATCAACTATGAAGACAGAGAGATATCAACTATGAAGACAGAGAGATATCAACTATGAAGACAGAGAGATATCAACTATGAAGACAGAGAGATATCAACTATGAAGACAGAGAGATATCAACTATGAAGACAGAGAGATATCAACTATGAAGACAGAAAATGCTAGAAAGAAGGAAAAAAAGACATTCAGATAAAAAAGAAGGAAACAGCTGAAGCCAGCAATTAATTCTAATGAAGGACAGCAACAAAATAGCTAAACGTTAACAGGTAGGAATCAAAACATTGGAACGACTGATAAATCACCACAGAAAACTTCCCCCCTAGCTTGAGAAAAAAAAAGAGGGAGGGGTAGGGGTCGTGTCAGTAAGATGTTAGCATAGATATCTTTAACTAAACGAAACTGTGTCACCCACAGCTTACTTTGTCACAGGCCCGGTCGACACTGTCACGTCTGCCTACCCCCCCCCCCTTTTTTTCTCCTTAAGCCGCACCCCCCCCCCCTCAGAGCGATGGTTCGAAGATGTACATAAGGCGTGTGTCGATCTGCATTATCAATTTTTTGTGAAGGGGAATAACCGTGAATGGTTGTGAAAAAAAAAGGTATGCATTAATACCACGAGAAACTTCAGTGACAAATAAACGAACGACTTCTCTGGAGCACTACTACTTCAGGTGTGCTGCATTACTTCCGTTCATCTCTAAGTTCACGTTGTCCGACCTCGAGCCCACCACTCAGACACCCCCCCCCCCACACACACAAATCAATCCATTAGTATTAACATAAGAGAATTAACTCCTTCTCCTCTAACTTAAGATACCATCGTTGATTTCACCAGAATGTGGTAAATAATTACGGAGAGAAATATAAAGTTTGTCACGAAATATGGGAGAAACAATCATTATTTGCTGAAGCAAAAGCTGTTCAGTTAGGGGGGGGGGGGGGTTCAGTCCTAAGACTAGCTTACAGCGCGTCATTTGCTATACCGTGTACTGCTTGACGCCACATTTCATTACATCAGAATAGTTTATTACACCCACCGAGACCATTCATTATAGAAGGCCTATGACGTGGCAACGAGCTAATGGTCTAAACTGCCCACAGGTTATGACGTTGCAGGACAGTGTTAAGGCCTTCTAAAACGAATGGTCTCGCCCCCACTCTTGTGATGCCCCCACTCTTGTGATGCCCCACTCTTGTGATGCCTATTGAAATGTCCGAACTCACGTTATCAAAGTTCAGATTTCGGACATTTCAAAGCGAAGTCGGGCTACGAATCCTTGTTGACATGGGCGTATGTGTACAGCGAGTGTGTACACTAAGTCATGTCCTGTTATTTGATATTCCATAACCACTGGTCATAAATTGACAGATCATCCTAGGCTAGATCATCACGACACAAAACGCCAGTGTAAACGTCCCAGATATGGACAGGATTTCACTTAAGCCTTCAACTTGCTTCAATGGGAAACGGGAATCAAGGGAGTAAATCACGAAGTGGACCGCGGATCGTGACTTGAAGATGGACTCGAGAGTGATGGCCCATGGTTCAAATCACGAACACGGTCAACCCCCCTCTTCGATCTAATCTTTGCTCTTTATTATTAATTTGTGCGTGTGTGTGTGGTGAAACAATCAAGACCACCTCCTGGTTATGCTTGTGCTTTGTTTTGGAGAGTTTTTACTTTTAAACATCTTAAGTGCATAATTTAAAAAACAAATTATGCAAAATCACTCAAACCATTGTTGGGGCAACTATATTTATAGATATAACGAAAAAGGTATAATCTTTGCTGATTATCATGCTAGCCGTGCCCACTGCGACTACTATTGAATCCGGCATTATTGTGATCCAATCTTACAGATTTGTGAGGAGGCCATACTTTCATGTTATCTATTTGAAACAATCAATAGTTTAATAACCTTGCATTAAATACAAGTTCGTTCTAATGCCACGCGAAGATCTTATCTCTAAGAAACACACACACACACACTGCCAAACACACTCATTCACAAAGAAGGTAAACATTTGTAGTTAAATGAAAACTAGCTCGGCAGGCATGCAAAGTGACAGGACTTGCTTGTGTTAAGAAATATAATACAGCACAGTGCCACGAGCCATTCTTTTATCTAACAATACCAAAGGTACTTACGTCTGGGTTGAAGAGACACTGAAGGTTATTACAGCCGGCACTTCATGGTTGCAGAATATGTACAAGTACGCATGCACATATCAATGTGTGTACTGTGTCGTTATAGTCCGTCACAGGGGCGAATTCTCAATTATAGATGTGTATAACAAATGTGCGCTTGTATACGAGTGTGTTTACTATATCAGAATATGTAAGAAGCGCCACACACGATAGCCACAGAACCCATTGAACATGGAAAGAAATTCTGCTATATTTATACCCTCTATCTAATTAAATGCTAACTGGTGGGGCGCTAGTTCTGGCAATAGTCTAAATCTTTAGACGCCCAACAGATACAAAAGGACAATAGTCACGTAATTAGATTGCATCCTCTCGGAACAGTTCTCTCTCTCTCTCTCTCCTCTCTCTCTCACTCTCCTCTTTCTCTCGCTATCTCTCTTGTCTCGCCTACCTGTTCTATTATAAATGGGAGGGAACAGATGGACTGATGCAAACGTACGTAGATTGGAAATCACAGAAATACTTCAAGACTAACACGCAAATGACCTTTGATTGAAACGGTTTTCCGTAACCAGGTCGACCTAATGAGCCCATCAAGTTGCACATATAGACCAATAATAGGAACAATATCTTGTTATTAACAACCTATTTTCAAAAATTATTTATTATTATTTTATAGCGAATATTTTTTTTAGTGTCATGATGATGATAACTTACCCAACTCTTGCGAAACTCTTTGATTAGAAAAGGCTAATAGCTTTGAAACACTATTAAAGCAAAAACTAAATACAGTAGAGTTAATAAAACGGAATACTCGTGAATTCAGTGAACATTAGATTTCTTCTGCAGAAACTATTGGGTCGTGATTAGGTGTTGGACTCAAGAGTAATTTGCCTATAGTTGTACCAGAGAGAGGTTATGCTGTACCAGAGAAAGAGACTATGCTGTACCAGAGAAAGAGACTATGCTGTACCAGAGAGAGGCTATGCTGTACCAGAGAGGCTATGCTGTAGCAGAGAGAGGCTATGCTGTACCAGAGAGGCTATGCTGTACCAGAGAGGCTATGCTGTAGCAGAGAGAGGCTATGCTGTAGCAGAGAGGCTATGCTGTAGCAGAGAGAGGCTATGCTGTACCAGAGAGAGGCTATGGTGTACCAGAGAGAGGCTGTACAAAAACAAAACCCAACATGACAGAACATGATGACACAACATGACAGTTTGTTTTGACAGGGTTGACGATCAAGTTGATTTTATTGTTAACACGCCTATAAAATATTGAACTGAAAAGCTGAAGCTTTCTGTTATACAAGTTTCTAACGTTTTGGAAATGAGCATAAAATTATAATATTAAGTCCTGAAGCGGGGTGACAGAGAGGTGTAAGCGCTTGTCTTCCGATCCGATGAGTCTCTGAAGTCTCGGGATCGAATCTCTGTGAAGACTGAGGATTTAAATTTAGGAATTTTTAAGGCGCCCCCGAATCCAGATCTAACGGCCACAATACAGCCTTGTTGACCGTGGGTCACAGAAACATCTGCCCCATTAAACGCAAGGTGTGAAAGGGGTAATTCACTTTTTTTCTAAACTACTAAGTAAACCTCCAAGGATTTGAACTCGGGATCCTCGTGACGACAGTCTAAAGCGTTTACCAATGAGATCATTCGTTATAGAAAGCCTGAATATAGACCTGTGACGTCGCAACCTGTGGGCCGTGGAGACCAATAGCTCGTTAAGTCAAAGGTCTGTACAACATCCCAACGAGCTTTTAGTCTCCACTGCCCACAGGTTGCCACGTTGCACATCTATGACGATTGGTCTCGACTCTCGACACCACAAAATTACCTTGAATTAAAAAATGCCAGGAAAAACATCAGTTATTTTGCTATTGAACAAGACCTCTGTTCAGTGTTTGCGATTTCGTACAATACTACCTAATGGAAAAATAAATATAGTGGCCCAGTTACGAGCACGTTAATAAAAAAAAAAAGCGCGCCAAAATACGGGTGTGATCCAATATATCGTCTGCTCTAAAATGCACGTCATTATGACGCCACGCATGACAAGTTTGTGTGGCTAAGGTGAGGATTTCAAACGACTTGCTTTGAGATTATTTTATTTTTTCTTCTTTTAAACCCAGATAGGCCACAAAATAAACATAACCCTGTCTGCACAAGGGGCGATACTCTCGGGTGACGTCACCGACGACGTCAAAGCAGAGGGTCTGGGAAATTTTTTTTTATTGTATTCTTTCCCCCTATCAAATCTAGGAAATGTGATGTCACTTTTTCTCTAGTAACTTCTGCTAGCATTAGGAAAGCCCCCAATTCCTGACACTCTGCATTCAGGTTTTTTTCTTTCCCACCACAGATTCAATTTTAACCAATAGCTTTTTTTTGCCTGCTAGCAAAACAAGACCGTCGAAAAAAAAAAAGTCGGCCTCAAAAAAGCGTGTTTATGTTTTTGTTATTTTTTAAATTACTGATAAAAGCACGCATGTGGGCCTATTTTGTCAATGTCCTCAAGGTTTTAACGAACTCGTATCTTTTACAGGACTACGAGGCCATGTCCGACAACTCTGTCCAGGATGTTAGGTGGTTTGTGTTTGTTTGTTAATGAAGTCACAATTACAGGTGAAAGTGACTTTTGAGCATGTGTCAAGCCAAAAACATAAGCCCATGACTTTTTTTTAAAAAGTGTGACGGACTTAAAACACAGTCACAAATATATAGTCGTCCGTCATTGTCCTGTATGTGGATGCGTGCGAAAGACGTCATGCCATTTATGAATAATTAGACGTAAACCACCTGAATCATAGTGCTGTACATTGGTTGAGAATATGGAGACAGCAATACGTCATTTCTTTGTATGATTTTAAAGCAGATTTCGCTGAGTTTAATGTTTAAATGGGAGGCGCGGTGGCTGAATGGTAAAACCATGAATAAAGAGCCAAAGGGTCGAATTCTGATGAAGACTGGGATTTTTAATTTCGGGATCTCTAGGGCGCCTATGAATCTACCCAGCTCTAATGGGTACCTGTTATTAATTGGGGAAAAGTAAAGGCAGTAAATCGTTGTGCTGGCTACATGACCCTTTGCGGGCAAAAAAAGATGTCTTTTCCATAATCTGCCCCATAGGTCACAAGGTCTGAAAGAGAGTACTTTACTTTTTAAATGTTTATATGGAAAATGATCTATGATTGTATAGTAGACAACACACATTGCAATTATTAAATATAATATAGTTGGTAAAGCATTATAAAGAGTTTTTCTTTGGCTAATCAACGCCAAGTGTGGTCAAATCAAGATCTCTTGGCATTCATAATGGAGGTACGGGATCCAATTCTTACTCACAACCTCTAAGTAAAGTTCTCCTTTCAGATCTTGCGATGATAAAGTAAAGGTCATCTGTTTCTGTGGCGCACGGTTAACGAGGGTGTCATGTGTCCACAAATACCAACCGCCTTTACGTATCCCCAACTAATGTCAGGTACCCATTAGTGCTGGGTGGACTCAGAGGCGCCCTAAAGATCCCAAAATTAAAAACCGCAGGATTAGAACCTGAGACTCCCTTGGTTCGGAAGCCAAGAGCTTTAACACTTTGCCACCGCGCCTCCTCTAAAGATGCTTTTTATTCAGTCGCTTGAACATTTGAACATAGGCGTAGTCTTCATGGAGGAGCTGGAATCATATGGTGGATCTAGTTCTAAATAGTACACACTGGGACGCATTGCACATCTAAACTGTTAGACGGTGGTCAGCCTGTGTGCAACTTGTCAACTGATTGGTCCACTGCACAGTTGAAACAATATGTATGAGTTATAAAGAATCAACATTATAACAACTTTATGTTTTTAGAGAGAGAGAGAGAGAGAATGTGTAAGATTTAATCAGCTGTAATAGTACAATATAGGCCTAGTGTTGCAAAACACTTTAGAACAAAAATAGAGTAGCCCAATGAGCGGAGTGTAAGTCGACGTGACTAAAGGAAATAGGGGAGGGAAGACCACATGACCTGTGGGAGGATTAGCAAGTCTACGTATGTCTTATACAGGATTCACTCGTTATCAAGGCGGGGGGGGGGGGGGGGGGGGGAAACTCATTCTGATATATGCCTACAGAAACTCTCAAGTTCACTCCAGAAACAGGGCTATTCTAAGTTTACTACAGAAACAGGGCTATTCTAAGTTTACTACAGAAACAGGGCTATTCTAAGTTTACTACAGAAACAGGGCTATTCTAAGTTTACTACAGAAACACGGCTATTCTAAGTTTACTACAGAAACACGGCTATTCTAAGTTTACTACAGAAACAGGGCTATTATAAGTTTACTACAGAAACAGGGCTATTTTAAAGTCTACCGTAGTAACATGGCTATTCTAAGTTTACTACAGAAACACGGCTATTCTAAGTTTAATACAGAAACACGTGTATTCTTAGTCTACTGCAGAAATACTATTTCTAGGTATTTGATACACACTGCTAATAGCATCAGATAATTTGTAGAAATAGTCTACAGCACCTCACGGTGGCTGCATGTGTGTAGAGAGAATTTACTGAACATAAAAAAATATAGATACTGTGATAGAGGCAACATTTTCACATGAGTACAGTATGTGTGCGGTGCATTACCGGTATGGACATGCGACCACTGACATCGAATGTATTTAATTATAATTTAAAACACTTTTGTAAGTGGATCATCATTCGTGCAAACATACGTGTGAGTGAAGGGAGAGTACCGTTGCAGCCATATCGCACAACATTGAAAGTTTTATCTCCCATTTTTCTATACAAGACAAAATTAATTGTCACTGTTTAAATAATCGGCAAATTTTTGGATTGTTTCATGTCTTGTCAACAATGAATAATTGTGCAAATTTTCATTTTGATCCGAAAATGGGTAGAGGAGGAGAAAAAAAGAATCCACCCAGACAGACAGACGAAGTGAGTTAACTTATGATTTTTAAAGAAAGTTATCATATAGTTAGCATTATAATTTCACCTTCTTATATGATACAGACGTTATTTAATGGGAAACTCCGATGGTTTTTCAAATTTGAGTCATTGACATATTTAGATTCTGCGTAAAAAGTTGTAATAGTAAACATTTTACCATTTTTTATTTAAATGCTTAGAAACATTTCTATTGAATACATTAGTCAGTAAATTCTTGACATCTCAAAACAAAACGGGGTTCTATGAGATTTTGTTTTAAGCTAGTTCATACGTCACTTCCCTAAACAATACTGAAAGAGAAACTAGATTTGACCAATCGTATCGCTTCATTCTTACAGTTGCTGTTGGGTTGTTAGGCTTAGTGACGGCCTAGTCCAGAGCTATGATACTTATATATATATATATATATATATATATATATATATATATATATATATATATATATATATATATATATATATACATTCAGATAGATCTAAAAGCATTAGGATAATCAACTCGAGAAAAAAAGGCATTTTCATCTAAGCCTCTCTCTGTCCCAAGAAGTAAATAGATCGTGTGTCTGACTGATTTGAACAAACTGGTCAGTGTTAGGCTAGTGGAGACTACGTGTAGTCAGTCATGACAAGACAACCAGATAGTGTTTGTTGTGTGTTGAGTGGTCAGGCGAGAGAATACACACTGCCGTGGTTAGTCAAGCATATCCATCTACTTTTAATACGCATTTTTTCTTTGCTTACAAGATCCTATATCTAACTGCATAGACCAAGATACATTTGTTTTACGAGAATATAAACTTTAATGTATGGTCTACTGTTATACAATAAGTCAATAGATTAAAACCCCTTTGTGACGTCACATAGAAACCAGGTGAAAGTCTGACTGTTTTGGATGCGCAGGAAAATTACGTCGGAAAAACATCAATTACTAAGTTGTTATTGCAAAGAAAAAAAAAGAATCATATATTCATTATCTATATTATATATATATTATACCAAAAATGGTCAAAACCATCGGAGTTTCCCTTTAAAAAAAAGAAGATAATTACGTCCTACGCGTCATTCATCTAGTCATGCATATTAACCAATGACTTAAATTCTGCCAAGTCACTGGTTTTCCTGGCTGATTAGGCAACCCATTCCATGCTCTAATAGCAGTAGGGAAAAAGGAGCATTTGTACAAATTTGTCCTAGCATATGGAACGAGGAATGTGCCTTTATCTTTGTGTCTTTCTGAGTATTTTATTAAATTTTGCTTTTGTATTTGAAGATTATGGTTCAGTGTTTTATGTCTAATTGCTACTTTACTTTTGAGTCTTCTATCCTGAAGGCTTTCTAAATTAAGTGATTTTACTAAAGGTGTTACTCGTCAAATTTACATCTAGAATCTAGTAGATTTATTTTAGATTTAGTCATTATGCAGATCTAAACATTTAGATCTAGATCTGACCTAGAGAAAAGTAGATTTAGTTCTATTCTAGCTATAGATATATGTAGATCTAGATTTATAGACATCGATACAAGATTTAGACTTTACTTACTTAGTAGGATGAGCAGACGTAGGCTTACGTTGTAACTGCACTCAATGAAGGTCAAGGTATTCACACACAACTAAATATTTATAACAGAGAGTATTGTCACAAAACATTAATTTAATCCATTCAGTGCAATATTTTAAAATCCTTTTCGTTCCAGACAGTGTTTTTGTGTGCGGTATATTATTATATATTCATTCCAATAACCTCATATTTGAAATATATCTTCTATCGTGAAAGTTTCGTACTTGAATGCATTAGGCGACCACCGTCGCAAGTCAACACACTTAATCAGTCGAACGAAACACGAGCTTGTCAAGCAGACGTAGTGTTATTGGGTTCGAGAGTAGAACACGCGAGTCAGCGTCGTGCGCGCAAACACACAAGTTCGCATGTCTCGTGTGCTGAACGATTGGTGTACTCAAAGCGCTGTATGCATATATCGTGTTGGCACGGTCCGCAAGGAGACTGAAATGTTTGTAAAATGTTTTACATGTTTCGGATGTTCCTTCAGAGTTGAAGATAGTTTACTTCCTAGTCCAAACCTACCGCAGGACGACGGGGATGGGAGCGGGCAGGATTTGAACCCTCGACCATCGATAAATCCGAACGACAGTCCAGCGCGCAAACCGCACGACCAGGCAATAACAGTCGTAAGAAACTTCAATGGGTCAGTAGGCTGACAATTAAACAAAAAAATATTTGGAATGTCGATCTATTTGTAAGTGTTACTAAAAATCTAGCGTAGATCTATATGTGTAATTATTCTGTCGATTGTCAGTAGGGTTACGGTTAAAAATTATCATAGTTAAGTCGGCTAATATTATCATGAATATAGATTACATCTTTATGCTAAATACAAATGTATGTATATACAGAGGAAGAAAAAAAAAATTGATGTGAAAATATATTGAGGCTCTGGAGGTAATTAATTAACTATTAAATTTCAGTTTAAAAAATCAATAGAAAATTTACCTTTTACTATTAGAGGAATCAAAGCAAGCAAAATATTTAAAAAATAAATTTAAAAAAAAGGTTATCCAAGAGGAAGAACACGGCATTTACAAATGTATCTCTGAAAAATGTACAAGTTATTTCCATTTTTAATACCGAAAAAAATAATTAACTACCAATAATTAATGGACTAATTAATGGACTGAGGGAACAAAAACCACACTGAAGGATTACTTTCCCTTGTAGGTATACAAAAAAAAATATTATTATTGATTTATTGGCTAATTAGTTTTGGTTGTTTTTTTTTTTATTAATGATTTATATTTTGTTAGGTACAATAAATAATTCTTTAAAGTGGATGAAACAATGTATTCAAAATTTGTACCAGACAGAGTGAGAGCCAGACAGAGAGAGAGAGAGACAGAGAGAGAGAGAGACAGACAGACAGAGAGACAGACAGACAGAGAGACAGACAGACAAAGTGAATTGATCTAAGCTTTGTAAAAAAAATCCCCCCTTGGTACTACTGACACTCTACGTTAACACCTGTCAGTACCAACTAAATAACGTCGAGGGGGGCTTTTGGAAAACTATGTGAAACGAAGAATTACTGAAGACAAACTTTAGAAATTAGCAAACCAAGCAGGCCTCCCTCCGGAACACATCGCGCCTTTTTTACATTAAATTTTCGAACAAAGCTCTGTAACTTAAATTATATTTTATTTTACTCAAGAAAATACAGGATAATACAGAGAATTCTATACGCCAGTTAAAAAACAGGATCATCTTTGGGGTCCCGCCGGGACGTCTTCCCTTCCCTTAGCATGTTAAGAAAACAATAGCCTATTAGCTGCTGTTCCTGCCACGCTTGACTATATCCCCACGCTTGACTATATCCCTACGCTTGACCATATCCCTACGCTTGACCATATCCCCACGCTTGACTATATCCCCACGCTTGACCATATCCCCACGCATCTGAAAACAAGTTGCTGTGTTGTTTTCCTTAATCATCTTAGTAATGCGTACCATCTAGAATCTAGATCTTGTTGTTTTTAAGACCTAATCAACGCCATTTTGAGCACATATACAACACACTCAGCACTGCAGCAGACGACTGATTTGGATGATAGTTTATATCTACTGCGTGAGATGAAAGCATGGGCATTGTTTATGGTCGGAACGGTATCGTCCACACAGCAGTTCCCCCCTCTCCGCGCAGCTGATGTGACCAAAGGAACGGAATATCCAATACAGTTTGGGATCAGTTTTGCCGCATGATCTGCCAGGCTGTAGCACAGTGTACCACAGTCTGCCTAAGGGTCCATAGCTCCTGATTTTTCCTCAGGATTGTCTCCCGAAGCCTTTCCCATGTTTGGGTATAGCCGCAGGGCAGCGGAGGTTTGGATTCAGAGTTTTCCTTCTCCTAGATGGGTAGCCAACCAAGACTAATGAGCCCCTCCTGCCCGAAGCTTACTGGTTTAGGCGCCAGTTGCTCGCCTTTACCCCTTCTCCTGTCTGGGGTAACGGTTCCGCCAGGCTCAGTAACTGAGCCACAAGTGAAGGCCAGGAGTTGGACTGGTAGTCAGAGGCTATTTGAGACGCATACCCATACAGAAGAGTAAATTAACAAAATGTTACTTAGTTCCCTGTAGGCAGGGCGGACTGGGTGTAAACATCGGCACTGACATTACAATCCAACCAGAAAATTTCGCTCCATTTCATGATCATGAGTTAGGACGCACTGAGCCACCATGCGCCATGGTTACTACTACACTAGATGTTAAGTCTGTAAAAGATATTTTTTTTACAAATGATAAGGCTTAGGCCAATTAAGACCCTGCGAGGGGCACTTTTTATAAATGAATATCATCAAATCTTTTACAATCCTTACTATTATTGTAAGCGACACATTCGCCAACGATCACAGCGGCTCACTTGGTACGGCCCACAAGGTGTTTGCCAATAGGAGAATATTCTTGAACTTTTGGTTTGTAAAACTATATATAGAGGAGTATATACATTTTCTAAAAAAAAAAAAAGGGCAGTTGGACTTCAATACAATACAAATACTTTTGGCTCCCTTAAAGCAGATATTGTGGAACATTTCATAATGAGGGCTGCGCCCTCAGAAGTCAGTTTTGTTTTCCCTTGTGTTGTGTATAAAAGACATGACTACAAGAAACTACTGATTAAAAAAAATGAGAGATTCAAATTGTCGCGGTTAAAAGAGCTAATGGTCGTCTGCTAGTGAGGTGTGCAACACGCAGACACACACGCAGATTTTTTTTCTTTGATTAAAAAATATATAGATCTTTTTAAAAAAAAAATGAATTGTTGTTGGTAAATGATACGCTAGCCATTACGTAATTCCATCAAGCATTTCAAGCCAATCAACATCCAAGCAAGGGGATTGCAAATGGTGAAAAAGAGGCTACAAACTGCAAGTCTGCCACCATGTTACTTTCTGTAGGACTGCCACATCTAACGTCGCCTTCAAGCAAATCCCAGGTATTAGCTAGAAATTGTTTATGTTGTCTGGATATGCGATTTAAGCCTGTGTTCAAATCTTCATTGCAGAGGTGCGTTTAAGCACTAAAATTAAGCAAAATATTTTTAAGATTCTTAAATAAAAGAAAGATTATCCAAAAGGATGAACTCCCCATTGACATATCTATATCTCAGTACTATATGATTTATTTATTATTTATTTTCATATCAAACAAAATTAATTAATAACCACTATTTAATTTACTGATTGGTTAATTTTTTGATTGCTAGAACAATGAAAAAGTTTGCAAAGTTTCAACTTGATCCGAGAATGGGAAGTGGAAGAAATGACGTGTTCAAATTTTTTACTAGACCAGGATGTCAAACTCATTAAGGTGTATGGGCCACATAGAAAACATACTATGACCTGAGGGGCCGCAGCAAAAAAAAATCAGTTGCAAAACAGCCTACTAGTTGTTTTTTTTGTAAATTAGAAATAATATGCAATAGAATACAATATTTAATGGCATACCTGTCCCTTAGCTAAATTTGTAGTACTATTGGCTAATTAAAAAATACTTTTGATTACACATTATTTTCTTTGTCCTGATGCTTGACATCTTTTTTTCTGGGATACCCTTTTATTAATGTCAGGTTGAAATTTGTTTGCCACTGACGCTTTCATCACAGGTGACAAAATTTTGATCAGATAATCTCGAACGGTGAGGTGTTTTTAAAGCTTTTATTATGGAAAAGAACTGCTTATAGAGACCAGTGCATGCAAACATAGCTAGAATTCTGGCTGCAAATTTCCGCAATTCAACATACCGTCCAGGGTAAATAATTGTACAATTTTGGCACAGCCATTTCAATATACTTCGATGTCAACTAAGAATCTGACTGCTATTCTATCAGCTCTAGTTGCACATTTCCAGCAGCATTTCAGAATCAAATGAGAATGGAGATACAAAACACGAAAATTCTTGCTCTTATGTAACGGAGTCACGAAAACGGTCATTGAAAGCATATACTAACAATTTCAGGTGTAAGACATAGTTACCAAATGTTGTGGCCGTATTTAATCTTTGAAGTTCCTGACACGTTGAGAAGTGAACAAGGTTTTCACTTCATATTTGGTTTATCTACAATCCTAATTTTGCTTGAAAGCACTTCACATCATCACACGCAGTTGTGACAATTAGTCTTTATTTGAAGTTTCAAACTCAAGTCTTGCAGGTGACCAGTGGGATCAACTGCTAATGCCAAATCCTGAACACATTCGTCAGTTTGAAAATGTTCAAAAGCTCAACTTTCATGTTCAGAAACAATACGATTTCCTCACGCAGTGCAAACAATCTCTTCAATATTATATGTCATGAGAGCCAGTGGACTTCTGTGTAGTAGGGAACACATTCAAATTCATGTCCAATGTCATCCAGAAACATTAAAAATTGGCGAGCATTAAAACCACGGGCACGAATAAAATTGAGAAGCGACTGAAAACGGTCTTATGACATGTTGGAACTGTAATTGATGTGCGCAGAATATTTCTTGGTAAATGATGCACTGAAAATGAGCAAATTTAAAATTATCATCAGTCTCTCTTATTTTTGCAAGTAACTTTGCATCAAAACCATTTCATTTCATTGTTGGTGCGCCATACCTTGGTAGAGTAGATAGCTTCACCAAAGATAAATTGTACTGCATTATCTCCTCCTGTTATTTCTCAAAAACATCCTCGCTTGTTGTGGTGGGATGCATAGAACAGAACTCAAGTAGTTCCTCGTGTATGTCAAAATTCCTGTCACAGGTTTTTATGAATATAACCAACTGTGCTACACCCTTTACATCAGTTGACTCATACAGAGCCAATGAAATTAATTCAAAATCAGCTATTTTGTTCTTTAATTGTTCACGCAACCTGACTGAAATGTCATTTAATCTATCTGCCACAGTGCCACTAGTTAACGCTATTTCTTTGAATGCTTTCGCCTTTTCTGGACAAATTACTTTGGCTCTAACGACACCCTCCTTCAAAAATTCCCCTTCACTTAATGATTTGCAATGGCTTACAATGAAGTTTGACAATATGTAGCTTGCTTTCACTACAGACTCGCCCACGTTGTCCAGTTTAACACATACTACTTTTCAATTCAAGTAGCTTGTCATTTCTTGTTTTCCAGCGTAATAGTTTAACATTTTTTATAATTTTTTTTAGGTGGCCAAGGGGGCCGCATACGAACACCCAGTTTGACATGCCTGAACTAGACAGTCACACTGAGTGAGTCTATACCAGCTTTGTATAAAAGGCATAATGATAGATAAAGCTTTTTTTTTTTAAAAGTCCATCAAGAGAACGTAACCCGTGTGTGTGTGTGTGCATTAAGGTCAAGGGTGCACACGAGCGAAAGGGCCGATCACTCCTGCTTTCACTTGTCGCGAATGTCTTGCTCTCCCTTGTTTACAGCGTTAACGCTTGTTGACTTTGGTGTTCATAATTTGCATATCGTGGAATCGTGGACGTGACTTTCAAGAAGAAACACTGATACAAACAGACATAGCTAGATATATACACACTGGTAAACACACATATCGGACCTACGTTAATCACAGAATGGTGAGGTCAATGTCTTAGATTCCGAAGATTAAGTTTTGAGTGCAGTGTTTCACATGACTGATCCAAAACAGTTGCGACCTGCATATTTGTCCAAATTTGATGCGCTGTCGGCCGGAGGTCAATTTAAGTTTAGTCAGAGGTTCATAATCACTTTAAAACAATAATAATAATAAGGGCTTGTCTTCAAGTCGGAAGATTAATGAGGGATGCAGTATTTCCTGTTGCTACGCAGCCCCAGCTGTGACCTACATATTTTGCCACATCCAGGGCAAGCATACAGCAATTGGTTACTTAAGTATCGACTAGGTACCTAACTTTTAATATACGTTAAATAATCGCGATCTATGTTGGTAAACAGTCAAATTCACCCAGGTACCCCCTTCTTTCTTCCCCACTCCCCCCATTTTCCTAACAGGTCCTGGATCATAGGGTATATAGAAAAGCTAAAAGCATGCAACTGCGCTCAACAAAAACAATTGGTATAAATATTTCTAATTGCACACATTTATTGTTGTCTGTCTAGATCTACTACAAATTTAATGACATGACTGATCCAAACTAATTGATAACACATTTTTATTTCACTTACAGGCGCAATGTTCCCGGAAGTGTTAAACACCTTGTTTTGGGAAACAGCCTGTTTGGGGAAACAGCTTGTTTGGGAAATATGATCAAAGAATTTCGGCCTTTGGAGCAAACAAAATAATAATCAGCACTCTGAATTCTCTTAAACTGTAGCCTTACACATGGAGCTCCGTCTCTAGGACACAAGAACGATACCTTCAAGGCGGATACAACTCTTGTCAGGGGGAGTAAGCGATAAATACTTGAAAAAAACTTGAAACTCCCGCACTTTGCCATTAATAATTCTCTGCACCTGAGGCAGAACGTGTGTTGACAAAAAAGAATATTTACCGCAGGTCAAGAAGACCATGGCATGGACACCGGAAATGTCTGAGAATGCTCTACGCGTTTTATAACTTCAAACCATGTGACCTTGACCTTCTTAACATGCGTAAGCAAAAGATAAAAAAAACTTTTTGTTTATTATTTGCAGGTAGCCAAATGATGTCCCCCTCCTCCCCCCCCCCCCCCCAAATATTGCTACGTTACAGAACTAAACGTATTCATCTTCCTACTGACCATAAAAGGGCATCATTCGACGTCTTTGACCGAATCAGAGTTTAATGTACACTGGAGGCTTGGTACTGCTATTCAATGTTCAACTTGTACAAATATACACACAGAAACATTGACATCACTTTCAGCCATTCGCAACAGTGGCGTAGCTAGGGTTGGGAGGGGGGGGGAGAATTTGGAGGGGGCCCCAAGTGAGTTTGTTTTTTTACATTAAAAATTAAATATTACGCAAAAATGCAGGGGACCCCAAAGACGTCAAGCCTCCCGGTCCCCGAAACGATGGAAAATTCCTAGCTACGGCCCCTGATTCGCAAGATGACTTTAAGAAATTAAGACGCCGACGCCGCTCTGTCGGAGTTTTAGTGTTTATTGTTCACCACTTCGTTTAGTTTAGAGACGCACTTTAGTGTACAGTTGAGTGACGTCATAGTTAGTGGTTTTTAGATTAATTACATATATGTAGACTTTTATTTTAGTTACTTTTAGACTCTTGAAGGAATAACCTCATTATGGTGACAGACTCGACTTTGCCAATTCTGCAATAAAGTTTGTTATTGTATTATAACAGTTTGGACTTAGTGATTCAGAATTGACCCTTTATGGGGATATATGTTCTATGTTTAATATTCGCATCTAATAACATCCGAAAGGTACACCCTAGCGTCTAAGGTTCTTATCAATGTACTGTAGAAAAACGCTAACTCCGATCAATCCTCACATACATCATTACACAGTAATGTTTTAAACCAAAACATTTGCTTCGAAAATATCAAGCTTATGAAGTTTACCAAGCTGGGGCTACTCCCCGGACACCATCGCTTTTGTTATCTATTTCCTAAGTGCTTTTAGTGGAATATTTCTCAAATAGATCTATGTTTTTTTGTGGATTTCGGTAAAACAAAAATTGGTTATTACCTATAGAAATAACGAAATCAAATTAACACAGGCGAAAGGTAAACACTAGAAGTTCGTCGACGCTGACAGCAAATGTCGAACAAGAAGTTTAATAACAACGAAGGGAGCCGTCATATGTCATTAATCTAAATCTCTACTTTAATTACTAAAGCCCACCTTACTCTATGGCTACCAAAAGTCTTTTGTTTTCTTACTAAATCCTAATCTTGTTTTTTTTTTTAATTCGTCGCGTCATTGTCTCTGTCAAAACGCTCCCTTTTTTTGAAAAATATTTTCGCGCCTAATCGTGCCAAAACATACTACTGACATTCTCCTCCAGCATCCGAACAATGACTAAAGGCAGTGGCGTCACTTGGATGGGTGTCACCGTGGGAAAAACTTGTTGCAGTAGCTACGGATGGTGCACCAGCAATGTGTTCAGAGAAGGTTGTTGTTGTTGTTGGATTAATGGTAGAGAAACGGAATCAGCTCAGCTTGGCAGCCATACACTGCATTCTGCGCCAAGAAGCACTCTGTGACAAAAGTCAACAATTGAAGAACGTGATAGATGTTGTCGTGAAGACGGTGAACTTCATACGCACACGGGGTCTCAACCACAGACAGTTTGTGTCATTTCTAGCTGATTTAGAAACGGAATACGGAGAGTTGCTGTATCATACGGAAGTCAGATGGTTGAGTCGTGGAAATGTGCTGCAGACATTTTTTGAACTGAGACGGGAAATAGCATTGCTCATAGCAATGAAAGACAGACATACCTCAGCTCAGTGACCTAACGTTTTTGTCGGATCTTTCTTTTCTTACTGACATCACGCAACATCTCAATGCAATCAATTCACAATTACAGGGCACAAAGCAGCTGATTACCGTGATGTTTGATTCATTTAGATGCAAGCTGATTTTGTGGTCCACTCAGCTGGCAGATGGAAACCTGGCTCATTTCTCTTTTCTACAGAGCATAACGGTTGAACTACAGCGCCTGAAAGACTACATAGACATCCTCTTCAGACTACTTGAAGATTTTGAACACCGCTTTCAGCAATTCACTGCTCTCGAACCACAGTTTTTCCTTGTTGCCACTCCGTTCGCAGTTGACGTGAAAAACGTTCCAGTGGAAGTCCAGATGGAACTACTGGACCTGCAGTGTGACACTGTTCTGAAGCAAAAATACGCTGATGCTGGCGTTCCAGATTTCTACCAGTTTCATCCCAGAGAGAAGTTTCCAAACTTATTTTGCGCAGCTGCTAGAATACTAGCGATGTTTGGGGGTACTTAGGTTTGTGAACAGTTTGTCTCCACATTGAAGATCAACAAAACAGCATTACGATCAAGACTGACTGATGAGCATCTGAGAGCAACCTTGCGGCTTGCCACTACACGCGACTTCAGGCCTAACGTCGATGGTCTGGTCTGGTCTCTGCCAAACGCTCTTAGCTGAGTGGACAGAAACATGAGTGACGAGCCATCTGCAGTAGGCCTAGTAATTATAGTTGTTTTTTTTTTGGGGGGGGGGGGGAGGGGGGGAAACTACAGTTTCTGCTTTTTTTTATTAGTGACAGAGTAAACTAAACTGCCTGTGCATGTATAAACTACAATAAATGTAATTAATAATTATATAAAAACTTTATTTTAGCATTTAACTGCAGTGACGGTAGTGTTTGTAAAATTTAATGAAAAAAAATTCTCTTTTCGTGCTGTGGCCCGCTGACTGATTGTTACTTTCCACTGTGGCCCACATGCTGATATGAGTTTGAGACCCCTGGACTAATGGAATTGGTTTGAGCCCGGGTTATGTCGTCCGTACGGCAGGCTATGGGATAAAGTGGCTGTCACTGTGTTCTATTTTTCTATCACATCCGTCTATCGATTTCAGGCCTTTATATTTCTGGTTTAAACACAAACTCACTCAAAATTTGGATACAAATGTAACAGTTTTAAATATAAATATATATTACATCTATATATGTTTTAGGTATCGAGTGTACAGTTATGTCATATTGTCAAATATTTTTGAAACATTTTAAAATCGAAAAATGTGATAGATTAACTGTAACAAAGGGACGCAACCAATCCAAGCGAAGCTTGCAGACGATATTTCACTGGATTAAAAATAAGACGCGGAATTAAGACGGATTTAAAATCCAGTTTCGTACTTACACGAGTGGTGACACTAGGGAAACAGAACATTGGAATATTTTATTTGTGTTTAGGTGTATTCAAACGTTGCTTGTTTTTATTAATTATTATTTTTTAAATTCTATAATTAATAACAACAACTCCCCAGTAGCAATGAAATAATACAGTAACGATAACTCTCCGGTAGAATCAGAATGACAAATATTAATGTGACTGAAAATTGACCAGTAGAAAAGATTGATATAATTTAAAATAGTCTTTAACGTGGAAATTCGTGGGTTTTAAAACATATGTGAAATAATTATAAAGAACCGTACTAGTTAAATTATAGGATGTTGCAATAGTTAATTTGAAACTGCCAGTATATTATTTGTAAAACATGAAGTCCCAGGCTTGTGTAGGAATACTTACACACTAACATAACGTCACTCCTCACACCCCCCTCCACAGCCCATACCCATAAAGGAATATTCACACTTAACCAGAGTAACACCTTTAGTAAAATCACTAAATTTAGAAAGCCTTCAGGACAGAAGACTCAAAAGTAAAGTAGCAACTATACATGAAACACTGAACCATAATCTTCAAATACAAAAAAAAATTTAATAAAATACTCCGAAAAACACAAAAATAAACGTATATTACTCGTTCCATATGCTAGGACAAATTTGTATAAATACTCCTTCTTCCCTAGTGCTATTAGAGCATGGAATGGGTTGCCTGAGCTAGCCAGGAAAACCAGTGACTTGGCAGAATTTAAGTCATTGGTTAATATGCATGACTAAATGCTTGACGCGTAGGACGTAATCATCTTTTTTTGAAGTAACGTCTGTATTATATAAGATAAGATAAGAAAAGGTCTGGGTGTTCAGTGTGGGAACCACTGTAATAATACACTGGTATTTTGTTTCATGGACGTCTCAACTAAAGAGCTGAAGTATTGGGAATTGTAACCCCCCCCCCCCCCGGGCCCTCCTCCCAAACAAAGGATTGTGACCGACACATAATATTAAATATAACAAATTAAACATTTGTCATTTGTTTCGACCTTACGTTCACGCGTAAGCACATTTAAAACGGCGCACATCAAAGGATTACTCCACTCCCCAGCAACACAAAAGTCAAAGTCTCGGTAAACAATACTTTCTTCCTGTATGTCCGTGTATTTCACCAGTCCACAACACATGCCGCTCCGCACACAGGGCCAGGAATCCTATCAGCACGATTAACCCTGACCAGGGAGTAGATTTACACTGACTTAAAATGATTAGCTGTCTTGACAGCTTGACCCAATTCTGAACAATGTTTAGACGTTTGATTTACTGTCTAATTCAATTCCGCATGTCTCATTTCAAGGGATATATCTTTACAACAAAATAATTTAATCTTAACACTTGAAAGGAACAAGGCGAGAATATGCATCCTTTGGTATGGACCCCTTCAACTCTAAATAAACATTAAGAAACTGGAACAGACACAAAATAGAGCAGTGAGATTCATAACAAACGATTATTCATACTTAACCAGAGTAACACCTTTAGTAAAATCACTAAATTTAGAAAGCCTTCAGGACAGAAAACTCAAAAGTAAAGTAGCAATAATACATAAAACACTGAACCATAATCTTCAAATACAAAAACAAAATTTAATAAAAATAATCAGAAAGACACAAAGATAAATTCACATTCCTCGTCCCATATGCTAGGACAAATTTGTACAAATGATCCTTCTTCCCTAGTGCTATTAGAGCATGGAATGGGTTGCCTGAGCCAGGCAAAAAAAACAATGACTTGGCAGAGCTTATGTCTTTAATCAACATGCATGACTAGATTGACCTAGGGACACGCGTAGGACGTAATCATCTTTTTTTTTTTTGAAGTAACGTCTGTATTTTATAAGATAAGATAATAAGAAATGTTTAGAAAGATATAAGTGAATACCGATGACGATGTAAAGTATTGACCCAGATCTGGATTCTCATTATTTTGTTGGTAACAGTACTCGTTCAATATGGCGTCCATGTCCTTGGTTCTTTTGTGTATTTCAAAATGTCTTTTCATTTTCTAACTTTTTTTTTAAGGTTCTTTATATCGAGACCTCATTTGTCCACATCGCTTTCGTTTATTTTCTCTATTACTGAATTTCAGTGACTAAGAACGCTAAGGACAGCGACAAAAACATGGGCCTCAGCGTACCATGTGTAAAATGGCCAGCTCCTCTACCACCAAAGCGAAAGCCACCTTAACCTGCGATATTTGTGGACGGGAGTGTCTCTCCGAAATAGGGCTCCACAGCCACATGGAAAAGTGTTGGAGATGAACCATAGTCGCTCTAAGACTAACGGAGGTCAACTGAATTTAAAATATTTAAAAAAGCCTTATCTAGGGGGAAAACTCCACATTTATAGATATATATCTTAATCATGTAAGATTTTTTTCCATTTTAGATACATAATAAAAATAATAGATTACCTTTATATTAAATACACTAGTTTGTTTGTTTTATAAATACCGTACAAATATTTCCATTGGCGATATTCCGGGGTTCTGGACAAAGACTTACTGCGGCGAGCTGACGATAGAAACTTGCAAATCTTTTTAAACATTGATATTCGTTTACACTGCAGCGCCATCTTGTACAACAGAGTTTGATACAAAAGTTAATTTACTGCAAACAAGCAACAACGCTTCAAAGGGACACTACAAAGTCAAAAGCTACTCTCGCTCAGGGGGAGACAAGTATAGAAAAAATCATTAGGTCCAGTGAACCTGAAAAATGATTATTTGATTTCAACTTGGACAATGAAGGACAAGTAAACATAATGGATGATATCCTATGGGAACATAAACAAGTGCCATCCATTGTTTTCAATTACTATTTCAAATGACAGGAACACATTTTGTCTTCTTTTTTTTTCGTTCATTCCAGAAGAGTCCATTACAAAAATTAACTTGGGCCAATAATGGGTCCATTTCAGTTTACATTCTAAATGGATAATAAAGAAGGAATCCAAAATTCCACATGGGTGATGTGAAAGTTAGCCTTAGTCATGACCGTTCATCCAATTTTTATCGAGGTACTGTGCTTTGATGTGCGTTTTGCGGTGTTTATCCTAAATGGAAACCTTTCATTGAGAGAAACTTTTTAAAATTAACTAATTGGTTACATTTTTTATTGATTCATCTGCCGGTCCAAAGCCCAGGTGAGAAAGGAGGAGACTTTGGCATGGGGCTAGAGACATCACCCTGTAAAATTGTTACAGAAACGGCATACTTGAAATAAATCTTAATAAATTGAGATATACGGTTGTAAATGTGGAGTTATTCCCCTTAAATGAACCACCTTTTTTTAAATTTTAAAACGTACTGTAAAAAAAAATACTTGCAGAAACATGAGAGACGTCATGATAAGGTTACATACAGACGTGACAGAGATCAGATCTAGCTATGGTCTCTTAATGAGTCTGTCGTAGAGGCATTTGCATGGCTTGCATTTATGTCTGTTCATACCTCCGATTTCCTTTATGATTTTTCTTTCCCTTTTTTTTTTCCTAATATGTTCTTGGAATTTTTAAGTTCTGCAGCCTAGACATTGTATTCATTGTGTTACGGCGTGGTCCCGTGTGAAAAGAAGTCAGCATGACCTTTCAATGTGTTTTTTTGTAAGATACACAAGCGTTTCAGGGTCGGGGGGAGGGCAGGACAAGAGTACCGATTTTCAAAAAATCACCGATGCGTGGCGTTAATCAGAAAGCAGGAACCAGGAACTCGGAAAAAAAAAAGGAGTGGACCGACAAAGGGCAGATAACCGATCCATTTGTTCATCAAATTACCGAAGTAGTCTAGTTCTATTCCATTTGTCTCCACTTGGTGACATTCTACCGTGTCACGTGTCAGAATGTGCAATTCATTTCCCACGAAACTCCATCAATACAACGTTCATTGTAGCCAAGTATTGATGTGAAGATGGGGCATCGGAAAACATGAGCGCCTAATCCCCCCCCCCCCCCCTTAAACTCTGTACTTTGTTCTCTGGTTTAATTTTCTCTTGAAAATGATAATCTATTCTATATATATATATAATTCTCTTCATGGTCCAACCATGAGGGACACCACGTTGAAAAAGTCATGGAAAGATAACTCTTTTATTTCTGCAAGTCGGACTAGAGTTACCCCACGTAACTTTCGCTGACAGAGAGCGAGGCTCAGAAAAAAAAGGATTGGCGGGGCGTCTGCTACGCCGCGGGTCGGCTCGTTCTTTGTAATGCGCCAGCCGTGTCAACACCTATGTACATAGCATCTAAATCAAGAACGCTTAGTTCTTTTCTAGAAATATCTTATCTTATATGATACAGACGTTACTTCAAAAAAAAAAAAGAAGATGATTACGTCCTACGCGTCAGGCGTCATGCATATTAACCAATGTCCTAAATTCTGCCAAGTCACTGGTCTTCCTAGCTAGCTCAGGCAACCCATTTCATGCTCTAATAGCACTAGGGATGAAAGAGAGAGCATTTGTACAGCTCTGAATGTTTCCATTGTAAATAGATGTCACGTAAGGAAGTAGGAGTGTATAATAAATGGATAATATAAGAGCGTGTTCAGTTTATTTTTCAATTGTAGTTTTTAACTCTACTTTTGGTAGAGAAGGGCCGACCTTAGGCAATTGGAAGCCCTAGGCGAAGTGGCTTTGGTGGTCCCCAAATGAAAATTAAAAATAATCAACGAAAACATCAAATCACGCAATTTATTAAGAACATATCTGTATCTAGATCGAAATATGTTTTCGTCCCATTCTGTATTTCTAATTGAAGATGACTAGAAGCCTAGATCTTTTCAATCGAAGCCGATATGCTGATATTCCTCTTCCATTTCTTTTACCTTTTTGATGCACCGGACTCGAAATGACGTCTCGACATTTTCACCTAAAGGTCTTCTAACATATTGTTAGTCTAACTGGCAAATATAAACCTCGTTAATGTTTGAATCATGTCTAAAACGTAAAGTCTAGCAGACGTAAAGTCTAGCAGACGTAAAGTCTAGCAGACGTAAAGTCTAAGACCTTTGCTATGTTTGAGAGTGGATACAAGTTTCTCTTGTTTTTCTCCAAAATGTTCTAGTCCCATGCGAGTTCCCCCACCTTTCGGTGGCCCTAGGCGGCTGCGTAGTTTTCATAGCAGATACGCCCATGTATACACATACATTTTTAGTATGTGTGATATGATAGTAGTGTGTATGCGAGTGTGTGTGTGTGTGTGTGTATTTAAGTGTGATGAGACAGTGATTACACGGTTCAGTTGACAATAGACAAGGAAGCATTTAGAGCAAGTGACGTCTCGCTCAAAGTCATTCATCCCTTCATGTGATGCCATTAACCAGAGGAATACATCCTATTAGACCCTCGCTGTTTACATCTCACACTTGCTATTTGCTAATCTAGTTCTTTACATAGCTTTGAAGTGCGTTCACCAGATAACTTTGAACACCTATCCATTTTTCTACAAAGCTTGCTACCCCCCCCCCCCCCTTGCCAGGATGGCTTCCTGGTTCAGTGGTATGCTCTTCTGACTATCGTTATGAAGGCCACGAGTTCGAGCCCTGTCCGCTTCCATACCCTCCCCGTCCTGCAGGGGGTTTGGTCTAGGATTCTTAACATCTGAGACTTGTAAATCAAACTAGATAGTATCGCATCGGCCTTTATCCCATCGGCATTTAGCGTATGTACTTTTCTCGGTATCAAGGAACGGGTTATCGCAAGGCCAGAAATATTGTCAGTTTGCCATACGGTGCAGGTTGCTTTCGGGACAACGCCTTTGGCTTGAGACTGGACATTTCCGTGACCTGTCATATTAAAATTCGAAACACATCTTTTTTTTTTTTAAAGTGCTTGTGTATGTGTACACGTGAGAGATGTGTGCATGTGTGGGGGTGCCATAGTATGTGTGCTTCTTTTACATATAGGACAATGGATGTTGTGGTGGATGACTTGGTGGATGACTTCATCCCGACACTGGCCGGTAACAGGACGATACTAACAACAGTCAGGGAGAAGCAAGGTGGAGCGCAATGCGGAAGTTTTGGGTGTAAGATTAATTAAGCTATTGGAGTATGTGCGTGGATGCGTGTTTGTTTTTGTTTATTTGTCTTGGTAAGTGAAACGCAAGCAAATTAACTTGGGGGTATCAAAATAAACTCTTTAGAACGAAGAATTACATATAGAATACATTTTTTTGGTTACTTTTGTTATATATTTCTTTAAAAAAAAAATTAACGGACTTCGTTTAAAAATGCAAAATTAAGGATCCTCCATCTAATGTCAAACATAGACATAGAAATTAGCTAAATCGTGAAATGGCTGGCTATTTCGCACATTGGCCGGTCAATGTTAAGCAATAATGTCCAGTTCGTGAAATGGCCGGCCAGTTCGGGAAATCGCCGATTTTAGGCTTCGGCAGTAACATAGATAAGGCTAACGAGAAAAATTTTTAAAACATGTTTTCAAAATCGATCGTGAAAAACATAATGTAACGTTTAGGCTTATGGGAGTTCGCACTTCATCCAAAAAAAAAAAAAACTTGTGATCTCCAGTTTAAAGAGTTTAAATACAACACAATTCCCATATTCCCGAAGCGCACATTTAAAAGAAGGAGTTCAGCATTCTTTTCTATCACTCTATTTCTGATTATAACTTCCGGGAAAAGGCAAAAAGGTATATGGCTGACATTGCAGTATCGCTTCTAACAAAAGATCAATATTTTACTCGAAATCTTTTATGAAAATGATCTTAGTGTGCTTTCACTGTCATATGGCGCAAAAAAAAAAAAAAAATGCCGAGATTCGCCATTGATAACAGATAAGACTTAGTCAACACTTTGTAGTTTTAAAGTTTTAAATATTACAAAATCTATATAATTCTTATACCCAAAGTTAAACAGTGTGCTGTGCTATGCTTTGAGTACCTGGGCTGAAATGTCCGCAACTTTGTTGATAGTCTTATAAATTACAGACGTTACTTCAAAAGAGGAGATGGCTACGTCCTACGCGCGTCCATGTGTCAATCACCATGCATGTGACTCGGTGACTTTAAACCTGCCAAGTCGTTGGTTTTCCTGTCTGATTCAGGCAACCCATTCCATTCTCTCATAGCACTAGAGAAGAAGGAGCACTTTAATAAATTTGCCCTCATAAGAAAAGACTCTTAACAAAGTTGCAGACTTTTCAGTTCAGATTCTCAAATAAACATTTTGTTATAGGTAAGTCTAACTCGTAGTAATCAGTAAGTTAAGCGGCTATTCAGGAAAGAGCGGGATATGGAGATTAAAAGTTTACACACTCAAAGCACTAACAAAAGTTGTCGAGATTTAGATCAAAATACACAAATAAACATTTAGTTATGAAAAGTCCAACCCATAATAAAGTAAGGAGGCTATTCTAACACAAATAAACATTTAGTTAAAAATTCCAACACATAAAAAGAATTAAGTTAGGCGGCTATTCAGGAAAGAGTGGATATGGAGTTTATACACTCCAAACACTAAAAAAAGTTGTACAGATTTAGATTGATATACACTAATAAACATTTAATTAAAAAATCCAACACATAAAAAGAATCAAGTTAGGGGGCTATTCTAACACAAATGAACATTTAGTTAAAAGTCCAACACATAAAAAGAATCAAGTTAGGCGGCTATTCAGGAAAGAGCGGGCTACGGAGGTTACAAGTTAGCACACAAGGTACATACCTTTCCTTTCTTCATATATCCACTGATTGTCTCAATAGCTTCCCTATTCTTGTCACAGCGGAAGAGCTCGAGAGAGTCCTTGCCCAAAATGTCATCACTGCTGTAACCGCATAGTCTCTCGTAAGCGTGATTCACAAACTAGACGAGGAGAAAGACAAAAAGAGAGAGAATGAATTTCTGAGAGATGAAAAAAGTGAAGAAGAAGAAAAAAAAAACGCAACGAAATAAGCAGCCGGTAAAACACGCATACGGAAATGAGACTAAAAAAATTGTGACACTTGTATCTCCGCTGACAAGACGACTCAGGTCTGCGTTCTGCTCGTCTGGCGGACATTTTTGTCAAGGTAAAAAGTGTCATATTAAGTTGTTTAGGGGAACGTTTTCTGTTAACCAACGGATCCATTTCGGTGCTAAGGGCACTTGATGTTCTTAAGTCAAAGAGACTGTGAAAGGTGCCAATATGAAAAGTGACTGATATTGTACGGAAAAACAGACCACAGCAAAGTGACGTTTCGGTTGCTTATGAATTGTCTCAGCGAATGGTTACTTCTATATGGTCAATGTGAATATGTCAAGAAGAAGTGGACATTGTGTGGGTGTCATGAAGAAATGGACATTGTGTGGGTGTCATGAAGAAATGGACACTGTGTGGGTGTCATGAAGAAGTGAACAATATGTAGGGGAAATGAAGAAGTGGACATCGTGTAGTTGACATCACGTAGTCGCAGTGGCGAAGCTAGGGTGCGGGGGGGGGGGGGGAGAATTTAAGGGGCGCCCCCAAATTAGTGTTCGAAATTGTTTTTTACTTTAAATGTTACATATTACGCAAAATGCATGGGCCCCCAAAGAGGTCAAGCCCCCCCCCACCCCGGGGACCCCAAATGATGGAAAATTCTACGCCACTGTGTATTTGATAATATATGATTAAAGTAGAGAGCTCAACGAGAACGTTATGTATTGGTGGTTGACTATGTATTGGTGGTTGACTATGTATTGGTGGTTGACTATGCATTGGTGGTTGACTAAGCATTGGTGGTTGACTATGTATTGGTGGTTGACTATGCATTGGTGGTTGACTATGCATTGGTGGTTGACTATGTATTGGTGGTTGACTATGCATTGGCGTTTGACTATGTATTGGTGGTTGACTATGTATTGGTGGTTGACTATGTATTGGTGGTTGACTATGCATTGGTGGTTGACTATGCATTGGTGGTTGACTATGTATTGGTGGTTGACTATGCATTGGTGGTTGACTATGTATTGGTGGTTGACTATGTATTGGTGGTTGACTGGCTTCTACGACCTACAGGAAGGGGGTGGGGTGAAGGGAGAGATTTGTAAAGAATGAAGAGCACAGCATCCATTTTGCGGAACTTATGTTTTTTTAAAAATAACTTTATATCTCAGCTACGCTAGAAACTATGTGAAGAATATATAAGACTCGACAGACAAAAAAAAACAACAACAAAAAACAAATACATTAGGGCTTTTTGGAAAGAATATTTTTTTTTATAAATTGGAAAAACAATAATTGTAATAATTCTCAAGTGCTCTCCCTTATTTTTAAAAGTTGGAACAATACAAGATTTTGATATACTTTATTTTAATTCATGCATATTTTTATAAAATCTTTATATCAGAAAATGTTTCTATAATAAATAAAGTTCAATCACACAAAGACTCACAATCCTTTTGGAGTTAAGGCAGACAAGAACCTCGACTCCATTCGAGCTGACTTATTCTTGTAAGAAACTAGCCAGAAAACAGAGACTGTTTGTTTTGTTGATTAAGAATACACCAGAAATTTATATATTTTGAAAAAAAGAATAACGGTAAAACCAGAGTTTTACCAGTGTGGCCAATCAGCTAGTATTTTTTTTTCCAAAGATGTACACAAACTGTCAAATTTTTATGAAAATGGTTAGATCCGTTTTCAAGAACCGTGTCAGACAAGGTTTTTGTTTTTGTTGAAGAATTTGCAAGCTGAATAGAGCAATTGTAAATGCCATATGCAGATGTACATGAGTAAGCCCTTACCATAGGCAGGCCTAGCAGTTAGCGTGAGGGGAGGGGTGTTAAAGTAAAGGGCCCTAACCTAATCCAAACACAAAAATATCAAGCTAAGAGTTTATATAGTAATTGCTATAGGTGCCGTAAAGGCTTCACTAATATTGAGTAACAAGTTAATGTTTAGAAGAATTCTTACCCAATAAATCCGTCTGTGGTATGGTACAGTAGAATGCTTGGCAGGGGCCTATCATATGTGTATCATATTTGTATCATATGTGTATCATATTTGTATCATAGTTTTATGATGGGCTGAGTGTTAAAAAAAATTTATATCGCGGAGGCCCTCTCTAATGCTCTGTGGTATGGGCTTTATCGCCACCCATCTATATCGCTATGCCCAGTGGTCTGGGCTATATCGCCACCCCCTCCCCCTAAGATCCTCTCTGTTGGCTTGAATCCCTTTACTCCCTAAATGTCTCGTAAACACAAATGTTAAATGTTGAACGTTAAATGAATGAGGCTAAATGCACTCTTACAAAATCCTCGTCAGCTTTAAGATCTAGATCTAGTTCAAGTGTGTTTCTGTGGCCTTGAAACAGTTGTAAGTTGAGAAATAAAAAAAAAACAGAAAAAAAAAAAAGATTCACTCAGGCATTTCTACCAGGAAGACTTACAGCTTAACGTCTGCTGTCGCGACCAATCAAATTCTAGCATTTCCTTTTCGCCGTTCCAACAGGTGGACATTGCTTACATGAGGTGAAAAGGTTCAAAGGATTACATTGTAACCTTAGGTTTAAATCTTTTATTTCGATGACATACAACTCTGAGCGTAATACATGAAATATTTGGTTTTTCTTTTTTTTTTGTTGTAATATACAAAATAACTTTTATAAAAAATATGCATAAAAGTAAAAGCAAGAAAAATAAGCCAATAAAAATGGTTTAAAAAACAAAGACAATATTTTCTTACTGTACGACAATATACTCTTTTAATAAAGTAAAGTTCCCCTTTCAGACCTTGTGATTTAAAGGACAGATGATGTAAAGGCGATCGGTTTCATGTGGCCAGCACAACTGCCTTTTACTCTTTCCCCAACTAATGTCAAGTACCTATTAAAGCTGGGTGGACTCAGAGGCACCTAAAACATACAGAAATAAAAAAATCCTAGTCTTCACCAGGATTCGAACTCGGGCCACGGTTCGGTAGTTAAGTGCTTACACCTCTCAGACACCGCGCTTTGGTGTAATATTCTTTAATTCTGATGGAACATTAGAAACATGTATTACAAAAATACATGGTAACAAAGTTACATTTGGTTGCTAGATGTATATTGTAGATCTTTAATGTACTCCGTTTTATTTATATCTCTAATATCACTTATCTATTACAGACGTGACTTCAAAAAAGAAGATAATTACGTCCTACGCATTTCATGTGTCAATCTAGTCATGTATATTAATCAATGACTAAAGATCCCGAGCTTAAAAATCCAAGTCTTCACTAGAAGTCGAGCACGGGACCCGCGGCTCAGAAACCAAGCGCTTTACCTTTCAGCCACCGCGCCTTTGACTTTTAATAACAAAAGAATATTAGATTTAATTTTAAAAATGGAACACTGTTTTTCTCACACAATTCCCCCCCCCCCCTCCCCTCCCGAGAAAAAAAAAATTCCTTGTTAAGCGAATCTATAAACCTTCTAGACCTTATACAATTCTAATGATAGGTCTTTAGATATAGACTTAAAAGACAGTGCTCAAAATCTTCCTGAACCTAAAATTATAGGTGCCTTTCATGAATAAGGCCTACTTTCGGAAATACCAGAAGTCGCATAGTCTGTTCAAGAGAAATATTTCACTAATCTCTAGTCAAATGTAAATGAATTTTTTTTATACTTTAAAGACATTATAACGATCAAACTGGAATTTTTCCCCAGCTAATATTTCTTTTCCCAAACGCTATACATCAGCTGTCAAAATTCTAGGACAATGGTTAGAGCCGTTTTCGAGGAACGTGTCCACCCACACAGAAGATTTTGCCCACCCATTCCGAATCTGTGACTTGAATGAAAGTATTTTAATAAAACATGCATGTACATCAGCAGACGACGAAAGCGATTGGAGCACAGCGTTCCAAGCATGTTCAAAGCTTTTTACAATACCTCTATTCAACTCATAACAAAGTTGAACCTGGAACCTTCTGGAAGGGAGGGTGGAAAAACCTGAACACGGATCTCGAAAACGGCTGTAACGATTCTCCTAGAAATATTCCATTTTTTAAAAAAAATCTATCATTCATCTTTAATTAACAGAATAATTATCGCTCTATAAGTTGGAATCCTGGTGAAGACTCCAATTTGAGTCCACCAAGCTCTAATGGGGAAAAGTAAAGGCGGTTGGTCGTTGTGCTGGCCACATGACACCCTTATTAACCGTAGGCCACATAGCATAACGACCAATGACCTTTACATCATCTGCCCTATAGACCACAAGGTCTGAAAGGGGAACTTTACTTTTAAGTTGTATAGAGGAGGTATTGCCTTTTAACACAATATTTGTACATTTTGTTCTAGTTTTAAAATTCCTCCTTTCTTTTTATAGGGGCCCCTGAAATAGGATACGTCACTATTTAGTAAGTTTGTGTGGTCTGTCTGACAGCCCATCTATCACGTTTTTGTTCTAAAAAAAATTATTTGATATATAAAAAACCAATCTCTTGATATTTTAGAGCTTACCACGTGTAGATGTAGATGTAACTGCCACTAGTTTTCTTTTGAAAGCGAACTGTTTTGGTCTTTAAATTAAATATGTAAGCGGATTTTTTTTTTTTAAATAAAAATACACCATTAAAAAAAACATTTACTATTAATAGTAAAAAGACACGTGATTCTATATTAAGAAAAGGATGATAATAGCAATAATTTATATTTAGTATCAGTCATATGCATACACATTATTATTTCTCAAAATAGTTACAAAAATATAATATTACTAAGAGATGTCATTTCGGCCTTACGAGCTTCCAATGCTGTACCGAAGACGTTAATTTTTGTAGCAAAAAAGAAGGAAAGCCTATTGTGCGTACATGTTGATTAAATTTTTAAGAAAACAAGATTTAATAAGCAGTGTTTAAGAGTTATTTAATACCTGCTTATTGTACAACAAACAAATACATATACCCTTAAAATACCTCACCAAAGGGAATGGATGCCCCTCAGAGGCATGGAATGAGGTATTGGTCAGACTCAAATAAAGCCATATCTTCATTTTTTTTTGTCCCGTGTTCGAATCCTGGTGAAGACTGGGACTTTTTAATTCGTGATCTTTGGGCGCCTCTAAGTCCGACCAGCTCTAAAGGGGACCTGACATTAGTTGGAGAAAAGTAAAGGCGGTTGGTTGTTGTGCTGGCCACATATGACCCTCGTTAACCGTGGGCCGCAGAAACAGATGACCTATAGATTATCTCCCCCATAGATCGCAAGGTCTGAAAGGGAAACTTTACTTCAAAACAAACAGTTCATTGAATACTTTGAATATTAGCAATGTAGCAACAATAAGAACGTCCACCTTGCCAAGGGATACAATCACGTCGGCAATACTTTTGCCCCATACCTTTCCATTTTGTAAGGGAGAGATACGACTTTCTTTGTTGATAATTATTATTCGTTCTGAAAATAATGAGACCAGCTTGTCATGTTACTTGCATTGCTTACCAAGCAAATGACCCATGGGTGGACCCATTGGGCGCCGCTTCTGAGTTTGTGTGAAAACACAAACTCTCCTTGTCATCTTGTGATTTGATGTTTTAGGTTTATAAATAAAACAAACAATGCATTGAAAGTTTTACTGTCACATCAACTTCTTCAAAACAAAACAAAACAATGCTGAAACTATTTCGTGAAACTATTTCGTGTCAACTCCCGAGTACAAAGCACTTTTGGAATTTTATTTTTCTCAAAGACATTCTCAGCTCTTTTAAAGTTATTTTCGCTTGGCACTAGATTTTCGACATTGAGTTAGAAACGACAAATTTGTAAAGACTTGTCTAATGAGTCGGCAGGTACAAAATTCTTGTGTTTTATGTAGGTCAGGCCAGTGTCATCTCTAGAGGCCTCGTTATGGGCTGGCACGCGCGCAGGTAGCGCGTAAAGTGTTAGAGAGGCACTCTGTGCAGACGTCGGTCTGATTAATCTAAGAAAAAGTGCGACCAAGACAGTTTAATGGAGGCCCTTCTAGCGAATGTTTCAGACTCAACTTCATCAACTGTGTTTATGTTTAACTTTGCTAAGCAATGTTTGAAGAAAGCACTGCTGGAGTGAGATACATCATAGGTGCTTTAGTCACTTAGAAGAGTACACTCATTTATTAAGGTCATCTGGTAAGAGGGGCCAATGTGGTGCGATGTTAAATTTTTGACACTAAAGATAATGATATAAAATCAGTGGTATATCAAGCATACATGCGCCCCTTGATATACACCTCTTATTTGAAAAAATTATGGGATTCAAACCAGAGTTTTACCCGTGTTGCCGATAAGCTAGTATTTTTTCGCTTTAAGATATATATATATAAACTGTCAAATTAGTAGGACAATTTTAGAACCGTATTTTGAGATCCTTGTCTGCCCACCTCCCACCCTAAACCCATGAAGAGTTTACAAACTAATAAGAATGGGGTGTAATAGAAATACATACATGAACACTTTCCACAATTAAATACAAATAATTTTTTCTCTGTCTTCCATGATATAGAATTATAGTTGATCTTGTAAAATAAATAAAGTCTTGTAAAATAAATAAAGTCTTGTGTAAATGGTCTCGTATAATATATACACTTGTGTACGATATGGGTGATCTTGTACTATATAAATGACAAAGATGTCCAACGATCGTGTACGATAAAGATGATATTCAGGGCCGGCATTAGGTATAGGCCAGCTAGGCAGTCGCCTTAGGCCTCCGATTGGTGGGGGCCTTGCATAGGACTAAACAATTTTTAAAAGAAAAGAAACTGAGAAATTTGGATTAACTCTAAAACACAACATAACTCTATTGCTCTACGTCTGCAAGACTTTATGTCTGCTAGACCTTACGTTTTCAACATGATTCAAGCATTCATTAACGAAGCTTATATTTGCCAGTTAGACTACCAATACGTTAGAAGACCTTTTGGTGAAAATGTCGAGACATTATTTCAAGTCTGGTGCATCAAAAGGTAGAAGAAAAAAAAAAGGCAGGCAGGCAGGCAGGCAGGCAGACAGACAGACAGACAGACAGACAGACAGACAGATAGACAGATAGATAGACAGACAGACAGACAGACAGACAGACAGACAGACAGACAGACAGACAGACAGACAGACAGACAGATAGATAGATAGATAGATAGATAGATAGATAGATAGATAGATTCATTCATTCATTCATTCAATAAATCGTTTTATGATTATCGATAATAGGTTACCTGAATCTCATGATCACTGTTGGTGATCTCCACAGCCTCGTTCACGTTCTCAAGGGCCACGATCAGGGCGTGGGTGGTCTGCAGTTTGAGAGCCGATCTGACCTCCCCAAACTCTAAACTTTGAAGCTCATTTATGCAGGCCGACAGACACCAGTTCTCTTCAAATCTCTGAAAGATAGAAAGTAGAATATGTAGGGAAAGTAATTCGGGTGAGAATTCACAGAGAAGTCAATAAACACAAAAAAAGAGCTTACATTGCATACATTTTTAGGGGGGCACTGCGGGCTTAAAAAACCTTACATTAAACAAAGTAGATGAATCGAACAATAAATAATAGACCATTATTATTAGTTGCAGACTTTGTCACAGAAAAATGAAAATATATTGAAAAACAAATTATGTACGACTGTCAACATTATGTAGCCGTTTCCCCCTCTTTTTAGCACGATAAGAACGCCGGTGGGGTGTCGATTTTTTTATTTTTTATTTTTTTTAAGAGTCGGATTTTCATTAGTTCGCTTGTTTCAAAAATGGTTTATATCTAAGTGCATACAACGTGCAAAGTTAGTTTAAAAAAAAAAAAACTGACGGAAAGACAAACAAACGAAAAGTTAATATAAAATCTTTTCCCTACGGTGAATTAAAGAAAACGAAAGAAAACTTTGAAAACAAATTTGGAAAACAAATTTTGTATATTTCAGCAAAATTTAAAAAAAAAAAAAAATTGTAACGGTAATAAAAATAGTATGAAGTAAAATTGTACGACTTACGCCTTGCGCTACTTATAATGACAGTCTGTTGAAAAGCAGTTTATTCAGTAAAATATATATTCACTATATCAGTAAAGCAGGTACACCGGTTACATTATAGATGAAGACAGTTAAGTTCGACATATTATAAGCTCATAGATTTATACAGGGTGTCGATAGGCATGGCTGCCTCATTAGCATTAGCAAAGGACCAACCCAATTAGGTCACGGAACCAAACTCAATGAGACATGCCTCTCTTCACCTGCCAATTTTTGTTTCCAGGGACTGCAAACCCGTAGAGTGCAGAAAATGAGAAACTTATTTCATACACATTTTGACAATATCACGATCAATGATCACATGATGTCATTGTCAGCTAATTATACATTTTTACAATCGGAACACCTCATTTATGCTGTCCAACATTAAGCACAAAATATTAAAAGCTGAATGTAATGAATGAATGAATGAATGAATGAATCTATCTAATCTATCCAATCCATCCATCCATCCATCCATCCATCCATCCGTCCGTCCGTCCGTCCGTCCGTCCGTCCGTCCGTCCATCCATCCATCCATCCATCCATCCATCTATCTATCTATCTATCTATCTATCTATCTATCTATCTATCTATCTATCTATCTATCTATCTAACCAACCTATTTATCTTTAGGATTAGACTTCCAACTGAATACAAACAAGATTCTGTCTCTGAATATCTGATCATCTAGTTTACAATCTTAATGTCTTGATCTCCCAAAAGTCAAACCGTCAACTATTTGGTATTTTAAGATCTGAACATTATAAATAAATGAAGTGCAAAAGAAAAAAAAAAAGATGTATAGCAGCATCAATGAACAGAAGTGAATATTTTTTTATCGCATTCAACTTGTCACGTGACAAAACCATTAAGAAATTTTGACGCCCTTTTTTCTGTTGGAAAATCTTAACATCGGAAAAGATAGGATTCTGTCTGTCTGTCTGTCTGTCTCTCTCTTACACACATGTACTCATATTTTATAAACTAATGCGTAGGTCAACAAAACTGAAAATCTCGAAAAAGTTTGAGAGAAGATTCAAGAATAACGTAGTCATCTAGAAAGGTCTTTTTTTTTTTGAAGACTTTAAAAGGAAAACGAGGTAAGGTATTTTATTTTTATATTGAGTTTACATTCTGGGCTCACATTGGTGTCACCAGCCATATGAGGAGGCACTAAACTCCAGTGCAAAGCCCTCAGACCCTATCTGTGACAAAAAGTGGTCATCATTAAACCACGATGGACGAACTATAATAATAATATAGTATTGAGTTCGAAGATGCTAAACTTAAGTCGAATTAAATTTCAAAATTGCATATTTTCCAGCGTATTACTATATCAGTACCTTCGAACCTTCAAGCGTTACGTTACAGTAATTCGAGAGATAAGCGTTCAATTAATAGACCAACTAATAACAAAAGAACGCTAAAATAACAATGTAGTATATAAAATAGACCCCCCATTCATGAAACATTATAACGCTCAGATGACATTGTCACAAATACACTTTTTAGAAACTAAACACGATCAACAATCAATATCTAAATCACATTGAACTTGATGCAAACCGATCAACATTTTTACTTCGATCAGTCTTGTGATGTTGTTTACATGTATGTCACGTGTTTTCAACAATAGGTCCTAAATTTAGTTAATTAAAGGGAAAGAAGCAGGGCTGGATTTAGACTAGCTAAGACCCCCCCCCCCCCCCCCACTAAGCTATTCTAGATATCAACATAGGGCAATTTATTTCTTTACATTTTCTTTAAAACCATTTCTGGGGGCCCATCACGCATGTATGGGGCTCTCCAGGAAAGTAGGGGCCCCTACGCTATAGATTATGCTGTCTATAGGTAAATCCAGCACTAATCTAGAAAGGGTATATTGGTCTAAAGTCTTGAAAATAAATACAATTTAAATTTGAAAGCGTGTGTTACGACGAACTGGAACACTATATTATAGGATAGAAACTATGACCATCCAAAATTAAATGTAACACTCATGTAATTAAAAAAAAAAGCGTTTTGGATCACTGGTCAATTAGAAGAGCAGGAGCAGATGACGATGACGTCAAAGACATGCGCAGTAGCATTTTTTCCAATAACAAAGCAGAAGCTATAGATGAATGATTTCTTTCTTCTTCTCACAGGCGCGATTCATTCTTCTGCTTTCGGAGGAAATTCCCTTACAATCACTTATCCAGATCATTCAATCATTCCAAACTCTATCGAAACGTGACAGTAAACTTGAATCAAGGGCAAATCCCTCTGATCATCTTGATGTCATTATAGGTCACGTGAAAAAGAAAAGCATTTGACACTTTACAAAAGACTCATTCACACTTTACAAAAGACTCATTGACACTTTACAACTGACACTGTAAGAATATCACTTCTAAATTTAGATTTACAAGAATTGAAAATAATTTGTGATGGCAATCTTACATTAACTGCATATCTCTCTATAGATAATATATGTGATATTTATAGCTTAACTAATACTATATCTACTTAAATACAGGTTATTATCGAGAAATATATAGACGGACTTCTTATGGTCCGACAGTTACGCTGGGCAGGGCACGTATCCCGTATGGGGGACGAACGTATGCCAAAGGCAGTCTTTTTTGGTGAGCTTAAAGGTGGTCGACGTAACAGAGGTGTCCCACGGAAACGCTTCAAAGACCAGCTTAGGCACCATCTTGCCTTAGCTGACATGAAAGAGAGCACCTGGTAACATGCAACCTCAGAACGAGACAGCCGGAGGTCAATCACAAAGGCCGCGGGATACACATTTGAGACCAAAAGAAAATCTGCTGCCGAGGACAAAACGCAGAAGGCGAAAAGATAATCTAAATCGACCACCTGCGGACAATGGTTATGCTTTCCCTGGGTGTGGCAAAATATGTAGGTCACATCTGGGGCTGCGTTGCCACGTGAAATACTGCATTTCTCATTAATATTCGGACTCGAAGACAAGCCTTAGTAGTAACATCATCGAGAATATATCATCTTACTACAAAGATTTTAGCTTCTTCAGTTTTTTGACTTTTGAAATTTGCAGTCATCGCGATATATTTTATTCCCAAAGTCATATACTTAAACTCGATAGTTTCTGAACTATAAATCGTTCCAGGCCAGTGCCAAATCGTGCTTTTAATTACTAATACGTTGCTAAATCAGCTTGCGTAACATGTTGCTATAATAATTTCCTCTTTTGCTAAAGTACGCCATTTATATATACTTTAACAGCAGGCGACCCAGTATACTTCAGCACAGGACCTGCTATACTTCAGCACAGGACCTGCTATACTTTAGCGGACGACCTGATATACTTAAGCAGACGACCTGCTTTACTTCAGCAGACGACCTGCAATACTTCAGCAGACGACCAGATATACTTCAGCAGACGACCTGCAATACTTCAGCAGACGACCTGATATACTTCAGCAGACGACCTGATGTACTTCAGCAGACGACCTGCAGTACTTCAGCAGACGACCTGATATACTTAAGCAGACGTCAAATTACTCCCCAGTTAAGTGTAATCAAAGGGGCTTTGTTTAGTAGGTTCATTAGTAGGCAACTTAAGATCTTCATGCACGCAGTTTGAGAAGCAGTATAAGAAAAATAAAAAAAAGTCAATGACGATTTAAGGTCATCTGTTACTGAAGCACAACCACCAACCACTTTTCCTTTTTGAATTCTAGGTATTGTCGGGATTCGAACCAAGAAAACCTAAAGGTTGGGAAATCAAGCCACCTGTTATCGATAATATAAAATAACCTGAAAAATCTTGTTGGTAGCAACTAAGGGTACTATGGCCTTGTACATAATCACATAAATGACATATTAAATGTCCTATCAGATGACATGACAACCTCATGCCTCTGACACCCACTTAGCTCCTTCCCGCTCCACGATCTCTACGTCTGCTCCTAGCCATTGATCAAGTCAGATAACTCTTAATGAATGCATTGATTTGCGCTGGCAATAAAATTCTTGAGGGGGGGGGGGGGGAGGGGAGGCAAGCGGTATGTTCGGCGAAGCGAGACATGGGGGGTTCCAGAGATACGAATTGTCCTCGCTTGTCCAAGATCTAAAAATATAATTAGCAGGTGATTTTCCTAACTTCGGTGGCCCTATTGTTGCGTTAAAAGTCTTGGTGCCCTTTGCACCGGTGTTGTTGTTTTTTTGTCTCTTAAGTGTAACTTGTACGTGACAAAAGTCTTTTAGATCTAGCTATCATGACATTTTAGTAGAAATAGATTTTATTATAAATAAGGCAGTGAAAAAAAAAAGATTCAGCATGTCGCCTTTTTTCGTTCTTGACTTAATTTTTAATTAGACTTGTTTGTTTGTGTTTAGTTTATAAGAATCGGATGTTACTGGAGAATAAATAAATAAATTATGGCTTTTATATAGCACTACTTTCATGCTTATAGCATGCTCAGGGCGCTTTGGTCCAATCTCAGTTGTGGGGGAGTAGGGGGTATCTAGGAGGTTTTTCGTGCTGCCTTTAGGCGCTCAGTAAACACAACTCTGCTCGAATCGGGTGTCGAACCTCGAGCCCGCATCATAGGTAGCCAAGCCAAGCCAAGTTCAAGCTTACTTAGCCTCTCGACCACGCATCCCACGATTATTACTCGCTAGCCCAAGCCTTGAAGCACTCTGCAGGGCATCAAGAGATACCAGAGCCCAGGCTTCGAATCCGGGACCATTAAGAAGACAGTTCGAAACACCTACCACACGACCAGGTAGCCATTCTTTTGATTTCTCACTACTTTGGTACCTTCGTCCCATGCTACCAAGAAAAAGAAAAGACAGACATTTTACCAAGAAAAGACAGACATTTTACCAAGAAAAGTTAGACATTTTTTGTTTTTTTGCTGTGACATTTCATATGGCTAGGCCCTTCCTACTCTCATATCTATTCCGCGGCCCAAGAAGAACGCATACTCAAGAATGTGATACGCTTTAATAGCTCATTATTACATAACTTATAGTCCAGCTGTTTGTCAGCGTTGAAAATTCTTGTCAGTGATGGCGCTCTATCGACTCACGTTCCCACGTTTTGTATTGGGTTCTTTCAGTCATGCCTTGTGCACCCTCAACCGGGTGTTGGACACTTAGTGTACAGACGCACCATAGTTGACGGACTTTGAACGAGGCTTTTAGTGACGTGGTGAATTAGTTGGAGGGGTTCTAGTCTTTTATGTTAATATTAGTCAGTTTGTGTTAGGACTTCAAGGTGACAACATCTTATTAAGAGAGACAACATCTCAGACAGACAACCTGCTGCACCACTTTTAAGAACATTAAGACCTATCTGTTTAAAGCTTTTTTAAGATTAATTGTCATTTTAGCTGTCGTGTTTGTAATGTTATTACAGCGCCTTGAGGCTACATTCGTTAACAGCGTTTTATAAATAAAATTATTATTATTATTATTATTAAGGACAGCAGAGACTCGACTGTAGCCTTTCTGCATTAAACTTTATGAATGTAAAGGTCTAGACTTAGTCCTTCAACCTTGTTGATGTGTACGTCTTGTTCATAGGTAGTTTTAACGCAGCCGTACAAGAAAGTCAAACATCTCTTAAGTAATCTGTCGAAGTCAGACAGCCGCCATATTACTACAAGACCAAGGCCCTATTGCAAGTGAATGTTTAGTTCAAGCCCACATTTGATTGAATGCTTACCGAGCAGGCGCAACTATATTCCTTATTTCCTGTGGTTAGACAGCAAAACATAAATAGGCCTCCTTTTTACCTGTGTTCTCTCGTGACAAGTCGACACAGCGAACGACAAAATAGCGTGGAAGAAATAGTGCCGACTAAAAAAGAGGCAACAAAGTAGCGGCGTCAAAGTAGCGGCGTCAAAGTAGCGGCGTCAAAGTAGCGGCGTCAAAGTAGCGGCGTCAAAGTAGCGGCGTCAAAGTAGCGCCGACAAAAAGCGACGACGAAATAGCGCCCTTAAAAATATACATAGGCACTCTATATGGCTGGCGGGTTCGCTAGACGCTAGAGGACATAGAGAATGTCGGTTGATCAAGTTAGCAGTTATATTTGTTTAGGCTTATATGTATAATTTTTCGATTGGAATCGAAACACCGATAGTGAATAAAGCAGAAGCTGTAAACAACATAGAGGCAGACGTGAACATCTGTTGACTTACTCGTGTGACTCCCGCCTTCAACAATGGCACAATGGACGGCTCTTCGGTATGCTCGTCGGCACTGCAAATAGAAGAAATTGAACAATCTAAACTTTACATTGTGCAACTTTATATACAACTTTATAAACAACTTAATATACAACCTTATATACTCTGTAACTTAATATACATCATCATATATGACTGTATATAACTCAATAGAGAGCTTTATAAATAACACCAAAGGGTACACATTATTTATAGATAACTTTGTATACAACTGTATTATTACTTCACATATGCTATTGCTTTAGCTGCTTTCTTTAAAACTGTAAAAAGCTTAATATACAACTTTAGTTACAACTTTATAAAGCTTTCTATACAACCTAATAATTACTTTTCCAATATAGTATCAAAGTAATATTCACTAAAATTTGTTATCAGTTATTAATTAACTCCATTGACAGAGTTGAGTTTTAGTTTATTGTGAACTCAACAGAAGCATAAATACGTGCCAGCAATCTAAGCTACTTTTAATAATACGATCTACGCTTCTACAATGAAACATAACAAATGACCTTTGACTCTTTCTTTTCATGCTCGTGCGTCTTACAATCTTGAGCCGAAGGTAAACTGAGCCTCGAGTTCAAGTCTCGTGGACTGGAAAGAAACCCGATTTAGTGATTGGCTATTTGGTCAATATGTGACATCAAAAGAAAATCCATTACCGATGACAGACGGCCAAAGAAGAAAAAAAAATTAACTACCACCGGACACTGGCTATGTCTACTTTGGACGTGGCAAGATGTTGTAATCCTAAGGTAGGCACTCAACGAACAGGTAGGCACACAACGAACAGATAGGAGGCAATGATAAATGATATATTTATTATATAAGCTATCAACATATAGTTGGAGTTGGAATTCCACTATAAAGTCACAGGGAGTCCTAATTAATACCAGAACACAAAACAGACCACCGACGCACTATCCAGTGTGGCTCCAGCTCTCCCAAACAGTTCCCTAGTATCACACTGGACAGCAATCAGCGCCAGACTGTTCAGACTTCCATGGCTTAAGCCGGAGACGATACAGTTCTTTATATAACTAGCCCACAAATGACTAGCCGCAATAGAGTCGATAAAAGGATATCCAAATCGACAACCGGACAATGGTTATGTCTGCGCTAGGTGTTGCGAAATATGTAGGTCACAGCTGGGGCTGCGTAGCCACGAGAAATACTGCATTCCTCATTGATCTTCGGACTCTTAAGACGAACCATATTATTATATAGATGTCTTTTGTGTGTATTCGTAGATAATCGAATACAGTCAATAGCCATTAATCCATTCATATTTATCATTACAAAAAAATCATCGTACAAAATAAAAATAGATACTGGCTTGTCACGTAATCTTAGGATCCAGTCATTCTTTGAAAACATCAGAAATTGTTAAGTAAATAGTTGTCTCTCTTTCGTAATAGCGCGCCAATTTATACACTTGTTACCAGCGGCAGATAAAGCATGTCTGTTTAGTTACCAACGATTTGCACGGAATTGTCTATCTTGATAATCCTTACCATGTATTTACATATTTTTCTTAATCTCCCCAAGAAGGAACTAGCCATTATTCAGGCAGACGACTTAAAAATAGAAGGAGAGTTCAGAGCACTGTGACCTTGTAACATTTGAAACTTAAAAGTAGATATACATTTTTCTCACGAAAAGAAACAAAACAAAAACACACACAAAAAAAAAACAACCAAATTACCAAAACCATAAAATCTAAGAACAGAGGTCACTTCAGCACTACGAGATTATTCATTTAATGACAATAGCTAAAATGTGGCATAGAAAAAGAAAGAGGACCATCTATGACACACGAGTTGGGTCAGAAAAGCTAAAATATTTATAAATCGTGAAGCAGCGTTATGAGTTATGAACAACCCATAATTTCTTTGGCTCCATCTCTGCCTCGTCTCTGATATAATACACACTTCGCAAGTAGAGAGTACGCTTTTTTTTTTTTACATTTTAATTCATATATCTATAGTAACTTAGATCTAGAATCAACACACTTCAACTTATACTACCACTTCAGTCAAGTACAATTTCTTTCCCTTGTTCTAGATACCAAACACAAATACCAAAGTAATTAATTAGCAATAGTTAATTAGCTAATTGTTTTTCTTTAAATTGATTCTTGTGTTGTCAGGTAAAATAAATAATTGCGCAAAATTTCAACTTTATCCGAGATTTGGTATCGAAAGAACGTGAACAAACTTTTTACCAGACAGACAGACAGAGTGAGTTGATATAAGTTTGTTATAAAAAAAAAAGCACAAGCTATAACCTCACCATCTTTTTGTGACAGCCATAATGACCGTGAACTCACTGGACTTGGTGGCCTTGATGGACCTGAAAGCAGAAATATGAAAATTAGGCTTATCGAATGGAAATGACATGTTTTAAAAGTTTTACTTTTTTAAGTAACAGACGTTGTTTAATAAGCAAGACGTCTAGAAATGCACAACGATTTCACGAGAGACGTACGTGCGCTATAGATGTCTCGCGTCTCTCTCGCATAATTCTTTTAGCCAGTGTCGCCTCCTTATTTATTAGACTTAATTTGACATGCGCATTGTCCCACACACTTTTAATGCCATCTTTTAGGACCGGAACTCTTCTTACTGTGGAGAAAAAGTGCGTCACAGAGAGACCAATCGTTACAGAAGGCCCGAACAATGCCCTGCAACGTCACTACCTGTGGGCAGTTTAGACCAATAACTCGTTGCCACGCCAAAGGTATACTACGACTGCATCAGAGACCTGCTATTCGCAGACGACTGTGCCCGAAATGCCGCAAACGAAGAGGACCTTCAAAAGAGCCTGTCCCTCTTCGCTAATGCCTGCACAAATTTTGGCCTCAACAAAAATGTAAAAAAGAAAGATGTCACAGATCCAGACATTCTCATAGATAGCCAGAAATTAGCAAACGTCAAAAAGTTTTGTCTATCTGGGAAGCACCATATCAGCAAACGCCAACATAGATAATGAGGTTGACTTCCGTGTTGCTCGTATCAGTGCTGCTTTTGGCAGACTTCAAGAACAAGTGTGGCAACGGATAGGATTCAGCATATCCACAAAATTGAAAGTCAACAGTGCTGTAGTTCTCCCGTCACTCCTATATGCATCAGAGCAGAGTCCAGGACCCTATATTCCCGCCACACCGAAAAGCTAAACTCCTTCCACCTACGCTGTCTAGGAGAATGCATAAGCTGCGTTGGTCCGACCACATACCAGACACAGAAATCTTAAACTGTCCAACATGATAGTATCAAAGCGACTGTAAAAAGGTTCCAACTTCGATGGGCGAGACATGTAGTCCGTATGCCAGACAATCGCTTTCCCAAACGACGGGAGTTGTGTGTAGGAAAGCGCTCCCATGGAGGCCAATACAAGCGCTACAAAGACACTCTCAAGAGCTCCTTCAAGGAATGCGATATCGACATTCACGGCTGGGAAGCAATAGCTCTCGATCGCTCTTCATGGCGTGAAGCTGCGAGTCTCGGAGTCTCAAGATTTGAAGCAAGAAGAGTGGCTAGGGCGCAAGAACCCCGAACCAACAAAAAGCTCAGAGAAGAAGCAGGCATGCGGCCGGCTTTTTAAAGAGAGAATTAGACTTTACAGCTATCTTCGAGTCCATAGGAAATGAGAAATGTGCTCATCTTCGACCATGAAGGAGGATATATATATATATATATATACATATATATGTGGTCATGAAAAGAGAAAATTATGTTTAAATTATTGTATGTGTGCTGGGGTCAAGATTTGAGGTATATCCTAAGTCCATCCAACTCTAATGGCTACATGACATTAGCTGGGGAAAATAAAGGCGGTTGGTCGTTGTGCTGGCCACATGATAACCTCGTTAATCGTGGGCCATAGTAACAGATGACCTTAACATCTTCTACAGGGCCTGAAAGTGGTACTTTACCTTAATTTATTGCATATTTATTTCGCTTGTTTGGACAGGGCGCCACTGGTACATGTTTGAGAAGCACTGATTTAAGACTTGAAGCTATTAACAGTGTGGCTTAAGATCAAGCACTAACAAAACAAGAATAGCTGATTACAAGCACAAATAGAACTCATTAAATATAACGCAAACGTAGACAAATAGTAAGCTAGATTCATTAATTTCAGAAGGCTCGAACTCTGGAACTCTTATGAAAGTCAGCCTCCACCATCCACTCTGCCAATGTAGCTGCGGTATTCGTTCCAATATTTTTTCACACAAAGGTTTAATTTTAGACGCAACGATATGCAACACCCCCCCCCTTTTTTTTTCCCTACCACCTGTGGGTATTAATTAAACCAGAAGCATATTGCTATGACGTCATTGCTCAGTGAGCTCTTTTAAAACAACGCGTTATAATTAACATAACGCCAGAGCAGCAAAACTGACCTTGACCGTCAGTTTAAACGACTAAGACGCGTGCACTCTATAACCGAGACAGAATCTACTTTCAGACCTATCTACTTGGCATAAAACTCCACAAAGAAATAATGAATAGGCTCATTAACTGCGTCTTCGGTTGTTGTAGGTGCCGCCATAAAAAGCTAAAGCCAGTCTTTAGTTGATGCTGGACATAACGAATTATTTATATCTATTAAAACTTAGGTGGGCGACAACTCTTAGGCAATGTCATGTTCATTGTCGCTATTAATTGCCCGCATTTCAGTGCGATTCGTCTGGCATGCATTTGATTGCCTGGTGACGTATCAAGTAGGCAATAGCTCACGATTTATACCAAGAATGTACTTTTACTAATTTATACTCTTATTTGTACTAAATCTCAATTATGCAATAAATGTAATATAATTAGTAGACCAAAAATGTTTCTGTTCAGCCTTAACGCCATAAGTAAAATCTATAAATTTAGATACACTCCAGGACAAAAGACTACAACGTTAAGTGACGATAAAAGATAAAACACTGAACACTTACAAATACAATAAAAAATAACAACCTAATTCAATAGCCTGAAAAACTCAAAGATAAAGGCACATTTCTTATTCCATATGATAGGACAAATCTGTACTAATGTTTCATTTGAGCATGCAACGAGTTGCCCGAATCAGCCAGGAAAACCAGTGACTTAACAGAGTCTGTAATTAACATGCAGCACTAGAAACGCTATACTTATCTTATTATTTGAAGGAACGTCTGTGACGTATAAGATAATGACGAGAAACTGTCTTATTTGTTAACGCATCGAGTTAAAATGCAATGATGAAAGAACACATTCATGTATTGTCATCCACAAGGAAAAACTGTTCATAGCTTCAGCTTGATCCGAGAATGTTAAGCAGGGGCGATAACGTGAACAAGATTTGTACCAGACAGATACAATGAGTTAATATAAGCTTTATAAAAAAAGTATTTGAGCTGAACATAGTTGTGTTATAAATTTTGTGGAGAGTGGTGAGCTGGACTTTAAATAGTAATGGACCTCATTCACCAATCGAAAACAAACAACATTTAGCCACGTGGTTCTCTATCTCTTCTATACAAATTACGTTATCCATAAAGGCTGTCACGTGATACGTTTTTTTTTCATTCTTTTATCAATATTCTCATTGGCCTCCTTCAGTCGTAACGACTATGGTTCATCTCAGAGCACACTTCCTCATGTGGCTGTGGAGCCCTATTTTGGAGAGACCCTCCCGTCCACAGATAGCGCAGGTTAAGGTGGCTTTTGCTTCGGTGGTAGAGGAGCTGGCCGTTTTTTTTGTATTGTACGTTTTTCTTCCTGAGCTTAGACCCATGTACTTTCACTATCCATAGCTGTCTTGGTCACTGTCTCTCTCCACCTGTTGTCAGTATTGATGTTCACTGATTTGAGGTCACGTTTTATTACATCTATGTAACGGAGGTGGGGGCGACCAGTTTTTCTTGTGCCATTCGCGAGTTGTCCATAGAGGATGACTTTCGAGATGCGCTTGTCCTCCATCCGGCGAACATGTCCAAGCCAGCGCAAACGGCGTTGTCTGAGGGCTGTAAAGATGCTGGGAATACCTGATCGCGCAAGGATCTCAGTATTGCACACTTTTTCTTTCCATGAGACATTCAAGATCCTACGGAGACATCTCAAATGGAATGAGTTCAGTTTTCTCTCTTGCTTTGCGTAGGTGGTCCATGATTCACTGCCATACAGCAGTGTACTCATAACGCATGCCTTGTAGACTTCCATTTTGGTCACCGTAGTTAGCTTTTGGTTTTCCCAAACTCTTGGTCTGAGTCTAGCGAATGTCGAGGCAGCCTTCCCTATGCGTTTTTTCATCTCCTCTTCTAGAGACAGGTCATCTGTAATTGTAAATCCCAGATAGCAGAATTCGTTTACGGCGTCCAGCTTGTTATCGTCTATGAGGATGGAGGGTGGTGCTGTAGCAGGTGGTCCCATAACATTTGTTTTCTTCGTGCTAATAGTCAAGCCATATTCTTTACAGGCCTGAGAGAAGCGGGACATTAGTGACTGAAGTTCCTCTTGCGTGTGTGCCACTACCGCTGCGTCATCCGCGTATAGCATATCTCTTACGAGGGTGGCTCTGATTTTAGTTTTGGCCCTCAGTCTGGCAATATTTAGGAGGCATCTATCTCCATTCCAGATTTGATGGCAAACTCCTAAATATCAATATTATCACGTGGCTAAATGTTTGTTTACGATTGGTGAATGAGGTCCACTGTGCATCATCCAGAGTTGGTTGGCAGTTGAAGATAAAACAAGTAGATACAATTGTATTATATAATTAGCTTTGCTACTGTAGCTAAAAGATGCACTGACCTGCACAAAGCTTCAGCATCAAGTCCGTTGTGTACTGACATTCGGGCGTCGACTATGACAACATCATAGTGGTACTTGAGGAATGTCTCAAGGGCGTTCTCTGAAGTGCTGGCAATCGTGCAGCGGTAGCCCAGCTTCTCGGCTGCCCACCAAAATCCGTCAGACTGCCCATCTTCTTTGGCGAACACCAACAGAACCTGCAGGGGAAAGTACATTTACTATGATAAACAACAGTCGGTAAATAATGCATTGAAAGCAACAGAATACGTATTAGAACCAGCTTCCTGAAGTTTTGACTATCAGCTCTCTGAAGATGTTTAACATATTTCTGTACGAAGATAAAGACACAATAGCCCAGAGGAACAAACTTGCCCAAGAGATCCAGTTAGACACACCCGAAAACTAAGCCACTCAGCTACCGAGAAAGCTAAATGCATGAGCCTGCGCTAAACAGAAATAATTTGTAAAAATATGTCTAATCGCACAGATTTATTGTTGGTCTGGAACAGTGTTTCCCAAACTTTTGACCAATGTGTACCCCTTTCATAATTTTTGTACTGTTGAGTACCCCCCCCCCTTTCCCATTAGAAGTATACTCATTAACAGAGCATAATAGATGGGTATTTTAAAAAAAATCTGTATAGTTAATGAGGTGCCACGAGTTCCCCCTCCAAAGTCTTCCCCTTCCCCTGGGGGTACACGTACCTCACTTTGGGAAACACTGGTCTAGAATCTAGATCTATTACAAATTTAATTTCATGACTGATCCAAACTAACAATTACACTTCGCTTTGTTTTGTAAAAAAATAATTTTAAAATGTTTTTCTTGTCTGTTGTATTGCTTGGAGTTCGCTCCCCTTCCCAGTAATTTTACCACAGAGCTCCATTAAAATTAACTATCGCAGATAACTATTCAAAAGTCAAAGGTTACAAAGAAAAGAAAACCTAAGACCGCGCTATTAGAATCCAACTTTCAACATTTATTGTACATAGCAGAAAACCTAAAAATAGAAAGTGTTCATTGGTGTATCCGGTTGATAAAAGTTTTTTTGAAAACACTATAAAAGTAAATTATATGTATATTTGATCACAGCAGAATCAAGGTTTTAAGCTATTCTATAAATAACTTCAATTTAGTTGGCAATGTAACAATGTACTTCTCTATATTGCGTAGTTGATAGTGACGACCTCCAATTAAACTCATACGTGATCAGTGTGCTTAGCTAATTTACATTTATTAAATAATAGACTGTTATGCACTACATGCTTTTTACATTAGTGCCATAATACGCGGTTTGGTTGTGTAGGTCGAAGAGATTCTGATGAAACCACGAAGTGGTCTGTCGTCATTCAAGTTATAAGTAAAAATGTGAGAGCTGAACCAGTGAGACACGAGTGACGGAACGACGTGTATTTAGATTGACATCTTGTTTCACTGATCATTTCACTGCTGTTTCTATATACATCTACGTTGAAATTGAAAGCTGTTTAGAGGCCTATATTTGAAGATAAAAGATTCTGTTCAAGCTTATTTCAAGTTAACTAGGAGATTGAGAGATTGAGAAAGAGAAAAGGGAGAGAGCAAGAAGGAGAGAGAGAAAGTGTCAAAGAAAAGAGAGAGAGCGAGGAGATTGAGAGAAAAGCGAGAGAAAGAGATTAAGTAATAAAGAACGAGGTGATTAAGAGAAAGTGAGAGAGAAAAAAAAAAAGCAGGAAGGAGAGAGTGAGAAGGAGAGAGTGAGATTGAGGAGACTCTAAATAAAGATGTTCCCCTCTCCGTCTATGAAGACAATATCCCATCCTTTTTGTTTCTTTCTGAGATTTTGCATTTAACTTCGAAATCTTTATGAACAGCGGATCTTACCCTTAGTTAAAGCGTACCCCATATTTAAGCCGTGTGGGCACTGCGCGCGCAATTCTAAGGCGCTAGTAGAATAACATGGAACTATGTTTTACATGAAAAGGAACAAGCCTATTGATGAAGTGGTTTAAAATAGTGATGGATTGAAATAGGTGGAGGACTTATTGAATAAAAAAAACACCTATACCTAGAACCCTAAGGTTTGAGAAACACTGGACTCAAAAATGAACTCTATATATAAATAGAAAAATATTTTAACAGCATCATTTGGACAACAGTTTTCATTTTGGCATGATAAATACGGTATGGCGCCCACTTGGTGTCAATTTTCTCACCGGGGCCGGCTCACAGCAGTCCACAGCCCAGGGAGATGGGGCGGGAGATAGTGGTAGAGAAGACTATAATGTCCCAGTTATCAAGAGGCATATTTCAACAACCTGACACACCTACACATTGTCAACAGAAGATTGGATCTACCACATGTCTGAGATGATTACATCACACACACAGGCGAGCATTGGCGAGGGAGAGAAACAAAGAGAGAGAGAGAGAAAGAGAGAGAGAAGTATATGAGAAACAAAGAAAGAAAGAAAAACGAAATGGAAAGAGAAGAAAAGAGAAAAAGAATAGTGACAGAAAGAAAGAGAGAAAGAAAGATTACAAAAATGAGAGAAATTATAGAATAAGAGGGAGAGAAAAACGAGAAAGAGACATAGATAGACAGATAGATAGATAGATAGATAGATAGATATATAGATAGATAGATAGATAGATATATAGAGATAGGTAGATAGATTGATAGACAGAGACAGACAGACAGACAGACAGATAGATAGATAGATAGATAGATAGATAGATAGATAGATAGATAGATAGATAATTAAGATAGATAGTTGATAGATAGTGGATAGAGAGTGGATAGATAGTGGATAGAGAGTGGATAGATAGATAAAGATAGATAAAGAAGATAGATAGATAGATAGATAGATAGATAGACAGATAGATGATAGATAGTGGATAGATAGTGGATAGATCAAAAGCTTGATAGATTGATTGATGGACACATTGAGACGTACTAAATAGTATGCTCGCCAAACACCAGCCCCTCCACCCCCCCTCCCACATTTCTTCCCGCCAAATTTTAGACCAGTGGTCTAATCAATTGTTGTTTCAATATTGTCTTTCTCCAGCTCTTACAGAGCTGTAGACTTTCTTCTGGAGACCCAAACGTAAGCCGTCTGCTACTCACTATTGATCTGAGAATCAACGTCAGCTTTACCGATAGACAGCTCGTGGGATCAACCTTTGACCTTTAAGAACACCCCGCGACAGTCTTTGAAAAGGTTTAAGTGAGAATTTTACTGTAAACACGCTCAAATTGACACAATTTTGATATAGCGAAGAGTTTTAATTTGCAGTATCCCTGTTTATCAGAGTTATTTATCTTAACTTTTCAATTCAGTTTTCAGGGATGATATACAAGCTGTATAAGTACTTGCAAAATTATACGTTGAAGTTTCTAGTTTTAAATTACTAAGGTCTAGTTTCCCCAATCAAACTAGGGTAGAAGAACTAGATTCCAATGTGGCAATAATGTTTATATGGAATATTTCTAATCTAGCCATTGAACTATTTATTAAATTATGAAGTATCTTATCTTATCTTATAAATTACAGACGTTACTTTAAAAGACAAGATGATTACGCCCTACGCGTGTTCCTGTGTCAATCTAGCCATGCATGTTAATCAGTGACTCTGCCAAGTCATTGGTTTTCTTGGCTGATTCAGGCAACCCATTCCATACTCTAATAGCACTAGGAAAGAAGAAGCATTTGGAACGAGGAACGTGCCTTTATCTTTGTGTCTTTCAGAGTATTTTATTAGATTTTGTTTTTGTATTTGAAGATTATGGTTCAGTGTTTTATTTAGGCAACAATTGTTATATTAAAATGTTTAGACGTTTGATTTACTGTCTAATTAAATTCCGCATGTCTCATTTCAAGGGATATATCTTTACAACAAAATAATTTAATCTTAACACTTGAAAGGAACAAGGCGAGAATATGCATCCTCTGGTATGGACCCCTTCAACTCTAAATAAACATTAAGAAACTGGAACAGACACAAAATACCGCTCGGCCAACGCGCCTCCGTCTTTCATTTAGATTGTTATTAATGTTGTCACGTCTTTGAATTTATTCCTTTTTAATGTTTACCCTTTCAATCTCTCGTACACATTAACGCACGCACGCACGCACGCACGCACGCACGCACGCACGCACGCACACACACACACACACAGAGTCTTCTTTTGTTTATTTATAGAAATTTATATTCTTTAATCACGATTTGACTTACAATAAGATACTAATAGACAGAAGCTCCATGCAAGTCCTGTTTTTACCCGCACAGCATTAGAGTATTTAGTTAACAAATCTCTTTATCTAAATTAGATTTTTGGTTAAGTTCAGTTCAATGTTGTTTTTTTTTCTCTTAATAAAAAAAAAAATTAGCTATAAAGACTATAAATAGCAGCACTTGAAAGGTCAATAGTCAATTAGAGTTATTTTTAGAACCAATTCTTACCCTTTGATTCTATATATTGACCACAAATGTTCATCTTTGAGTCTATTTTTAGAAGCAAGCTTGAACTGTACATTGATCGCTTCATATAAAGAAGTCAAAGCCGAAAGAAGAATAAGACGAAGATGAAGGATGATTGCAGAATTCTACGTGCAAAGGAAGAACAGACTGTGACCTATCTAGCTCCACATGAGGTACATGAAGCCGGTGAATCGATTTAGGTTTTAAAAAAAAAAGTGCTCTTCTGTATTTTGGAGAAATCTAAATAATCCTGAATCAATCTTTATAAAAACCCAAACTTTCAGAAGAGTTTAAAGCTATTTCACCCACAGACCTTTATATATTACATCAAGACTGGATATGGAGATCTTGTAGCACTACACAATTGTCGTCATAAACTTTTTAAAAAAGCTGAAACAAGGCGTTGTAAGGTAATTATAAGAAGTTCCTTCAACCCTAACCTATGTAATATTTAATTTAATGTTTAGAACTAGATCTAGTTATTAAACATCGAAAATAAGAGCACTCTCGTCTCATAATTACTATTTTGCAATTTTTAGATACATAAAAAAAAAATCAATGTATTTAAAATGTACATAAGATGACTACAATCAATAGACGTGAATTATTTCGATCTAGAATTTGACGGTGGTATCTTAATGTAAGCTAACAGGAAATGCCTTTATTTCATGAATTTGCGTAAATATATTGCTCTGTGATTAATACATAACAACATATATATATATATATATATATATATATATATATATAGATAGATAGGTCTGTGAGTTGATCAATGGCGGTTAAAAATTTGTTTCCGTTTTCCAGTCTAGATAAAATATATATAGGTCTTTGATTTCATTTTTATAGAATGTTTATATTAATATAAACTTTCTTTTTCCAAAGGAATCTTTCGATCTTGTCAAATTTATGATCTCATATATCTCATCATATAGATGTTTAATGTAACATTGCTTCAACTAGACTTTTTAAAATCTTCCTGTCTTTCTGGTGATACCATTTTTTTTAAAACTGAGTGTCCTTTAGTAAGATTGTCCACTTGCGATCGATCCTGATCCCCTATCTGGTCACGTGGTGTCCTACCCGTTCCCATTACATGGATGGCTGCCTGGTCGTGAGGTTTGCGCGCTGGACTGTCGTTCGGATTTATCGATGGTCGAGGGTTCAAATCCTGCCCGCTTCCATCCCCCGTCGTCCTGTGGGAGGTTTGGACTAGGAAGTAAACTATCTTCAACTCTGAAGGAACATCTGAAACAATGTAAAACATTTTTAAACAAACAAACACGATCCCATATCTATTGCCTCATTATTGCCTAAGAGGTCAGCTGCCTATTGACCTTTCATCCCATAAATGTTCACGTGTTTACAGAGTCATCCTCTACCACTAATCCACCTCAACCACCCACATCACACGCTTAAAAGAGATCCCATTTCAAAATTTGCAATCTACATGGAAAATGATGTAAATGTCATCTGTTTCTGTGGCTGATGGTCAACACAACAACAAACTGTTTAACTGACCCCAAGACATTTCAGGCACCCAATACAGTTGAGTGGATTCAGGGACATTACAAAAATCACGAAATTCAAAATCCTAGTCTTCACCAGGATTTGAACTCATGATTGTTCAGTTTGGAAGTCAACGGCTTTATCCTTCTAGCCACCACGCTCCGATGCCTAGCTGAAGCTAGAAGTCGAAGTTTGATTTTTGGAAAACTATCTACTCGAACTCGTTTTGAAAACAAAATTTCAATGATGAGAATGGGCCCTCGGAAAAACGAGAACAAATCCAAAGAATTGGTTTTATGTTCTTTTACTTGGAAGTGTCATTGTTGTACTTGGCGATTATGTGGTCACTTGTCTATTTCCCAAGACCTCTACGTGGTCAATCAACTACTGCCCCATGGTATAAAACGTATGTTTGTGAATCCATCCTATTAACAGTTTAAAAAAATTGCATTAACAGAGTTTATTAGTACACTGCTTCTCCAACGTTTCTGAAACATCGACCCCTGTATACAGTCAAAACTTGCAGACGGACCCTTTAGTGAGATAGCTGCATAAATGCGTACTTTATAAATTACAAATGTAGGAAAAAATAAAGAGTATTTTGTTAAAGGCGTGAAACTGAAATTATAATTTTTTGTTGCAAATAAAAGTTTAAAATATTAATAACTTAAAGAAGGTTGGTGAGATTTTATAAGTGTATGTCCTGATCAATGGTTTGTAAGCAGCAAATCTCCTAGAGCGCAAATTTCAAGTCGTTGTTGATGAGGCTCATAATGGCACAAATTCCACGTTATAGTAGGAAAATAGGAAAGCAGGTAGTAATTTCTGTATAATAACCCATAAATGCAGGACGTAAACTTGAAATCTTTTTTGTCGTCTCCTTGTTTAAACATCAGTTTTAAGTTCCTCGATCGCATACACTGGCTTTCAGTTATTTTAATTGTATACAATTTTCCTCTTTCTGCGGACCCCTGCGAACCACAGTTTGAGAAGCACTGTATTAGTAAACATAAATTTTATCAGTCAATACTGAAATCTAAAGCCACGTATGCCTTAAACGTTATCTTCATAGTAAGTACTTAATTCTGTCTGAAGTAAAAAGGTCCCCCTTCCAGACCTTGCGATCTATAGGGCAGATGATGTAAAGGTCATCTGTTTCTGTGGACTACGGTTAAAGAGGGTGTCATGTGGCCAGCACTACGACCAATAACGTTTACTTTTCCCCAACTAATGTCAGGTACACATTAGAGCTGAGTGGACTAAGAGGCGCCCAAAGGTCCCAAAATTAAAATTACAGCCTTCACCAGGACTCGAACCCGCGACCTCCGGTTCGGAAGCCAAGCGCGCTATCGCTCATCCACCGCGCCCCTGTGTGAAATATTTTTTAGTGTACTCACTGATCATTAGCCCATGTGTACTCACTAAAGACAACAAAGAAAGAGACCATCTACTTACAGACATTGCCTTCTGATTAAGTAGCATCGGGCCAAATCTGACGTCACGCTCTACATTCTGAAACAAAACAAGAAAAAAAACATTTGACATTGAAATGCAAGTGAAATTAAATAAACCTGGTTTGTGAACAAGGGGACAGAATCGGTGTTCAGCCTTTTACGGTCTAGTAAAGTAAAACAAGTAAAGTTCCCCTTTCAGACCTTACGATGTATAGGGCAGGCGATGTAAAGGTCATCTGTATCTACAGTCAACGGTTAACGAGGGTGCCATGAGACAAGCACAACGACCAAGCTCCTTTACTTTGCCTAACTAATGTCAGGTATCTTTAGAGATGGGCGTGCTGAAAATCCAGAAATTTTTTAAAAATCCCATTTTTTTCATCAAAATTGAAGCTCGGGACCGGCTATTGACATAGTTACCGATTTTTAATCAGCAAGTTAACAAAGGTCTAAACTAGAGTATATCTGGCAGGTAAATAAGTAAAAATTCCCTTTCAAACCTTACGATCTATGGGGCAGATGATGTTAAGGTCATCTGTTTCTATGACCAACGGTTAACGAGCAGAGTGTCATGTGGCCAGCGCAACGACCAACCGCCTTTACTTTCCCCAGATAAAGTCAGGTACCCATTAGAGCTGGGTGGACTCAAAGACGCCCTAAAAATCCCGAAATTCAAAATCCTAGCCTTCACCGAGATTCGAACCCAGGACCTCAGGTTCAGAAGCCGAGCGCTTAACCACTCAGCCACCGCGCCCCACATATCTGGCAGGAATAAATCTGTATTACTGTGTGTGTGTTAAGAGTGTGCACGTATAGACATACACAGTGACAAAATTATCGAAATTGAAAAGTGGAAACTTATCAAATTTAGGAAACAATTATTTTTTCCAAAGAGATGATGCTATTCAACACACCACCACATTTAAAATGTATTCAGGCCGAAAATATTATTCTAGCCATTATCCTATTCGTGAGATGTAGAGGAAGACCAAAAAGATCATGGCGACGCAGTAAACTAGAAGAAGCCGAGAGGACCGGAAAGAGCTGGGAAGCCATAAAAAAAAACTAGCAAGAGACCGTGGAGAGTGGCGCGTTTTTGCTGAGGCCTATGTTCCACGAGGAACTCAAAGGAATGATGATGATGAATTATGCTATTCAACTGTCATTCCTATAGAGCAACCAATGTAAAGACATAGAAGCATAGTCATCATCTGCACACCTTTTATCGCATCGCCAATGAACTTACTAGTGAAACCACAAGAAGTGGGGCAGTTGTGGGGGCCGGTCGAAGTGGGGTTTTTGTGGGGGTCGGTCCGAAGTGGGGTAGATGTGGGGGTCGTAGATAGTAAATACATGAGTGATGAGATTTATTGAGATGGTAATCAATTAGTTAAAAGTGTAACGAATTTCTAAAACGTTCAAACTAAATATATCTATGTTCAAATACACTGTCAAATGCATTAATTGAGCAGACGAGACCGAGGCGAGCAAAATCCACACACAGATGTAGATCAATCACTGTCCAAATACGAATGCCTCTTTCCCAGTCATCCCCCTCTCTCGAGTTTCCCAGGATCTCTAGTCCGCAGTCAACAGCTTCATTTGCAAGTTTGCTGATCATAAGATTAGCCGAGTTGTGACTTAGTCGTTTGTCTTTTCAACACCTGTCATCAATAAACCATCTCATGAAACGCTGGGCTACCGACGTTAGGGGGACTTCTACCTGCTCTCTCCCTCAACTTTTCTCCCCCCACCCCCCCTTTTACCTTCTGGGCTTGTTTCAAAATCAGCGATTAAATGTCTACTGATTTATATTTCAATTATCTCATAATGTGTTTTGAGTCACAAAATCGGCTTCTCGGGTCACTATTGAACAACAATTTAAATAAATTAGCTGTTGAGAGTGAGAAAATTCAATATTTCGATTGGAGTTTTTATTTAAAAAATCCATTTATTATAATGACTAAAGATAAAATGAAGACTGTGAATGGAAATGTTGCAGTACATTTTCCTTTTAAATGCTGAATGTTTCTGATGTTACAGGTCTATGGTTTTCAAGTATGTGAATAAATGATTTATTTAAAAACAACAAATGTGGGAGCTTGTTCGTTATGTACGGAAATTACTTCATTGCAACATGGTAGAAAACTGTTACTGTTAAAGGCCCTCTCGCTAATCCAATAAACTATGTCTTTTGTTAGGAATGTTTTTCTGTTAATGTTGATATTGATATTGATCTAGATATTGAGGTTGGAAGTGATGAAGTTCATGATGAAAATGGATGTCGGTGTTTTTGTTAACATTTTGAAATCGTTTACACGTTTTGTTTCTGCCACTTCCCATTCTAGAACTAAGCTGAAACTTTGCACACAGTTATTCATAGTCGATGATTATTACATGATTCAATAAAAATGCAACCGAACGGGCCTGCCATAGAAGGAGGTTCTATCCAAGGCAAAGGACAGAGAGGAATAAAGAAAGACGGTCGACTAATCTTGTATGGTGCTCAAACGGTCCAGCAGATTAAGGGATAGGTAAAGGTAAAAGGGTAACCAATTAGCTAATCAATTAGTGGTAATTAATTACATTTGTTTTATATATAAAAAGAGTTACACCTTGCGATAATGAGATATATAGTAGGGATTTTGCGGTTCTTCCCTTTAAAAAAAGCGTTGATCTTTACTGAAAGTATGTTTTATGTTTTTGCTTGTTTTAAACTAAAGATATTTGCTTTTTTTTTTTTGGTTTACCTTTTTTAATTTTGAACTATTTTTTTTAACCATTTCTTTTTATAGCATGCTCCCTGCGCTTTGTAGCCCCGTGGCGGTAACGGGGGTGTAGGGGATCTCTTGTAGACTTTCGTGCTGCTTATGGGAGCCCAGCTAGCACAACTCACCTCAAGTCGTGATTCGAGCTCAACCCCCTTGATGGGTGCCAAGCGGCTTTAACCAATCGGCCATACGTCCCATAATTCTTAAAACTACATCGACCACATATTTAAAACAAATTATTTATTTCTGTTACGATTTCTCCCTGTGTAAAATATCCACTCGGCTCCTGTTTTTGCTGGTCTAGCACAACATAAGGACGCGCGGTGGCTGAGAGGTAAAGCACTTGGCTTCCGAACCTGGGGTCCCAGGTGGAATCTTGGTGAAGACTTAGAGTTCTACTTTCGGGATTTTTAGGGCCCCTCTAAGTCCACCCAGCTCTAATGGGTTACATTAGTTTATATAAGTAAAGGCCACATGACACCCTCCGCTAATCGAGGGCCACAGAAACAGATGACCCTTACATCACCTGCCTCATAGATCAAAAGATCTGAAAGGGAAAGCTTAGATTTTTAAAAAAATTAGCACAGCACAGCCCTCTTAGTGCAGGTGTACTTGAGAAAAACACACTCACACACACACACACACACAAAGGGAAGAAATCCAATATTGCTCTCTCTCTCGTGAGGAAATGAAATAAAATAACACAGTTATGTCACATGCCAAGATTAATGTTTGCATGTGTGTGCTGGTATTTGTGTGTATGTGTTTATTTATGTTTATATGTCTTCCACTTTCGTATTTTTTTCCTCGAATGTAGCTAAATGTAAAATCCGTGTAGTTGGCAACAACAGCAAAAATAAAAATAAAAAGTGTCTGTCTCTGGCAATAAAATGTGTTTATTTCTTGAAGCATTAAGTAAGCGAAACCTAAAAAGAGAAAGTGATACCAAAGTTTGCCAACTTTTTAAAGTTAATGATGCACAAGTTAAAAACATCGAAAGTAGACTGTCACAAATGTTCTAATAGGTACGGAAAAAAAGAAAACAGCCTATCTTATCTTATAAAATACAGACGTTACTTCAAAAAAGAAGATGATTACGTCCTAAGCGTCATGGATCTAGTCGTGCATATGATACAATGACTTAAATTCTGCCAAGTCATTTTTACCTGACTGACTCAGGCAATTCATTCCATGCTCTAATAGCACTAGGGAATATACAAATAAACGTTATTGAACGCTTTGATAAAAGCGCTCCATTATGGACAAGACCGCACTACAAATAGCGTTATTCTTGGGAATGCATGAAGCGCGGGTTCTAATCCTGGTGAGGATTGAGTTGTTTTTATTTTATTTCGGGATCTTAGGCGCGCCTAAGGCGAGTCCACCCACCTCTAATGGGTACCATTAGTTGGGGAAAAGAAATGGCGGCTGGTCGTTGTGCTGGCCACATGACACCCTCGTTAACCGTAGGACACAGAAACAAATGACCTTTACATCATCTGCCCTATAGATCACAAGGTCTGAAAGGGGAATTTTACTTTTTTCGGAATGCATGTATGGACAGTATAGGTTCTATAGAGGGACTGCTTATAGTTACAACATCTACGCCGGGCAGAGTTGGGGGGACGATCGTATGCGATCTTTTGATGAGCCGAAAGTTGGCAGGGTAACAGAGGTTCCCCGCTGAAATGCTTTAAAGACCAGCTTTGGCGACAACTTTCTTTAACTGGCATAGAAGAGAGCGCCTAGCAGTAGGTGGCTTCCGAGAGAGAGACAGCTGGAGATGACTTACAAACGCCGCGGGATTCACATTTATTAGCGCGGCTTCGAGCCGCTTATAGCGATTGGTCGGCACCGGTTACAGTGCGCTACGTATAAGGCACGACCCAGCCCAGTAATGCTCACTGCCTTTGTGAAACCTTCAGACAAAACTTGGAGTAAAGAGTTCCCGCCCCCCTTGTCCTTTGAATAAAATCCTTTCAGTAGGATAGAGGGATCGCGGCGCCTTCGGAGGTTCCCTGCTAAAGAGACGGATGAATGTTAAAGTCTTGGTCACTTGAGACCCAAAACTAAAATCTACTGTTTATGACAGGCGCAGAAGACTAAAAAGAGAACTTACTTTCAAGGGTCTGAATCAGGGGTTCTCAACCTATGGGTCGCGACCCCCTTGGGGGTCAATTGACAATTCGCCAGGGGTCGCCTAAGACCATCGAAAATATTCTCTGTCTGTCTGTTTTCTCTCAATTTCTTTGTGCGTCTGTCTATTCCTAGTTCTCACATCTTCTCTTCTTGCACATCACAACAAGACGGAAGACGCCCTTGATATTTCAAAGATATTGTAAAGGAAGCTTTCTGTTAACACCTTATTTAAAGAGGGGGGAGTGTGATGCTTGGGGGGGGGGGGGGGGAGATGGGGGCTGTTGTGTGGAGTGGGAAATGGACGAGAGAAAATAAGAATTCAAGATAAGGCAAGAGCAACGCAACAAGAGTGGGGGGGGGGGGGGGATTCGGTGGATCAATCTATTGAGCATTGCCCTAAGCAGGGGGGATAAAGAACGCAACACGTAAAAATGTAAATTTATTTCTTTTTATATAAAAAGGAATCTATAAAGCTACGATTACACTCGCTCGCACACACGTGTAAACTAGTAGAATCGTAATTTACTAGTTACTGAAAATATGGTGAGAGTGTCTTACATACTAGAACATTGAAACAATGTCAAATTTGATACAGTAGTTTAAAATTTTCTTTACGTGAATTTGTAAAAGAATGTAATTAAAATGTTGTTTTTTTCCTTAGTGGTTCTGTGTTAAAAGCAAGAAATGCTAACCGTTTGACGTTATTGTGATATTTAAACATCAGAAGAGCGCTACTGTTTGCTTGTTTTAGCTTTTAAAAATGTCTAAAAAGTAATTTAGTTTAAACAAATAAATTTATGCAAATTTCAAGAACTCAAATAAAGACAAGGTAAGAATTTTATAATAAAAAATAATAAAAATGTAAAAGGAATACTACACACGAGACGTCCAAAATACGGACCACGGGCCATCGAAAAGTCGGTACAAAGCGTAGAAAATCCCCCTCTCCTAAAAATAAAAAAAATATCTACGATAGGGCTATGATATTTTCAGCGATGGATTGGTACCATGATCTTTAACACCTATGTGTTTATAAAATGGGAATGTAGAATCTAACAGGAAGAGAGCATGCATTTATTTTACTTTTTTATGGATATTAAGACAACGTATTGGATTTGTAAAGGATGTGTGAATGTTTTAAAATAGATAACATATAAAGGGCATTAGAAAACGAATATGACGGCTATGACAAGAGGGATAATAAGGGTTGTTATTTTTTTTTCAAGAAGAGTTAGTCCCCCTTTAATACATGATTTAAGTCTCAGTTCTTTTTTGTACCCTTTCCTTCATGTGGCCCGCGACATAAGTGTCGGAAATTAAAATGGCCGCTGGACGAATTAGGCTAAGCATCGCTGTCACACATCATAAAACAGAGAGAAAAGTATCACTGATATCCAGCTTAACAATGGTCGACAAGACCATAAACCATTGCTCACCACTGACAGACAGACTGACAACAAATGGGAAAGACAGAGAGAGAGTACAATAACGTACAGTATACTCCAAAAGTAGAAAAAACATTGTTTTCCAAAATGGAAAACATTTCCAAAATGGAAAACATTTCCAAATTGGAAAACATTTCCAAAATGGAAAACATTTCCAAAATGGAAAACATTTCCAAATTGGAAAACATTTCAAAAATGGAAAACATTTCAAAAATGGAAAACATTTCCAAAATGGAAAACAGCTTTGAACACTTGCGTTGAAAAGTTGAAAAGACACAATAAAACTTGATTGTCAATGTAAAGAATGTATTAGTCAATATAAGCGTATGTTTACATCAAAGTAAATGTTATTATTGACTGTCTACCTCCTTTGGCCCACCCTGTGTTTACCATAACAACATACAAAAACAAGTCTAAATCTATATTTGACTTAGACCTACATTCAGTCTCTAAATATAGACACTCCCCTTAGCGGCAAACCTCAGTATAAAAACATGGACAAAACACAACAACCTCCAGACATAAAACGCGCCGTTAAACATTACCTTTGAGTGTACCTGCATCAGACGATGCAGAATCGCAAAAGAACGTATGTATAAATTAAAGGGCGAGAATTAGTTCTTTCAAAACAATAGTTTCACAAGTCTCTTGCTTCTATCTCAAATACCAGGCACCTTGCACATATTTCCTGACGGCGAGTCTCTTTTTTTAACCATTTGTTTTTCCAGAGAATTCTAACTCAAAACCTCTCCACACACACACACACGCTCACACACACATACTATTTGCCTATACATTACCTAGTTCTACTGGTGTGAAGAAACAAGTCCTTTTACGTTTAAAGTGTCTTAATTGTCGAACATTGTAACAAAACATATATAATATACACGGCAACGTTATATACAGACCTCCTACTTCACTCGCTGACTTCTCTCTCTCTCTCTTGTTTACACACTCGTCACTTCCCCCAAGTCCTCTAACTCTCGATACCCAACACTTGACCGTGTGTCACGGTTGACCATACAGTAACCGTGTCACAACAGTCCTCCCAGGGCAGAGAAAAATTTTGATCGTATCAAAATTTTATGAACCCAATAGTTTGGGTGTACATCAATAATGTTTTACATCGACAAGAAAAAACAATGACATGTAATACAATGGCATCTTCTATTATGAGAGAACTGATAATGTCTATGACGACAAATAAATCTTCAATAATATGTTATTGCAATGACATTTCCAATTGAATGCCAACATTGTCAGGTGAAAAATGCACAATTAGTTAATACTTTATGTTACATCAAAACATCTTCCAAATTAAGGGAATTGTTTACTATGTGTTTCTTTCATAGCAGTTCCTAAATGGACATCTATCATCTATGACTACAATCAATGCAACAAACATAAAAAACTCAATTGTACTACAAATTTACCATCACTGAATGAAAATAAAAAATTCTGGAGCGTAATGTTAATTCAATCTTGACAAGACAGACTTTAAAGTTATCTTACAAGGTATTTGTTAATTTTCTCATTATCTGATTAATGAATGAACATAAGTACAGCGGTCCCTAGACACATCTTGTCAACACGTCAGCTATCACGTTGATTTGTCCCGGAATAGCTTGAACTGTAAAGCTGAAGTCTTGAAGTTTTAAAGCCCATCTAGTGATCCTCTGGTTGGCTAGCTTATTTGTAGTGATATAAGCTAGTGGGGCGTGATCTGTTAACAAGATGAATGATTTCCCAAGCAAGTAACGGTATAGTTTCGTTATGCAGAACACAATAGCTAGAGCTTCTCGTTCTATCGTGGAATATTTCTGTTCTGCTGCGTTCAGCTTTCTGCTAATGTAGTAAACTGGTCTTAGCGTTGCATCACACTTCTGCATTAAATGCCTCCCACTGCTGTGGAGGATGCATCTGTTGCCAAGTAGAAAGGGTTTCTGATGTCTGGAAGCTGGAGTACTATGTCGTCTGAGAAGACATTTTTAATGCTTTGCAGGCATTCCTGTAGTCGGGAGTTCCATGTGATCTTGTTTGGCATGCCTTTTTTTGTCAGTTCAATTAGAGGTTGTGTAATACTTGTGAAATTAGCCAGGAACTGTCTATAGTAATTACATAAACCTAAGATGCTTCGGACTTGTCCTTTTGATGTAGGTATTGTTAAGTTGAGTATCTTGCTTATATTGTCTTGTAATGGTCTGATCGTATTTTGTTGTATTCTGTGCCCTAGAAATTCAATGTCTGTTCTGGCGATTTTAACCTTGCTAGGTTTTATTGTAAGCCCGTTGTCTTGTAGTATCTGGAATACTTGTTGCAGACCAGCAACGTGTTCTTCTAATGTGTTGTGGAAGACACATATGTCATCAAGATAGAAAATGACATCTGGTCTTTTCCCTATTAGTTTTGCCATCATTCTGTTGAAGGTCGCAGGTGCGTTACTAAGCCCGAAACTCATGTAATTCCATTGGTAACAACCAAATGGAGTAGTGAATGCTGTAAGTGGCTTAGCATCTTCGTCTAGTGGAATTTGCCAATAACCTCTGGCTAAGTCAAGAGTAGTGAAATATTTTGCACCTCTAAGTTTAGGTATAATGTTCTCTATGTTATGCATTGGGTATGTATCTTTCACTGTGATGGCGTTTAGTTTCCGGTAGTCTACACATAGCCGCATCTTTCCGGTTGTTTCCTTTTGTTTCACTAGGACTGCTGGAGCTGAGTATGAGGATGTGGAAGCATCAATTATTCCCATTTTTAGCAGCGTTTCAATTTTCTTTTTCAAAATCTCTTCATGGTGTAAGGAAACTGGATATGGTTTGGATTTTTGTGGGCTTCGTATCAGTCAGTTGGATAGTGTGTTTTATGGCAGTTGTTCTACCCGATTTGTCTGTGAATATTGGCGCCCATTGAGCTAGCAGTTTATCAATATCTTGCTTAACTGGATACTGGAGGTGTGATGTGTCTATATCTTTCACAGTTTCACAGCTTTCAATAACTGGACATGGTAATTCATCTGGTTCCTCTATTGCTTCTATCTTCATGACTCTCTGACTGTCTTGCGTGTCTTGCTTAGCGTTCGCTGAAAGGGTAAATGGTCTGGGCATGTACAGCTTCAGCATATTGATGTGAAATACTTTGTCTCGACCTCTGATGTTTATACTGTAGTCGACCTTCGAAATCACCTTTGTGACTTGGAATGGGCCCTGCCATTTTATAAATAGCTGGTTATTTTTGTCAGGCAGCAGAACCATGACATTATCACCAACTTGTAGTGTTCTCAACTTTCGACCCTGATTTAGCTTTCTCAATAGTTCTGGTTTCTCTCTGTTTGTTTGTTTTTCGACAGTTTCGCATGCTTTGATTATATTTTGTCTTGTTTTGATGACAAGATCGTATCCTGTGAGTACGTCATTTTCTATGTTCCTATTTACTAGAAAGTCTCTGTATAGTGACATGGGTCCCCTAACAGGTGAGCCATAGAGCATCTCGAATGGTGAGAAGCCCGTTGTTGTGTGTGTTACTTCTCTGTAGGCGAACAGTATGGGGTTGATCAGCTTGTCCCAGTCTGTTGGGTTGTCCTGTGCTACTTTGTTCAGCATTGTTTTCAGCGTTGAATTCAGGCGTTCGCACATCCCATTTGCTTGGGGGTGAAAACGGGCAGCAAATTGTTGTTTAATATTCAGAGTTTTGCTAAACTGTGCTAATTCATTTGATTTAAACTGGGTGCCTTGATCACTCAGTATTATGCGAGGGTAACCTGTTCTTGCAAATATTGCTGTAAGTGCGTCTCCGACATTTTCGGAAGAAATTCTTTTCAATGGTATTGCTTCTGGAAACCGTGTGCACATGTCTACAACAGTCAATATGTAGCGATGGCCTCTTCCGGATATTACTGGCATTGGTCCAATAATATCTACAGCTATCTTTTCAAATGGCATTTCACTTAAGTCTGTTGTTTGTATTGGAGCTTGCATATATGTTCCCTTTGCTCCATGTATTTGGCAAATATGGCAGGATTTTATGTAGGCCTTGACTTCTTGCGTAATTCTAGGCCAAAAAAATTCATTCAAGATTCTATTCAATGTTCTCTTTACTCCCATATGTCTGGCAAACGGGGGTGTCATGTGCAAGCTTTGAAATTGTTTCTCTATATTTCTTTGGAACAAGCAATTGTTGTGTCTTGCCTGCTTTCAGGTGAATTTCTCTCACATAAACACCATCTTCGCCTATCTTGATTAACCCTCGTCTTGGTGGAGCTTCACTTTCTATGAGTTTTATTAGATTTGGATCATTTTTCTGTTCACTGACAAATTTTTCTGTTTTAATCTGTAGTGGGTCTTGACTTTCTGTGGAGATTTCATTCGGGTTGTTTTCTTGATTATGGCTTCTCATATCACTATTTTCTGTTTCTGTATTTTCATTTTCCTTGTTATAAGGAACTTGTATGTTATCGTTTGTATTTAGCACTTCTTCTGCTTTCTTCTGAGCTCTTGTAGTAACCATGGAACATTTCTGTGTGTAGTTTTCTTTCCACTTGTTCAATTCTTCTACTGTGCAAGGCTTAGAGCCTTTGATACAGCCAATGATAAGGCCAATGTTGTCAGGCTTATTGTCTAGTACTAAAGCCTCATGCCAACCACTGATGAACGGTGTGTGTATGTTGATGCGTGCTACCAGATGTGTAGTTACTTGACCAGTGTAACCAACACAGTCTTGTCTTCTTCCGGTATACTCTTGTGGGTTGACGTATTCTTTTGCGACTAAAATTGCAGTTGCACCTGTATCGTACAGTACGTTGGTCATTTGTTCTCCCACAAACCCTGGGTATACCTGCAGTTTATTAGTGTGTTTGGCAGCAAATGCTCGATCTCTTGGTCTGTCGTTCCAATCTTTATTGCGTCGGTTGTAGAAGCAAGTCTCTGTTGTGTGGTTTGTTCTACCACAAATTTGACATTGGAAACGAACTCTTTGCTGATTACGTTGATATTCTCTATTCTTGTAAGTATATGTTGGGCTCCTTACTTCATCTTTGTCTCTTCGATATCTATAGGTCGGGCTCATTTCTTCATCTTTCTCTCTTCGAGATCTATATGTTGGACTCATTCTTTCATCTTTCTCTCTTCGAGATCTATATGTTGGACTCATTCCTTCATCTTTCTCTCTTCTATATAAAGGGCTTGGAGTCCGCATTCTTGCAGCGTTGTTCACCATAAAAGCTGATGCCGCAGTTGAGTTCTCTCTAGCTAACACTTCTCTTGGGTGTGCGGCCTTATACTGCCTTAGTTGTGCTATCAGGCTGCTGATGGTCTTTGGCTCTCGCTCCGTGACGTATGTTTTCACATTATTATTGTAAGCTTCCATCACAGCGTCCATTATGATGTGTTCTCTGTGGGTTTCATATTTGTGCTCCACTTTTGACAGGTCTACCCATCGATCGAAGTATATCGACATGTTGGGGACGAATATTTGTGGATCGTCGTTCGCCAGAGGTGTCGACTCTTTCAGTCTCCTTCTGTATTCGTAACTTGTGGAGCCAAACTGTCTCAGCAACGCCTCCTTCACGGCCACGTACTCTTTTCTTTCTTCATCTCTCATTTGAAGACAGATGTTGATGGCTCTACCTTTTAAGCGCCCCATGAGGCTTCTTGCCCATTCTGTCTGTGGGAGGTTGCATGATGTTGCTATATCCTCAAATCTCAGTAGATACGAGTCAATGCACTCATTCTGGCTCTCGTCAAATGGAGACATTCTGTCTAATTGTTTGTATTTGTCAAAGTGTTCCTCCTTTTCATTTTGCTGTTCTTTGTCTTTCTTTTCTTTAAGTTTTAGTTCTAGTTGTAAGATTTCCTTCCTTCTACTATCTTCTTCTTTCTTTTTGGCTTCTTCCCTATTAAATCTCCTTTCTTCCCTTTCTTCATCCTGTGTTATTTTTAGTGTAATGAACTTTTCAAGTTCTTCGCCTTGCAGGCCATTTTCCATGCCCGCATCTCTATATATTTTGTACATCGACATTTCCACTTACTTGTGCCTCGTCGTATCTCGTCGAGGTCGCCAGTTGTGAAGAAACAAGTCCTTTTACGTTTAAAGTGTCTTTTAATTGTCGAACATTTTAACAAAACATATATACACGGCAACGTTATATACAGACCTCCTACTTCACTCGCTGACTTCTCTCTCTCTCTCTCTTGTTTCCACACTCGTCACTTCCCCCAAGTCCTCTAACTCTCGATACCCAACACTTGACCGTGTGTCACGGTTGACCACACAGTAACCGTGTCACAACAACTGGTGTCTTGTGTAATCGTATTTCAATAACAATTTTCCAGAACCCCGAAAAGTTACTCTTAATTTTTGCGAGGTACAGGGAGACAACATTCTGAGAAGCGCTGATAGTATACATTTTTACCACTTGTGGTCAGCCAGTCAATAAGACCATTAATTAATTAGCATAATTCTGCAACTTTTATTTTGAGACTTCCATTTTGTGAATAATACGGTTTGTGTACTTAAGTCAAAAGTGAAGTGATACAATTAGCTACTTTCAGAAATATATCCGTGTACATTTTAGTCGCCAGGTGTCAGTGTTTGATGTTTATGTACTCATAGTTGTCAGTGGCGTAGCTAGTATAGGGAAGGGGAAATTTGAAAATCCCCCCCCCCCCCGGGGCCCCGAAATTGATTTTTACATTATATATTAAATATTACGCGAAATGCAGTGACACCAGCTACGCCACTGATAGTCGGTCTCAATTATGTGTACAAGAAATGTGTTTGTATGTGTACACAGTATCAAAATTTTTTTTTCAAGACAAGATGTGACATTTGTCGCTTTATGATCGAATACAAGATGTCACTTTACAATTGAGTGCAAGATGTCACTTCACTATTGAGTACACGACGTCATTTTGTGTTTATTTCAAAGTGTCAATGGTATGAATATAATGGAAGAAATAAAGTTTTTAACTCGATTCGGTTCAGTATTTTTGGAGTGTATAACCCGCGTACGTGTATAATCCGCAAAGGCGTATACCCAGCACTAATTACTAAATAAGTAGAACAGTATATACCCCGTATATAACAAAGCGGGACTTTCCGTAAACTCCCGGTACATAAAGTTGTTGCTCATCAGACATCTGTCCCTAGAAACGCGATCGTGTTCCAGTTGTTGTGATACATAGAGTGTAGCACCCGTGTGAAATACGAACCTACTGCTGTATCTGTACACAGCAAACTATTTTACCTTACTTTTACCTATCCTTTTGTCTGTTGGGCCGTTGCGAGATTCATCGACCGTCTTTCTCCATTCCTCTCTGTCTTTAGCCTTAGCTAGAACCTCTTTCAATGACAGGCCCGTCCATTCTTTTAGGTTGTCTTCCCATCGCTTTCTCTGTCTGCCTCTTCTTCTTTTTTCCTGGTACTGTAATTATGGCTTTGCGAGCCGATCTTGTAAAATGGGCATAGATTTTTAGCTTGCATTTTTGTTTCGATAGTTAGCAGGTGATCATGGGGTCCAAATGTTACAGTAACACTGTCTCTAATCTCTTGGTTTGTGATGCGGTCTTTGAATGTGACACCTAGGATCCTTCTGTAGCATCTCAATTCCATTGCTAGGATCCTCCTCTCTAGCTCTTCAGTCTGTGTCCAAGACTCACAACCTTATAAAAATGTGGCCATGAACTGGGAGCGCCACAGTCTGATTTTGGTGCCTTTTAGAAAGGGCTGCTGCAAACGTATAAAGACCCACCTGTATAAAGACCCACCTGTATAAAACCCATCTCTATAAAAACCCACCTGTATATTCATAGTTTCCATAATGCTATGTTTACGAGTAAAATGAATTCTGCATACCCCCGCACAGCTGCCTCTAGCGGGCAGAAACTTGTATAACCCGCGGGCTATATGAAAGGTAGGCTCCCTGAGTCTATAGGGCAGTGAACTAACACAGCAGATGATTTCCGACGAAAAAAATTGGTTTTAGTTTAGAAACAATAAGAACTTCACCAAGGTTAAAAACATTTTTACAAGCTACTCTGCGCTCAATTAATTGACTTGTTAATTTAAAATTTAATTAATTGCTCACGAGTGTCTGTTATCTGCGTCAAACAGCGGTGATGCGCAATTAACAAGGTATATAAACTAGGAGAAAAAAAATCTTTTGAACTCAAAGTTCTGCACAAAACGTAGAATAATGAGGTTGATACAATTGTTTTATATTAGTATTCCATTAAAATTGAATTTCCATCTTAACTCTTTCTCTCCGTAATTATTTACCACATTCTGGTGGAATCAACGCTGGTATCGTCAGTTAGGAGAGAAAGAGTTAAAATGGCCTCCTTTCAGACTTTGACATCTAAGGGGGCAGATGATGTAAGGCGTATCGATTTCAAATGGACGACAGTTAAAGAAGGGTGTCATGTGTCCAGCACAACGACCAGCACCCTTTACTTCAGCAACGTATGTCAGGTGCCCATCAGAGTTGGGTAGACTCGGGGGCGTCTTTCAAATACAGAAGTTAAGAATCCTAGTGTTCATAGGGGTACGAACTCCCTCTCGGTTCGGAAACCAAGCGCTGTGTCCCTAAGCCGCATAAACTGAAAAGTTTTAATATTTAAATAATTATTTGTTTTTATCTTTAGCTGCGTATTGCACTAGAAGGTTCCTGGCCGGACAACATAAAAGAATGGACCGGCCTCTCTTTTGATATCCTACTAAGAACAGATGCTGACCGGGAAAAATGGAGGGTTTTGGTCACTCGAAATGCCACAGCGCTCCTACGACGAAAGTCAAGGGATAGACGTAAAGGAAAAAAAGTAACGTCCCCCTTTTAAGATATTTGCGATCTATAGGGCAGATGAAGTTAAGGTCCGTTTCTGTGGCTCATGGTTGACCAGGGTGTCATGTGACCAGCACAACGACGAAACGACGGATGAGAATCACTTCAATAACACAAAAGGCAAACAGGTTTACGGATACCTGTGTATACGAGGCGACTTTATTTTCTTGTTTTTCTAATGAAATGCCTTTGGAATGAAAGCTCAGCACGTATATTTTATTGGTTCTATGGTATTACTATTGCTCAGTGTTTCCCAAACTGTGTTCCGCGGACCTCAAATGAGTGAACATCAATACTGACCATTGTGAAGACATAGCTCTAGACCGCGCCAGATGGAGACAGTGACCAAGAAGGCTATGGATAGCGAAAGAGCATGGGAGTCTCGCCAAAATGGGGCTCCACAGCCACAAGTGGAAGTGTGCGAGATGAACCATAGTCGTTCTACGACTGAAGGAGACCAATGTCTGTGTGTGTGTGTTCTGCAGAAAGGTGCTCCACAAACTACCGGAATAACTAACTAGTAGGCCACCACGTGAAATAATCTCTACGAAATGTAAGTAAACTATTTTGTTCACGACTCACTATGAGCGAGTAAGTAAAGTTTCAGACTTTGTGGTCTATAGGTCAGATGATGTAAAGGTCATCTGATTCTGTGGCCAACGGTTAACGAGGGTGTCATGTGGCCAGCACAACGACCAACCGCCTTTACTTTTCCCCAACTAATGTCAGGTACCCATTAGAGCTGGGTGTACTTAGAGGCGCCCGAAGATCCCGAAATTAAAAATCCCAGTCTTCACCAGGATTCGAACCCCGGTTCGATAGCCAAGTGCTTTACCTGCGCTTTTCCCACCGCGAAGTGTTCCGTTAATAGAAAAAGTTTGGGAAACACTTTTATAGCTATTTAACTGCTTTATCACATCAATTGCTAATATTTTTTATTCAGCATATTAGAAGTTAATTTTTATTAAATATCAGAACAATATTTATTTAGCAATCACTAAACAACATGTATACAAATACTAACAGAGTAGTTTAAAACAAGTTTTTAACTAGCAGTCAACACTGTAGTTAAAATCAATGCGTATGTGAAAGTTTAATTTTAGCAAAACTGCTATCGAAATTAATTGTTGGGCATTTCATCAATATAAAAAGAAAAAGTAAACAATTTAAAAAAGCTTTCAAACACTTGCATAAACCTCTGAGTCATCAATTTCAACGTAGGTCACAGCGTTTAAACTTCTTTACTATAATCTAAAAAACAGCTAGATCTAGATATGATCATCTATAATTCTATATGCTAAAATTGTTCTTGATGAAGTCTACGATAACATGGCATTGATTCGTTCCACTAGTGGAGCACTTTTAACTTTTTAGATTACAGTGATGAGTCTGTGATAGAAAGGTTCACCCATCCAGGTCAGCATCCAGCAAAACATATGTACAGTATTAGGGGCGGGGTTAAGGTTAGGTACAGTCGTTGGGTGGTAGCTCCAGGTGTCTCCAGTCAGTCTAAAGCATCTTAATGCCGAACTTGAATACAAGTTGAACAGGGCTCTTTTTAACCAAATTAGGAACACCACTTTTATTACCAGAATCAATTCACGGCTTTCAAGTGGTAACACAAACGAAATGGTTACAAATAGAAGAACTTACAATCAAATACAAGTCCATCGTCTCTGTCTCATCTTCCCACTGCATCTTTCACTTTCACGCTCCTATTTATAGCCTCAACCTACTCGTGGTTACGTCAGAAACTATACATTTTATATGCCATAATCTTAGGCAGGGTTACATCAGAAACAGCAGGATTTTGAAAAAAAAATGAAAAAGGCAGGGAGGAGGGGGGGGGGGTGACTCAAGGATATTGCTTACACTTGATCTTCCGACGACTAGGTATTAATGTGGGAAGCGTGGTCGAGAGGCCAAGTAGGCTTGGCTTGATTGGCTACCTAGAAGGGGGCTCGAGGCTCGACACCCGACTCGGGCAGAGTTGCGTTTACTGAGCGCCTAAAGGCAGCACGGAAAACCAACTCCTAGATACCCCCCCCCCCCCCCCCCCCCCACTGGTCCACAAATGAGATTGGACCAAAAAGCGTTCTGAGCATGCTATAAGCATGAAAGTAGCGCTATATAAAAGCTATAATAATAATGTATATCTGTTGTACATCAAAAGTTTATGAGATCATTTTATTACCAGCTGATGCCTTTAGGAAAAAAAAATCATAAACAGTAATGATGTAAAAAAAATTAAATTAAATTAAACGGACATTCAAAGTGTCTAATTGCAGCCCAGATTTCGATCCAGCCGGTGCAAGACCCTGGCCAGCGCTCTGCCCATTTATTACCTTACGTCGTGTTCCCATGACCTTGCAATGACCCCCCGCTCTTGTCCCCAGACATGCCAGACGTGGCAGAAACCCCGCCACTTCCGGCGAGATGTGGTCAGCAGACGAACTAATAAGGAGGATAATTCCTAGCCATTTCCTCCGTCTTCAAACGAGTGACAGGTAACCATCTTTTGAGCCAGCACCGGACAATCTTTCCCAAACTTCTTTCTCGATAGACAAAACAAAAACAAACAAAAAAAAACAAACAACCACAACAAAGAAACAAACACACAAACACAAACACAACTTCTCTCTCTTCCTCTCTTTCTTTTTCTTCTTTTTTTCTTCTCGTGTGTAGCCTTCATATCCCGGTAGCATTACTTTAATTTGACTTATATTTTGTTGCTTTTAGAGCATACGAAAAACATGCATATGACCCTGCCGGACCAAGTAAAACAAAGGAAGTTTGGGCCACGAGGCCTTCATCAGCTACAAAACAAAAAAAAAAAATAAACAATTAACACAAAAATAGTCTTAAGTCAACTTATCTGTCCGATGTTGTTCTCTATCGAGCTGATGAAGGCCTCGTGGCCCAAATGTCCTTTGTTTTACTTGGTCCGGCAGGGTTACATCTATGCATGTTTTTCGTATTTTCTATACAGTCGTTTACCCCTGCAGCAGTAAATCTTTGTTTTTTGTTGCTTTTAGAGCAGTGGTTACGAAACAGTCTCTTTAACGGAACACTTCGCACACTCTTGAGTATTTATAGGAACACTTTGCTTATTTTTTTTTAGAGAGATTAATTCACGTGGTAGCCTATTAGTTAATTATTCCAGTAGTTCGTATAACACCTATTTAGACTTCGCGGAGCACAAGGGTTCCGCGTTGCAAAGTTTGGGATACATTGCTCTAGAGCTAATATGCATGGCCTTCTTCCGTCGCAAAACAATTCTGGATCATCTCAAGGAAATGAAATAAATGCATGGACATTAGCTGAGGTCGGAACGATATCGCCAGCACATCAGTTCCCCCCTCTCCACGCGGCTGAGGTATCCAAAGGAACGGTAAGTGCCGATACAGTTTGGGGTCAACGCCGTCACAGGCTCTGCAAGTGCTGCTCTGCCGAGAGCTCGAACTTGCTGAGGGTTGCCGGCTCCTGATTTTTCCTCAGGGTTGACTCCCGAAGCTAGAGACAATAAAGTTTAACTATAGGTTTTCATTATTTGTTAAATTTGCGTTGATTTTGAAAAAAGATTTTTTTGAATCATATTTTTCTTTAGCAGGAGAAGGCCCAGCGGTCAATATTTTTTTTTAGTAAATGGTCAGCAGAGGCAAGCTCAGTATAAATTTTTTTTTAAAATAGAAAGATGAGAGGAAGAACTCCACATTTACAGTCATTAATCTCAATGCTGTGGGGTTTATTTCCCATTTTTGATTTTAAAAAAATCAATTAATTTGAAAATGTCTTGATTGATTCATGTTTTATTAGGAAAAGTGAATAATCATGGCTACTGACAACACATTTGGAAGATATTTTTTTCTAACAATTCCTATGACCAGATTGCGAATTCTTCATGGGTTAAAATAACAACAACAACAACACAACAACAAAACAACAACAACAACAAAACAACAACAACAACAACAAAACAACAACAACAACAACAACAACAAAACAACAACAACAAACAAACAAAAACCTAGGTGGGTGGACATCTCGAAAGCGGCTCTAACGATTTCCGGAAAATTCGACAGTTTATGTATATATTAGATAAAAAAAAACTAGCTAATTGGCCACACAGGGAAAGGTCTAGTGCCAATCGAAATTCAGTGCTAAAATACTTTTAGTACTATGCATAATTTAGTACCAGGTACTTAGAAGAGTAATTACCTCTCAGTGTTAAGTAAACGAGAGTGCGTAGTTACTTGAGTTTGTTCCATGGGTAGGAACGTCAAGAAGCTAGCAGGGGATCTCACACTATGACATAAAGACTATCGCCACATCTTTGCGATGTCGAGTCAACATTTGTCCCGAGTTTTATTTAATACAAATAGAAAAACAGTCCCAAAAAAAATACTTACAAAAAAAAAGCGTATATTAATGTGTACCAGTTAGTTTGGATCAGTCATGTAATTAAATTTGAAATAGATCTAGACTAACAGTAATAAATTTGTGCGATTAGAAATGGTTTTTTATCAATGTTTTTTTTTAGCGCAATTTCATACTCTTAGTGTTCTAAATGCGCTATTATTATATTCATCTATTGTTTCTAATTCATGTTTGTGTTCACTAAGATTTAGACGGTAGCCTAATATAAAGGGGAATAATTCAGCCTATACCACCCCTTAGTCAAGTACTATTTTTTTCCCATTGTTTGAGATCCAAAAATAATTTATTACCAAATAGTTAATTAACTAATTGATTAGTTGTTTTTTTTTTATTCTTTTGTCGTTATGTAAAAGAAATAATTGTGCAAAATTTCAGCTTGATCCGAAATTCTGTGTCGGAGAAATAACGTGCACAAACTTTTCCCAGACAGACAGGCAGACAGACAGACAGAATGAGTTGATATGAGCTTTGTAAAAATGTCAGGAACAAACAAGAGTTATCTTATCTGTCAAATAATTAAACAACCCAATATGCCGAAGCTCTAATATTTGTGAACATTAATGGACGGAAACTCTAACATTTGTGAACAAATTATTTCAGGGTAAATTATCAAAGAAATTAAATTTCCATTGTCAGTGTTATAATATATTTTATTTTTAAAAAAATTGTGTCTGAAAAAAAAATTGTACAATTTCGAATAAGGAAATACCAGAAGATCAGAAAGTGGCATAACAAACGCACAAAAAACAGAAGAGGTCATTACCCCTGAGTGACGTCATCAAAAAATGGCGGGATGCTAGAATAAACAATTTATTTTAGAGATTGGCTAGAAGAACAGAAAGATAAATGTTCCTATATTTCTGAATGAGAGTTTTTTCGTTTCTGTCAAATTAACGTCCACAACGTTGGGGGGGGGGGGGGGGAGAGCATGTTGATAAATAATGTCTTTGTAACTGGAGATCCTAAATTAAAAGTGGACAGTTATTTGTGGGACGCAAATGAAAATGTTAGTTGATGAAACGACATGTTTAGTGCTTCGGACTAAACAAAGTCAAAAGTTGGATTTTAATTTGACATGTTTCTAGCACATAGGAAATCCATAACATACTACACCACACATTACTAGACCACAAACAAGAAATGTGTAATTCTCATTTAACAAAAATGTGTAGGCTTCATTTAACAAGAAATGTGTAGGTCTCATTTAACAAGAAATGTGTAGGTCTCATTTAACAAGAAATAAGTAGATCCCATTCAACAAAATGTGTAGGTTTCATTTCATCAAGAAAAGTGTAGGTTTCATTCAATAAAAAATGACTAGGTTTTAATCAATAAGAACTAGGTAGGTTTCATTTAACAAGACAAGTGTATTCTTTATTTAATGAGAAATTAATTCTTTTGACGTCCTTCACATTTCTTCGAAAACCGACTCCCCCCAAAAAAACTTAGCAGTCGTGAACCTTGGAATGAAAACCTGCTAAGGTGAAGGTCAATACCTGGTTCGGTGAGACTCGAACTTGTTGAAAGGAAGAATCATGAAAATCTGAGTGGGGCAACATAAACAAACAGGGGCGTAGAGACATGGAGGTAACGGTTACAGTTTGGCTCGGAGCGTTTATATTTAGGAAACGTGAGCCCTGGAGAAGACAAAATGCAATTGTCAAGTGAATGAAGAATGACAGTCTGGAGGTAAGGTTTGATTAAGTTAGTCACATAAGAGGAGGAGGTGGAAGAGGGAGAAGAAGAGAAAGAGTGAGTAGAGGAATAAGAAAGGAAGGGAGAAAGACTAAGAAAGAGATGGGGAGATAAAGAGTGTGAGAGAGAGTGGAAAAGAGAATAAGAGAAGAGGAAGAAAGAGAGAGAGGAGGAAGAGAAAGAGAGAGGAGAAAGAAAGAGAGAGGAGGACGAGAAAGAGAGAGGAGGAAGAAAGAGAGAGGAGGAAGAAAGAGAGAGGAGGAAAGAGAGAAGAGGAAGAAAGAGAGAGGAGAAGAAAGAGAGGAGGAAGAAAGAAAGAGGAGGACGAGAAAGAGATAGGAGGACGAGAAAGAGAGAGGAGGAAGAAAGAGAGAGGACGAGAAAGAGAGAGGAGGAAGAGAAAGATAGGAGAAAGAAAGAAAGAGGAGGAAGAAGAGAGAGGAGGAAGAAAGAGAGAGGAGGACAAGAAAGAGAGAGGAGGAATAGAGAGAGAGAAGAGGAAGAAAGAGAGGACGAGAAAGAGAGAGAAGGACGTGAAAGAGAGAGGAGGACGAGAAAGAGAGAGGAGGAAGAAAGAGAGAGGAGGACGAGAAAGAGAGAGGAGGACGAGAAAGAGATAGGCGGACGAGAAAGAGATAGGAGGACGAGAAAGAGAGAGGCGGACGAGAAAGAGAGAGGAGGACGAGAAAGATAGAGGAGGACAAGAAAGAGAGAGGAGGACAAGAAAGAGAGAGGAGGACAAGAAAGAGAGAGGAGGAAGAAAGAGAGGACGAGAAAGAGAGAGGAGGACGAGAAAGAGAGAGGAGGACGAGAAAGAGAGAGGAGGACGAGAAAGAGAGAGGAGGAAGAAAGAGAGAGGAGAAGAAAGAGAGAGGAGGAAGAAAGAGAGAGGAGAAGAAAGAGAGAGGAGGAAGAAAGAGAGAGGAGAAGAAAGAGAGAGAGGAGAAAGAAAGAGAGAGGAGAAAGAAAGAGAGAGAGGAGGAAGAAAGAGAGAGGAGAAAAAGAACGGAAGGGGCTAGAACAAGAGATAGGGAGAAAGATAGTAGGGGAGAGAGACAAGTTGGTGAAGAGATAAAGACCCGGGGTGATAAACAGAGAGACACGATAGAACGTTAGAAGGAGCAGCAGCGCCTTTTGTAGCAGACATTAGACTCCAACGTCTAATAACTTTTGCGTCGTAAACACATTCCAGAAAGATTTTGGTATTGAAGAGTTTCATCTTACAAGTCAATCACAGTTATCTTTTCTTCGTTTTAACTTCCAGCATTCCGTTATGCAACACAATAAGAAAGAGACAAAGAAGACAAAGCGATTTGAAGAAAAGTGGTAACAATATAATGAAACCTAAAAAAAAAATATGTAAAAACAAAAAAAACAACAACATTGCGAGAGATCTTAAACGAAATAAACAAATTAACCAGTGTCAAGGACGCTGTATTGAAGCGATCACTGTTACCTACTAAATTAAAACAATTCCTTGACCTACAAACGAAAGAAATTTAGATTTTACAATAACGTAAAGTGCACGAAAATGTATTATATTGTGAATTAAAATACTTGACTTATAAATACTTTCATTTTCTGTACACCGGATACACCAAGATGGATTGACTTCCATGTATGAAAACCTCCCATTTAATAATAAAAATAATATGAGAAACAAAAAACATTTTAGATGCTTCAGAGTTTAAAAAAATTTCTGTTGCACTTCGTATGAATATTTGTATCTAACTTGTGTCGAAAGTAGTAAAGTGAAACCAAAGGTCGAAAGTAAAATTTAAATCTAGAGGTTGAAAGTACAGAAGTAAAACCCCCAGGTCGAAAGTAGACCTGAAATCTAGCTGTCAAAAGTAAAAAATGAAAATCAGAGATCGAAATTGCAAATGAAAACCACAGAATGAAAACCAGAGGTCGAATGTAGAAATTAGAAGGTCCTAAATAGGGAGGTCGAAATTGAAGGTCAAGCTTAAATTGTGCTGCTGAAGGTCAAACTTAAATTGTGTTGCTGAAAGTCAAACTTAAATTGTGTTGCTGAAAGTCAAACTTAAATTGTGTTGCTGAAAGTCAAACTTAAATTGTGTTGCTGAAAGTCAAACTTAAATTGTGTTGCTGAAGGTCAAATGCTGTGTTGGAAGCGAGAAACTATAATAGGAATTTATAATTTGAAAAATAAATACTAAAATCTATGTTATTATTCTGAGAGGTGGGATTGGGCGAAAGTCCTGTGGCGCCAGGAAACATCATACTGGGCAAGTTTATGCACGGGGCAACAATTAATCTTGAATCCTACATTACAATTTAAAAAGAAAACAACAAAAAAAAAAAAAAAACCCACAAAAAACAAACAAACTAAACCTTGAAGGATATAAACAATGGTATGAGTAATGAAATATTTTTTTTATAAATTCTATGTATCCCCCTTTTGTACTTTGACAGTTTGCACTTTTAATAGTCAGTTTGATAGTAAGAGTTCTTTCCCTTGTGTCATTTTTTTTTAAACTGCTTTAGTTGCAACTCAGGTTGTCGAAAATTTTTGACCCCCAAAAATAAGCAAAACTTTGGAAGTACAGCTACCATACTTCAATGTTATCCTTAAACCGATCGTGCTCCGCGAGGCTTGAATAGGTGTTCCATGGACTCTCTGTGGCATTTTACGCCTTGAGGGACGATCTTTTCCCTTTGCAACTTTACGTAGGTTCCAGCTTGCAAATGTTCCACGGACTACAGGAATAATAAACAAGTAGGCCACCACGTGAATTAATCTCTTTAAAAGAAAGAAAAGCATAATGTTCCGCTAAATACTCATAATGTGGCGTTAAGCAATACGTTTGGGAATCCCCGATGTAAAACAAAAATTAGCCTGGGGTTTATTAAAATACTTATCCATAATTCCGTATTCTTGTCTCCGGATACAGCAAAAAAGCTTGCTAGTTATGGATTAGCCCCCATGTATAAAAATATCTAATAATAAACAAGTAACCTTGCATGTAAAGTGTCCGTTTGAGAGTTGTTTTTTTTTTCGGAAAGTGAAAAAAAAAAAGAAAGGAACAGTTAATGTTACATAGAATAGAAAAACAAACAAACTTAATAGCGGATACACCAATCTGGTTTCTGTCCAGAACGAGGCTCCTGGTACGATCTCCTCGTCTGTTTACATAAAGATTTGTTTTATTGCTGCGTCTGCAGTCAGATCTATCTCTGATGTGACGATTACAGGACCAGGTGATTGATAGCGTCGGTGGAAGAGGAGTGGTCCGGGGGGGGGGGGGGCGGCTGTGGCACAAAAAGACACCATTATGATTTGAAACATCCTTTGTGACGTGAAAGACATTCATGAGACACGAGACATCATAGAAAGTACACATGGATGTTCATTTTCAAGGTCAACCTCATTGCTCAACACGTGACTTTGCGATCCTGGGCAGTTATTATTGTGTTTGTGTCGTGTGTGTGACTGTGTGTGTGTGTGTGTGTTTGATTTATAAACTATTATGACATACCGTCATTGTTTTGGATTCAGGGTTGTGGCATTTAACCAGACATATAAAAAAATGTCATGTCTATTTATTTTTAATTACAACTCACTTCGTCTGTCTGTCTGTCTGGTACAAATTTTGTACATATGATTTCTTCCACTTCCCCTTTAGGATCAAGGATATATGACTGTAAATGTGCAGTTCATTCCCTACTACAAGCATTTTTTTTTTTAAAAAGTGTTTTTATTTTGCTTGTTCAGTGATTCCTAAACTACGACCAGCGGATCATATCCAGCCCCTGACGTGGTGCCATTCGGAACATTGAAACTTGCACCCACTGTGCATGATGAGGCCCCAGAGTATCGGTTCTATGAAGATGCGGCCAGAGACCCGTGCGTCGGAAATGTCAGTGGCACTCAAGCTGGACATGGTTGAGCACCATTGTATTATACAGACTTTCAAAAATAATTGTAAACAATAGGGGGCGGGGCGGGAGAGATAGACCGCTATTACATTCGAATCAATAATGTGAACCTACTCTGCACCTTCCACTTTTATTAGAAGTTGGCAGCTGTGCTGTGTGTCCTAATAAATTATATTTCATTATTACCTACTGCCGCAATATGGTCTGCCAACTTTCAATACCATCCTCCCGAGCGTGTTACTTTTAAGTATTCGGCTGTCAAATCGGTGGTAGTCTAATGGGTAAAGACGGACATGTAGGGGTGTATGCAACTTATCAGCAGACATGTTGGATTCATTCAAACAGTAATAGCGGATATGTAGGATTTATTCGAGCAGTAATAGCGGACATGTGAGATTTATTCCAGTGGTAATAGCGGATGTTTTGGCGGTATTAAAGTTACAAAAGCTGACATATTTATTGAAGTGGTAAAAGCGGACATTTGGGATTGATTAAGTGGCAACACCGGACATATAGGATGTATTCAAGTAGTAAAAGCTGACATTTAGGATATATTACAGTGATAGCAGCGGACATTTAGGATGTATCAAAGTGGTAATAGCGGACATATATGATGTATTTAAGTAGTAATAGCGGACATTTTCGTTGTATTAAAGTGGTAACAGCGAACATTTAGGATGTATTAAAGTGGTAACAGCCGACATTTAGGATGTGTTAGAATGGGTAACAGCGGACATTTAGGATGTGTTAAAGTGGTAACAGCCGACATTTAGGATGTGTTAAAGTGGCAACAGCGGACATATAGGATGTATCGAAGTGGTATTTGAGGACATTTAGGATGTATTTAAGTAGTAATAGAAGACATTTAGGATGTGTTACAGTGGTAACAGAGGACATTTAGGATGTGTTACAGTGGTAACAGAGGACATTTAGGATGTGTTACAGTGGTAACAGAGGACATTTAGGATGTGTTACAGTGGTAACAGAGGACATTTAGGATGTGTTACAGTGGTAACAGAGGACATTTAGGATGTGTTACAGTGGTAACAGAGGACATTTAGGATGTGTTACAGTGGTAACAGAGGACATTTAGGATGTGTTACAGTGGTAACAGAGGACAATAAAACCAATAAAACCAATAAAGCCTATTTTGGAAGTCAAAGCGAACAAGAGTAAGCGAGAGTGAAGAGGCTACTTATTAGATGAGGCAATAATATTCTATTGGAAATTTTCATACAAGTCGGAAAAGCTATAAATAGAAACCTTTTTTGGTGTATTCGGTGCATAAAAGAAAGGAGGGGTAGATAATTTTTTTTAAAATGCATGTGTTAATTTTTATGCACATTTTCAGAACTACAGAATCTAAATTTCTAAGAGCTTTCGTTCGCTGCACACACATGATATCAAACTGTGAAAAGCATTAGACTTTCACTCTATGACTTAAAACTTGTTTCAAAACAAAATAGGCAACTAACTAGCGGGAATAGAGGAGATTTGATACATCTTCCAACTACCACGCATTGGGGTTAAAATTAGAGCTCAATTCTTTCTTATTTAGTTGGCAACAAGAAAGGGCAATGTAACGTCCTTGACATTGGTTAGATATCGTGAACATCTACAGCCCCCACCGCCCCCCCCCCCCCAATGGTTAAAAACAAGAACAACCTTAAAAAATACTTCTTTAAAAAGAGAATACTTTCTTCATATAACTTGTAGAGCAATTTTTGTTTCTCTTAGAAACTAATGGATACTAGATTAAAAACAATTGAACGAATTTCTAGGACAATCGTTAGAGCCGTTGTCGAGATCTGTGTCCAGGTTCCAGGAAGATGCGAGTTGAATAGAGTTCAATAGAAAAAAGTTTTTTTTTAAAATTCTAATTAAAAGGTTTTCCTATGTTAACTTACGCTGTTTTAAGTTGTAAGTACAAGGTAGGCGTTTTACTGGGAATGTTTGAACGCCCCAAAGACGCCCATGTCAAAAAAGCTCTAACGGAAACGCATTGGGGTTGTTTTAAGCGTTTGGTCGTTAGGCCAGCTCCTTCGTGCCTCTGTGACGACATTCAAATAAATATGATGCACTTGAGTTCCAACTTCAAAATGTATGATTTTGTAACTCTAACCCTAAACTTGATAAAAATAAAAAAGGTATTTCTAATGACACAAATATTGGTAATTAAGCCTCTCAACGTCCACGAGATGGGAACAGTTGGGAAATGTTTATGACAATTTGCGAAGTCACATCATGTCATTGGCATTAAATGCCGGACATGTGGCAGGCAATAAAAAAGACAAGACAAGCTTGCCTGGGTATAAAAGTTATTAGAAAAAAAAAATCCAAACATCAAAATTTGAAAAAAAAAAAAAAGATTTGACCATAATTCAAGTCAGAATTGGGGTAAACGAATTGCATTCTCTCCGCGTAATGACAGCAAGGCCAGACAGGATTTAGATCGCGGGCCGCTGTGGAAAGTCTGCATCGATGAACAGCCAAATGACATGGCCTGGGGCTCAAACTAATCGACTGAAAAGTTACTTACATCAAGGGAAGGAGCGACTATTGGGGGTACCCACACATGAAACAAAATAATTTATAGAGCCATGTGACCGGAAGGAATTGTTAGTTTCCTATTTAACAAAGAACACTTGTATGATTGGTTTGTACTAATTGAGGTCCAAAATGTGTTTTTAATTGCTCGTTGCCTAATTCACACTGTGATATGCATTTCAGGACCCATTGAAAGGGGCTTTGTAGGGTATGCACGTATTGCTATCGTACAAAGTGTGTACTCTAATTATGTACTGTTTTTTTGTTTTACTGCACAATTGTAAAACAAATTTCCTCATGGATAGAAAAGATTATTTTTGTTTAATATTTTTTTTATATGAGGTTGAGTGGTAAAGCGCTTGTCTTTAGAACCTAGGGTCTCGGGTTCGAATCCTAGTAAAGAATGGGATTTTAAATTTCGGGATCTTTGGGCGCCTCTGAGTCCACCCAGCTCTAATGGGTACCTGACATTAGTTGGGGAAAAGTAACGTCGGTTGGTCGTTGTGCTGGCCACGTGACACCCTCGTTAACCGTAGGCCACAGAAACAGATGGCCTTTACATCATCTGCCCTATAGACCACACGGTCTGAAATGGGAACTTTGCTTTACTTTTATTATTAAATAAAATTTTAAAGAAAAAACACCTAAATGTGTAAACTATGTTGCATAAATCTAGAAAAAACAACTTTTTATGTACATAACTGTTTGTGTGTAATCAGCGAATGGTTGGTGGCTAAACTGTGAGGATGATGAAATTAAAACAGGGTATAGTGTAATGCAAATGTCAAAGGAGAGACGACTCCACGAAGCCAGAGAGTAAAGACGTGTTTTATTAGTGAGTTAGTTTTGTTTAAGCTTCACAATAAAAAACGAATAATAATAACACGCCTAGATTGGTTAAATGTACTAGTAATCTGGTGCTACAATCCAATGACCGACCAACAATATCCCTGCTCCATATTCATGCTCAATTCAACCAGAAACGCCACCGCGTCGCCCATTCATCCTTAAAAGCGTTCGATACTTAACTGTCTCTGCTGGTGGAAATATTATCATTTCAAGAACTCCAAGACGTCTGGGTCTAGTTTCTTGCCAATTTTGGCGCCCACACGAATTCTGAAATTCATTTCCCGCTTCAAATGCATTTGTTTCTTCTTCTTCTTGCGCCGTAACTCTTATTTCTTTCAGGCGATGACGTAGGTCGCCTGCTTTCTGAAAACATGATCCCTGACGTATGTTTTGACAAAATTTATACCACCTCTTTCCCTCTTTCTGGCTGTCTCTCTCCTGTTTTTTTTTTCCTTCACCTAGTTTCATCTGTTTATACTTTCACCTATTTTCGTTGGCTACAAAAAAAAGCTATCATCATCTTTTTTTTTTTTCGTGACGCTGAACTAGCAAAAATCTAGGAAATTTTTGTCTTGCATTATTTATGTTTTCTTGTCCTGTTTGGAAATATTGGCGGGAACTAATGCGGGCATAAAATATTTGTTTTCATGTCCAAGGAAATAAACTTGTGCTTATTGCTCTTCTGTCTTTTTTTTTTTTTTTTAAACCAAAATATTGCATCTTCTTTCCTACCTATAAGATATTTTTAGACTTTTGTTAATCCATGAAGCCATCTCACTGTTTACATATTCCAAATTTATGTTGAACAACAACAAAGAAAAAGCAAAAACGAGGACACCAAATTTAAACCTTTAATTCTGACAAATAATTAAAATGGAAACAAAAGGAAGAGGTAGATCACACACCGTAATATAACTTAAAAAAAAACAACAGCTCAACATTTCATTGTACTCACCGGGTGACCGGAAGCACCGAAAAAAAGGAAGATATGTGTAGTTTGTCCTAATAGGCCCTAAGTATTCAAACCCAAAGAATGACGCATTTAAATAAATACACCAAAAAAATGGAAGAGATAATGAAATTCGTAAATAAGGTGGACAATGTCAAGAACGCCAACGTGAAAGATCACTGTAGCCAACTAAATAACACAAAGCACTTTGTGCTACAAGAGAAACATATGAATGACACATTTCATTCTGCATTGCTGAAAAGCACCAAAAATGTATTATTTCCTTTTAATGCTTTCCTTTTCTGTACACCAGATACACCAGATGCTATGAAAATCCCACTTACAGAACTATCAAATGTCTGTCTTTACACTTTCCAAACTTTCCATGTTCTTACACTTGTTTAAACTTAATTTTAAGAGAGCTTCAGACATCCGGTCACTCGTTCTTTCTACTTTCAATTTACTTTTAAATGACTTCATCCCATGAACGATAGCATACAGGGCCGGATTTAGACTTGATAAGTTCCTAAGCTATTTGAGATATGTAAAGTCAGATATCATATAGGGCCGGATTTAGACTTGATAAAGCCCTAAGCTATTTCAGATATCATATGTCAGTGTCACTGGGACTAGTGAAACTTGCCCTTGTGGAGGGTCACCAGATAATTCTGACCATGTCCATTAAAGCTACATACTTTATAGAGAGTCCCGAACAAGACTCTGGCACCAAAACCCTCTTATAGAAAAAAAAATATATAAAGAATTATATTATTCTAGAAACAAGTCCACAGTCTATCTCCGAGATGGGGCTCCTCGTCCAAAACCTCCAAAATAAATATAAAATGAGAAAGAAGAAAAAGAAGAAATAATATGTCTGTGCCAAATATGAATTTCGAATACCTAGATGGTTATATTCATATACAATTAATAACAACTCTATTGTTGTAGTGCAACTTTATATATCCTAAGATCACCGCTATTATCCAAGTTTCATTAAGATTGGTCAAAAGGTTTGGATTTCTGTAAAGGACATATATACATACATACATTTTTACATATATTTTTTTACATACATACATTCTACTTTATATATTAGATATAATAAAGCTTCTCGGTTCTGAAGCCGCATGCAACCAGGTGCTCTCTTCTATGTCAGCCAAGGCAAGTTGGCGCCTAAGCTGGTATTTGAAGCGTTTCCGTGGGGGCGCCTCTGTCACGTCGACCACCTTTACCTCAACAACATAAAAAAAGACTGCCTTTGGCATAAGTCCGTCTCCAATACGAGTTACGTGCCCTGCCCAGCGAAATTGTGGGACCATAAGAAGTCCCTCTATACTGTCCATACCGGCGTTCACAAGGACATCGGTGTTTGTAGTGCGGTCTTGCCACCGTAGGTCCATGATGGAGCGCAACCATCTCTGGTCAATTCAAGTATAAAGACACTGGATTCAAATATATTGAACTTAAAATCATGATTATTCTTAAACCTGAAAACTTTAGAGTAGGGCGCCAAACTATATCTTGTGTAACTTGTTTAAAAATCTTGTAAAGTTTATACGAACATAGAGATATGCGTAAGACAAAATAGTTTACTATATCAAAGTGACGTCTCTAAAGTATAAGATAAAAAAATACATCATTTTAGCAAAACAACAGGTTGGATTGTTTTGAAAGTAGTTCACTTAAACACTTAATTTGAACACGGGTTGGCCTAAGTTGAAAACCTGGTGAGGTGATTAAATTAAAACATCTTTTGAAACATCACGGGAGAAAAACATTGTTTAAACACAAAATTTGTGCGCAGAAATACGTAAATCTTGTAAGAGTTTATAAGTGCATGTTTTGTATGCAGGCGTTCGACTTTCAGGAAAGAATCGACATTGTTGTTTACTCAAAGCCATGAATGAACATAAAAAAAAACCTCCGCGCTGAGGTCGGTGGAATCAATTTCGCAAAGGGAATCGCCTGATCGATCCAGCCTTATTATTGTCTTTATGTCGGATGTAGGAATTCGGTAAAAACGATTACACAGGAGAAGATAATCGAATGAGGAGAATAAAAGACGGGGAGATAACCGGTTGAAATGATTTATTGTTTTACAGGGGGATGGGTGGGCGTGCTATGCAACCCAAAAAAAAAAGGGGGGGGGGTTGGGGTCGGGGGGTTCTGTAATGTACCAGATCTTAGAATTACAATGGGAAAGGGTGTGGGGGCTGGGGGAGGTGGGGCGCTGAGCTGTGTGAACGAATGGATCAGATAAATGGCAGACGAGTTGACCGACGAATTGGAAAAATGACATCCTAAATCAGAGGGGGGGGGGGGGGGGGGTTCTTGCATGCTTGCTAATGGCGACCTTCACTACCGAATCCTACACGAAATATAGCAGACGAGAAAGAAGAGGACCAGAAATTGTTTGAAAAGGAGACAGGTCATGTGTTTAAAAGGTAGCAACATCAAGTGGAATTGAACTCCAACTGGCACGAGTCGACAAGACTGATCAGATAGTGTGTAGTAATAATTTAGAGTGTCTATATTTATAAAGTAAAAGTTTGGAAAGATACAAACACTGAGTCACAGAGATAGTTGCACAGGTCGGTTAGAGATGTTCAGAAAGACAGAAATAGATGGACACTAAGATAGATAGGTGCACAGGTCAGTTAGAGATGGTCAGAAAGACAGAAATAGATGGACATTCTAAGATAGGTGCACAGGTCAGTTTGAGATCTTCAGTAAGCCAGAAATAAATGGACATTCTAAGATAGGTCAACAGGTCAGTTAGAGATGGTCAGGAAGACATCGATATATAGACATGGACATGTAAATATTCGAATACACAGATCTGGAGGAAATAAAATCAGAGGAAAGATTGACACAAAAAAAAATTATATTTTTTATGAAAAACAAATGCTTGCATGGTCAATTTTACAAATGAAAAAGTTTCGCTTTGAGAAAAGAAAAAAAAGCCGTTGCATTAGAACTTTGATATGCTTGAAATATCACGATGTCTGATTTTCAATTTCTAGTTTTTGCGATCTAAACGGGACGGACAAACGAACGGACAGACCACACAAAACTAATAGCGGCTATTTCCCAGTCAATAACCGCTAAAAAAGAGAAGTCTCTATACAGAAATATGTAACGATAGTAGAGAGATGGATGGACATAAATGGACTTAAACAGATATACAAGGATTGACAAGACATAGATGGACATACAGATACGCATGAAACGTCTTTAATTGCATCAGACTTTCATACCATTGCATCAGTTTGTATATAAACACACACGCACACACACACATACAAAAACAAAGACATCAGAGCAAATGAATATCGTATGGATATGTCACCCCATTTCCCTTGGCATTTGTCATTAACTGGAGGAAATTCCCCATCATTAGTTCACATCTCCTCTCAAAGTACCTCAATCACAAGTAAATGCCAGCTTTGATTATGTCGGCCGACTGTTAGCGGGCTTTCCCCTTTTCACAGACGATGCTAAAAATAGTCTCCCTGTGAACCTGGGGGGGGGGGGGGGGGGGGGGAAGGAAAAAAGAAATATAAAAGGAACCAAGTCTAAGGATCTATGGGAAATAGAAAAATCGATATGGAAGTAAAGAGACTGGTGATATTTATTTTAAGTAGGTATTGAGCCAGGCGTGACACGGGGGCTAATGCTGTTTCCGGTCTCCTGCCAGCGCCCTGCTGTGACGTAGTCAACCATTAGCGGTGACGTCAGCCTGAGCGCGGATCAACATAAGGAGATTTTAATAGTCGGACGACATAATATGACGTCAAATTTGGACATGTTGGTGAGTATTAATGTTAGAATTAAATAATCATACATTCATTGACAAATAATTTCATGTACGTATTCATGTGGGCAATCTAGTTGTGAATCTTATTTATAAACTTAAACTCTATTAAGTCATTGATTTCCTGGCTGACTCAGGCAACTTTATTCCATGCTCTTAAGGCACTAGGTACTCGTATGAATTCGTTCTAGCATAGGGAATAAGAAATGTTCCTTTATCTTTAAATATATCTGCGTATTTCATTAGGTTTTTTACAAAGCTTTTATCAACTCACTGTGTCTGTCTATCTGGATATCTGATAAAAAGCTTGAACATTTTTTCCCACATTTCCCATTATTAGATCAAGTTGAAACTTTGCACAATTATTCATTGTACCCGAAAAGACATGAATCAATCAAAAAGATTAACCAATTAGTTAATTAATAATTGGTGATTAATTGTTATGCTTGATATCGAAAAAAGAGAAATAACTGCTATTTAACGTGACTAGATGCATGACGCATAGGACGTTATCATCTTTTTTTTTGAAGTAACGTCTGCATTTTATAAGATAAGTTATTGAAAGATGTAAAGGTATATATGGATTTAATCCCCATATAACCTTTAACACGTTTTTTTCTCCCACCCCCAATTCTCGGATCAAGTTAAAATTTTGCATAATTATTCATAGTCGATGGCAATACACGAATCGATCCAAAAATTAACCAATTTTTAATCAATCAGTACTAAAAAAACTTATATGGCAGAAAGGGAGCCAAACAATGCCAGTTTCAGATAAATGGCAGTAATTAGCAGTTCCTTACCTTAGATAAGCTTTGGATGGGTTGAAATAATAAAAATTATTACAGAAAATTAAATTAATTTCTAGTTTAAAGAAAGAAAATTTTGACTTAATTTTGGATGCCAAGAATGCCTAATTGAACTTCAGTGTTGTCAACTAAATCCCATTAAAATGAGCTAAAAACACAAAAGCTTTGAAACCTTTATGCTGAAGAGCTAAAGAGTAAAACAAAGTCATTGGATAACTTTTTAAAGAAGCTTATCAGCAATTTCGTTAATCTGTACACCGGATAAAAGAAATTGCAAGCTATCTATAGTTTTAACCCATGCACGAAAATGGCTAATAAGCATGGGGCTAGCCTTGCTGTATGACTAACCTCGCAGTGATAGCAATGGCTGCCGACTCTTTGTTTGAAGATTTGTTAGAATCAGTTGTAACCTGTACCACGTGACACGGCGTATGTAACAGCGTCACATGATGGGACCGTCACGTGACAAGGGCGTTAAATTTCTCTTCTGTTTCTGGGAGAAGGGAATTTGGGGGGGGGGGGGGGTTCTGTCAGAGGATATCTCTTCCCTCCAATCTCATTATGGGACATTGTCAATTAACGAAATTCGCTGCCGACGAGGGAGATAAATGGGCTCTTGGCAGAGGTCCCTCGTAGCAGGCCCACTCTGAGACGAGATTTGAGTTACTTAAGAAACAGGTTTTAAAATGTCATGTGACCTTCAAGTGTGAGCGATATTAACAACCTAGGTAACTAGATTGTCATAATTGTCAGAGTGCAGAGGCGTAGAAGGGTGCCTATGACCAAGGTTTTCGAACGACACACTTAAAGGTATATGTATAATTTTTTTTTCAAAATTATATTATTACGACAATACAAAAGGTATTATCTACACACTCTGTCTGTCTGTCTGTCTGGGTGGAATCCTGTACATGTTATTTCTCCCACTTCCCATTCTCGGATCAAATTAAAACGTTGCACAATTCTTCATTGCCAATGAGAAATAAATGAGTCGTAATTAATTAATTTTATATAGAGACAGTAAGGCCTACTAACCCAAAGGGAGAAAAGCCTTGGGTGGATAATTAGATCGTTTGTTAAATTTTCTTGTTTAAATAATAGATTTTGAAACTTCTACTTTTATAAGTATTTGGACAGCTTAGTGGCCAACAACCTGGGCTTCCAGATTGGGGTGGGGGTGGGGGGGGGGGGGGGCTAGAGGTCGAATTCAGACTCGCGCAACATTTCTTTTAAAAATTGATTTTGAAAAGGCTGAACGAAAACTTTTCCCAGATACCCCCTCACCTCCCCCTAACCCCGAACTGGTCAAAAAGTAATTAGACCATAGCGCAAAAAAAACAAGAACATTTTTTCCAATATGGCTAATCTTTTCTGTTAGTCTGTGCTCCGTCATCTGCCGGTCCCAAGCCCGAGTGAGAAAGGAGGAGGGCTTGGCGTGAGACTAGCGACCTCACCCTGTAAAACCACCATTTCTACAGAAACGGAAATAAATTATTAAAAATTAATTGCTGGTTTGAGATTCAAAATAATTGATGCTATTTCACTCAATAGAAACTTTTAAAAAATTATTTTATTTGATATCAATCTTTCTTTCCCCTTTTTCCCAGCACGCTAAAGTATTACATGGCCAGAAAACATAACAACAAAAGTCCCTTTCCAAGAGCAAAGTGGACAGTGGTCATGCATTACATTATAGAGAATTAGGAACACGTTACATCATTAACTATTAACGCTGGACATCATGTTCTAGACTAGATGATTGTGGGGCAAAGTCAAAATGGGACTTTTAAAAGGGTAGGTCGTGACCCCAACGTGTTATATGTAAAATGTATACTCTAGCAGCGTGTGGCATGCGCACTGGTCTCGGTGCTCCCGGGTTCGAACCCTTCCCTTCGCCGTCCTGAGGGATGTTTTCGATAGTAAATACAAACGGAAAGCCAGGTTGAACCTAAACCAATTATTGGTCCCAAGTTTGTCGTGTTAGATATTAGGCAACCTATTAGGCAACCTATTAGGCAAGAATTGATTTCTTCTTTTTTTTTCCTTTTTTAATTAAATGTTTGCTTGATCTTGACCTACCAATTCCCACTAAACGTAACACTAATATACGGGAAGTTACAAAGAAGATCTTGTATTTTAAAAAATCTGCGTTACGCCTGACTGATTTGGATTATGGTCGAATATGCAAATGAGTGACAAATTCAACATCATGACTTCGATCTCTTTGAAGTGTTCACATGAACCGTGAGACTGAATCAGACAATAATTTCCCCCGCCCTCTCTCCCACAAGTAAGACTGAAGTGATACAATCACAATAAGTTGGCGCCATTTCGGGGGCCCTAAGATAGGAGATCCATAAGTTGACGTAGACCTAAGGCAATACAAAAGTAGGGCCCCGCTGAAAGGTATATTTATCTTGACCTAAAAAAAAGAAAACACAATTAACATAGTCAAATGTGAAAGAAGAGGTGATCGCTTTCAAGTACTAAAACACTTTAAATGCTTGTTAAATGTTTTACATGCTTCGGTTGTTCCTGAGTTGAAGAAAGTGTACTACCTAGTCCAAACCTCCGCAGGACGACGGGGATGGGAGCGGGCAGGGTTTGAACCCGGGACCATCGATAAATCCAAACGACAGTCCAGCGCGCAAACCGCACGACCAGGAAAATTGTAAGACCAACAGCCAAAAGAAGCATTTCCGGAAATTAGTATGTGAAGGTCGTTGACAAGATTTTGTGGAGACCCGTATACCGACTTCCCACTTAATGCACTAAATATTATTTAATCAATTTAAAAGCACGTCAAATTTCTAAATAACGAAATAGAATACTTGTAAATGTGTTTTTTTTTTTATGGTTAATATGAGTATTTTGTTATATTTTTTTTTAAATGTGCAGGCATCATTTAAATGTGAGGTCTTGGCGCCCGCACAGTCTAACATTGTCGTAAATCCGGCCCTGTAGAGAAAACTGAAAGCTGCATCTTTGGTTCTTCGTTGTGAGGTGCCAAGGAGATTTTTTTTTTAAAATTCTAACTTCGAGGGAGGAACACTGTTTCAGCGACCGTCGTTTTCTTAACTTTTTTAAACATAAAATATAAGCTATGCCTAAATATTTATTCTTACCCTCGCTATCCACATTCATGACTAAATATTTCTAAGGGTTAAAACAAAGACATCAGAGGAAATAAACATCGTATGGATATGTCACCCCATTTCCCTTGGCATTAGTCATTAACTGGATGAAATTCCCCATCACTAGGTCACGTCTTCTCTTTAAAGTTCGAGAAATATTTGTGTATAGATTATTTTAACAGTTTGAGTAATTGAAGTATATAATTTAACGACATGTGGAATTGTCGTTAATGGCTCTCCATTTCAAAAGTTTTTTATCGTAATCATTTTGCTGGCCAATGGTCGAAAATGTGTTATGGGCTTTGGGGGGGGGGGGGCTTTGGCACGCGTCATTTGTGAATGTCGTATAAATGTCATAAAGAGAAGGTGCTTAATAAACTGAGAATGACGTCATCTTCTTCTAATAGTTACAATTAGTATGTAAAGAAAATTAGAGATATAAAATTAGCACCAGTTCGTTCGTTCAAGGGTCTTCCTGTAGTCACGTCCGAAAAGTATTCTCTATCGTCTTTAGTTATGTCACAGCTCTCCAGACGTCACCAAGTGTTACGTCATCAACAATGACGCAAGGAAACACGAGATTTGCCATCACCATTAAACAATAGAACTTAATTTAGTCAAGGATTGACAAGATATACTGTTCACCCAAAACACGTTACCCTATGTACAACACTTATTGCTGGATAGAAATCATGGAAATAAATGACAACACGGTTGCATTGCAGAAGGTCAGATTTAAAATTGTGTCAAAATGAGAGATACAAGACTTTTTTTTTAAATGTCAACTTGTCTTTTTTTTTTTTTACAAGCGATTTGAATCTTTATAAATAAATCAGCTATTAAATGATTAATGCGTATGACGCATTCAGATAAATTTATTCATATATCAATATATACAGTGGTTATTTTTTGGCAACAAAATAGGTGCCGGTGCACAGAGATTGATTGCCTAACTTATTCAGGATCTACTAATAAATTAATAATAAATGTTAAAATGCAAGAAAGTAATACTTTTTCCCCGTACGGTGCGTACCGTCATAAAAAAAAAAGTTTAAATCTATCACATCAGGTTTACTACTGAGGGGACTCCAGTTGAGAGGCTTCATCTCAAAAGCATTCAAACAGTGTTATTATTCATGTCATTATCAAAAGACCAAATTATCTTTGATAATTTACACCGATTTTTAAACTATGACATATGAGCCTACCTTCATGCTGTGTCGACTAGTTTGCGTCTCCGCCTCTGATAAACTGACTGCTAGTCCTCCTGGGTTCGAAGCGTTGGACGACCGCTTGCTGTTTCTACCGGATGCTCGAGTGGTAGACAGCGTCGTCACCGCCACGGTGGAGGTGGCCAAGGTGGGCCCTGCAGGTGTGGTGCTGTGCACGTGGTCCTCTCCGGCCACGCCGATGACGGTTGTCTCTCCACGGATGACGTGGGAGTGCCCCGAAGCGGCGTGGAAGGTGGCGTTCAGCGAGGAGGGATGGGGCGAATTGGAGTCCTCGGACTCTCGGCAGTACACCACACCTGTCTGACTAACATGGATGCTTGGGGTGCACCCCATATCAGCGGCGACACGCCCCTGGAGACAGCCAATGGTTGCTATGTTGTGGTGGACACGTTCAATAATATAAAAAATGAAACAAAATTATTAAATCCAAATGATAGAAGAAACTGACTCCTAATGATATGCCATGAACTTTGACATTAGATCACAGAAATACTCCTCTAAAACTACACATCGAAACCTGTTTTAAATCCAAAAGTCACACAAATCACATTGGTATGTTATAATTAAGCATAATTTGCTATGGTATACAATAAAGTAATAGGCATACTTAGGCGCTGATATTAGTCACATTATAATATTTGCACTGATAAGGACGGGCCACATAGCTAGTACAAACAGAAGTACATCTAGCGCATAAAACCACACGTGATGATGAGAAACACTGCATTGTCGCTTTGAATCATTTCCTCTGCTGCTACTTAAGTACAAAAATGTAACCACAAGACATAGACTTATATATAAACTTTGCTGACGGGACTAATTTGCTGTATGCAAAGATCCACTCCAGAACTAAAGATAGTCATGAAATCCAGAAAGTGGGTGCGTGAATGTGGGGGGGGTAATGTAGTGGGGGAGCGGCGTGTGGAAGAAACGGGCACCTTGTCGATGAGATCGCTTCATTGCTTCCAGTCAATGTCGCAAAGTAATTTTCAGACAATACTGCCAAAGATGACTGACTATGAAGTCCTCACATCATGAGAAACACTTTGTAGAATTCACTCACACCGTAATGTTCTTTTCAAAGTTTTTGAAGATGTTTCAGAATGACACATTCTATTTCAAACTGACAATCTGATTACAAACGAATAAAGATGTGACATATAAAAAACAAACTGGATAGACCTGGCCTGGGTATTAGAAGCTATAGATACAATTTACAGTTAAATCCCCGAATTGACGATCTCAATGAGATTATAACAGCCGTAATCTGTGAAGGTTTTAACGAGACTACATGAGATTATATTAAAAAGGTTCGCATGAGCCTTCGTAGGTTTATTTGAGGTTGGGAATAGATGTCCTAAGACCAATTTGTACAAATGCTCCTTCTTCTCTAGTGTTATTAGAGCTTGGAATGGGTTGCCTGCGTCAGCCAGGAAAACCAACGACTTGGCAGAGTTTAAGTCAATGATTGACATGCATGATCTAGGGACACAAGTAGGACGTAACATCTTCTTTTTTGAAGTAACGTCTGAATTTTATAAGAAAAGATAATGATAAACTCTGTAGACTTGCATGATACTGAATAGATTAATGATAAGTTCCAATGACAATTGATAGGTTTATATCATCCTGGCTGTACATAAGACTAGATAGGTTTATATCAGCCTGGTTGTACATAAGACTAGATAGGTTTATATCAGCCTGGCTGTACACAAGACTATATAGGTTTATAGCAGACCGGCTGTTCATTTGCATAGATAGGTTTAAATAAGCCTGGCTAAGTTGATACGCTATAGGGTTTATTGGACACCAAGATTATATGCAGTTAGATTAATAATAATTAGAATAATAATAAGGCTTGTCTTCGAGTCCAAAAATTAATTAAGAGTGTTATATTTCAAGTGACTACGCAGCCCCAGCTGCGACCTACATATTTTGCCACATACAGAGCAGACATAACAATTGTCTGCCGGTGGTCGATTTTAGATTCTCTTTTCGCGCATTTAGGTTATGTATAAACATGTCGCAAAGTTTCAGGTTTGAGTCAATGGTTTGAGAATGAAATTGTTAAACACATGCCGATTTGTATTGTGTGAGGTAGACACATTTTCTAATAACTTAAGTAAATGTATGATTTAAAAGTGATTTCAACTTACACGTGGCGAAACAAAAGACACTTTTTAAAATACTCTCAGGGGTATAACCACACATTCAAGATAAGAGAAATAGGAGAGGGGGAGAGGCGGGCTACCTAAAAGTACTTGGAAAACCAAAGTACGTCTTTAGTTGCTGCTTCTAGTCTGATTATAATGCATTCTTAATTTATACAAGGCGCTTCCAGCGTTTTTATGTTGGGTGGTGGGAAGGGGGGGGGGGGAATTGAGATATGTGTTGTTGTTTTTTCTAAGACATTAGTTTATTTATAGTTCTTGTAGTTTAAAGCACGACTGACATATGAAAATTAATAAAAAATATTTCAGAGAATCCTAATTTGTCAGTGCACGCGCCAGGGTCTAAAGAGATGTGCAGACAGGAGGTTTACTGACACATTTGTTTCGCGAACATTTACACTTTTAAACAGAAGATTGAAGATTGAAATAAAGTTAATTAAAAATGAATTTAACAAAAAAAATTTCTATTGTATTGTTTCTATTTTAAAACCTGCAAAAAAAAAATCTTATAATCGGGTCCTTCAGTTAATAAACTTCAAATTAAATGCTTTGTGTAAAAGTATTAATAAAATTAGGCTGTAATATGTGTTAATAGTGTCTGTTCTAACTTGTTGTGATTTCTTCTTACAGAATTAAAGTCATCTATGTCGTATAGATGATTCCTTCATCTACAGAAATATCTCCGACCTACTTTATACATTGGACCATCGAAATTAGGATTAACACATTATATATTTTTTCGACCTGCTAACGCCAGAACGAAAAGGCTTCATACATTAGGAATATGTTTTTGTCACTAGAATTTGTAGTATCCTGTTTAAACATTGGTCAAATCTTCGCAGGACAGCGGGTGGAAGGCGCAAGCAGGGTTTGAGCCCTAGACCATCGACACGACGGTCCAGAAAAAATAACACACGACCAGAGCAATAGCATCATTGCATGAAATTTCTTAAAATTTATTTTCAAAAGATACACACACACACGAGAGAGAGAGAGAGAGAGAGAGAGAGAGAGAGAGAGAGAGCGTTAAACGAGTTTATCAAACAAGTAAAGCAAAAAATAAAGACAAGAGGAGATAACCTCATTGTTTTATTTACAAACAAATGTTCAAGGCGAGTTATCTGTCCTGGACTGAATGATAATAGTAAAATCTTAAAAGAGTTTTATTTCCATGTTCAAGATAGAAAGAAAAACTTTGACGGTGGCCCTCACTGGGAACTGTAAACAATCTTTAAAAACTTACAAGACACGCCTCTGGACATTGCATCACGCTACACACCGTCCCCCCTTCCCACTCCAACACCACATAAAGAGTTATTTACTCTTTGTTCCCGTACTTTGTTGAACGCGCCTTGTGAGAAGCAGAACGGTGGCAGATATTTACCAGTGCTTCTCTTGCTAAGTAGTTCTACCTAGATCTAAGTCCCCCAAAGCTCATATCAACCGTGTATATATCTCTCTGGTACGAATTTTGTACACGTTATTTCTACCGCTTCTCAATTCTCAGATCAAGTTGAAACTTTGAACGATTATTCATTGTCCTTAATAACATGGGAATCCATTATTTTTAATCAAATAGTGATAATTAATTAATTTTGTTTGACATAGAGACAGTAATGGCTAAGCCTTGTGTAGAGAATCAGGTCGCCACCTAAAATTTTGAAACTAACAAAAGATAACTATGAAAACTACCACCTTCATTGGGACTTCTCTAGCTCAGTGGCTAGCATGTTTGCTTTCCATCGAGAAGATTTGAACCCTCGAGTTTGAATTTAACAATTTAAAAAAAATTGCTTTTAAAAAGCCAGCACGGATACACCCTCACCCTCCCCCCTTTCCACACAAGTGATTGGACCATAGCGTAATGATCATACTAAAAGCATGAAATTGTGCTAAAAAAAATAAATGTATTATTGATCTGAACACAGCCCCTCGATACACGGAAGAGGTGAATCAGGCAATAAGCCACCTAACCAGAAAAAAAAAATTATTATTCTAATATATTATTGCTATTCTTGATCTATTACAGATTAATTGGTGACAATAATAAAAATAATTGATACAATTATACTTTAAGCTTTGTTTTTTAAAAGAAAGTATTTTTATATTTAACATCTTAAATTTTCCTGAGACCTTATATACTACCCAAATCTATCGTATTGTTACGAATCTCTCTATCCAGGCTCTCTGCAAACTGCACCATACACCACCAACTTAAAGAACTTGACAACTCAGGGCTTTAAGGTAACGTAACACTTTAAAAGTTGAATAAATCACAGCCAATACTGTACAATTGGCAACAGATACACTGTATAAATATCTCTCCGATAGCACCGTACCGCCGTATCAACTCTTGCACTGGCCTCTCCGTCTCGTTCCGGGCTTGCACTGGGTTCAACCGTTCAGGACTGACTTCACACACTAGGCTCGTTGTGTCGGACTCGATCGCAGACCAAGAATAAGACGCCAGTCGTCTCAACTGTACTTGACAGTACTCCGCACTGAACCGTCGTAATGCTCCGTACAGAACCACACCGCTGAACTGTGCTGTAGTCGACCGGACTATAGTGAACCGGGCTCTGAACCTCGCTGTATTGAGCCCCTTTTCTCGACCGTCTTGACTGCGATACCTCCGCTCTTATATAGGGTCCCTACTGGCCTTCTCGAACCAGACAGAACGCCGCTCGACGTTTCTAGGTGGTCAGATGACTAGAACTCTCGTGACGCTCCTGAGCTCTGTTCACGACGGCGATCCGAACCGTCCTGTTGACACTCGACTCGGCTGACCATCGTAACTCGTCACGGTTGACCGCTTGTCTAGCGCTGGCCTGGGGCGATTTGCGTCGGCTGACTACACACACACCGCCACCCCCATCTGTGCCACCACCAGGTTTATAACAGTATCTTAAAAAGTGACAATGACAAAAGACTGGGTTTTGTTTTATCTAAATACCTAGAATCTGGGTGTTCCTGTTAATTACACTTAAGTTTATGCACTGCATAACAAAGCCGATAACCCAGAGAGCTCTGAGGGCGCTGGTATCAGCACGCTGTGGCGGGAGGAGGGCGCTATTATCACTACCCTAATCCACTCTGCGCTCTGCAGTAGAACTGTACACAGTCCCTCGACACACGGAAGAGGTGAATCAAGCGATGGGCCACTTAAAAAAAGAGAATTATTATTATAATGTCTTGTATTGTTATCCCTAATCAATACAAATCTCTGTCTCTCTCTCTCTTTCATATTCTTTCTTTCTCTCGGGGTGTATCTTGATGACGCCTTGTTACTATTTACGTTTGATTGCATCAGCCAAAAGTCCAGGGCCCCTATAGTATGCGGGGGTTATGAGCGACTATTTTATTATGGTGCTAGTTTGGTATTCAAACCACGGACACATATTTTTGCTGAAGCGAGGGGAGTCATAGTGCGCGGGTATTTACCGGTCGCCCCTGTTAGATGGATCTAGGTCATTGTACTTATATTTTGTGTCATATCTTTGATACCTTTTTTTTACGACCATGATAGTTTAAAAGCTGTTCTTTTTTTCTTTATGTGTGTTTTAGTATCTCTCAGTCTCTGTTTATCTCGTCTCGTCTCTCTCTCTCTCTTTTCTATTTCTCTCTTTCTTTGCGTTTTTTTTTCTGTTTCTCTCTCTCTCTCTTTGTTTCTCCATGTCTCTTTCTCTTTCGCCTCCCTGGCTTTGTCTCTCTTTCTCATTTTCTAATTCCCTCTCTCTCTCTCTCTCTTCCTCTCTCCCTTTATCTCTATCTATCTTCCTCCTTGCCCCCCCTCTCTCTTCCTATCCTCCCCCCCTCATTGTTCAGAGTACGAGTGAGTACAGTCTGAGAGGGCAATCCAGATCCAGTTTTTAGCCGAATGACGTCATTGCCTGCCCAGGCCACTGGTACGCATATGCCAGGCCAGAAGACACGCACCGCTCATCTGGTGGGAGTGTGTAGAAGAAGAATAAAAAAACATTAACACAGTTCAAGGTCAAAGCACATCTGTTAGTCAGACGTTGGTATCTTTCTTTGAATAATTTGTTTTGATACTGTGATAATAATAATAATAAACATAATAATAATAATCTCATAATTTAAGAAAAACAGATAGAAAAACAAAGAAAAAATTGGAACCTAGGCTTGGAGATTAAGCGTCTATGGAAATTATTGACCCAAAATAACAATATACCCCATTGTTATATTAACTGAGGGGATAATAACAACTGACCTCACAGACACCTTCAAAGCCCTTAACATTCCTAGGAACATCCTTGTTGCCTGTCAGAGGACGGTACAGCTGCAGACCTCCGACATCACCAGAAAATTCCTCAGTTAAAGGGACTACGATGAATGTTGTTTCTCTTTAGCGAAACTCGACCCTGGCACTCGTTCGTTTTCTAACATAATAATAATAATAATAATTAGAATGTCGTCGCAGTGCAGCGCCATTTTCGATAAAAACGTATGAAATAGACGCCGGCCCCTTTTAAAGAAGACAGACCAAGGACTAAGGAAAACAATCTACGAATAAGAAGGCTCACTTGTGACAGAGTTGCAGGTCTTGGCCATTTAAAAAAAAAAGATGGACTATTCTTTGGTCCAAGGGACTCTTAAGATAAATTAATTAAAAATAAAAATAGCCATAGCACTTGGAGAGGTTAAGAAGAGAAAGTGCGGGGTCACTTCATTTGTAACTTAAAAACAACACGGCCACCCTTATTGGAGTTTCGTCATCCATTTGATGGTCCATCCGCAAGGGTGGAGACATGACTGAGGAGCATACCATTGTCCCTGGTGTAATGAATGCAAGTGGTCATGTACTTGACCCCAGGAGACCAAGACCTAGCAACTGCCTAGTCAAATTTTGCTCTAGTTGTTGGGATCTTCTGTACAGAGCAATGTTTGAAAAAAAAAAATATTCTTCATTGGTGAAACAATATCTATAAATCTGTCATTATATCTTTATATCTATTTTTCAACTGTTTTAAACATAAACAGTTTATATTTCTACACCATTGAAAAGAATCTACATTTACTTGATTAAATACTCATTTTGTAGTAACTTTTTAAGCTTCGGTCGAAATGTATTAAAACTGTTGATATGTGATGTAATGTGTGAGAGTTAGTCTCCTTTGCGGATTAGGAAATGTGTGTTGCTGTTCGTTTATATATATATATATATACCTTGTGAGCCCATATTATATAGAACCCCTCCCCTCTACACATATCTTGAAATGTAGAACTACGCAGTACAGAAGGAGATCGTCCAAATTTCAGATGTAACACTTTCTTTCTTTTAACTAATAAAATGTATTTTTTTTTTTTGCCCCGCATGTTTCAAAACGTGTATTTGGTTCTCTTGACATTGTTCGCCTTAAGTTGGAGCTTAGCCTTGACCTACTAGCTCAACCGTAATCATCGCGCCCCCCCCCCCCCCCCCCCGCCCCAAAGCCTAGTCCACGTCTCGTTTTATGCTCTTAAAATGTTTAAAACATGCACAAGATGCAGATAGGGAGGAAAGAGGAGGAAAATATGACGTCACAGACTGTTTTTGTTCACTCTCCCTCCCTTCTCTGTTACCCCCCTCCTCCCCGTCCTCTTGACTTGGTTTCTTCACAATGAGTGTACAATTGACGATGATTACAATTTTTAACCCGGAAGTAAATGTTGCCATGTGTACATCTGCAATGAATGAGTCTAGATGAACATTTTTGGCAAAATAACTTGGCAATTTTTTTTTTACACGTAATGGCCCTCATTCACCAAAAACGAACGGTCACGTGATGACCATTGTTAATATAACGGAAAAATACGGTCACGTGAAATCCTTTCTTGATTCGAATTAGGTCAAAGGTTGTATAGGAAGGGTAGTGAAGCACGTGGCTCAAAGGTGTTTGTTTACAACTGGTGAATGAGATCTCTTCGACATTCTTAATTTCCCTAAATTATTCAAATAGTTCGAAGCATTCAGTACATCCTGTAGACACTTCGTGTGTTGATGACATGCGAACTTACTTTGTGAATGAAAGACGCCATTTTTTTTCGCAATTCTCGTCAACATCCGCCAGGCGGAGTTATAGTGCGTTTGATTAGTAAAAGATGGTCGACGTTCAGCGGAATGAACACATTTTGACTAGGAAACAATCTATCAGGCATTAATTCGTGTATATGTCTGTATTCTGTATCATATAAGATAACTTAAGTCATCATCAAAGTCTAGATCTAGTTGCAAACATTGTTTTAAGTTGGGAATACATCTAAAATATATAAGAATTTGTGTAATCCCCTCCCCCCCCCCCCGGCCTACTTTTAATACCTCCCCCCCCCATTTTTTTAATGTTGTAAAGAAACAAGCTTCTGACACCAAAGTAAAATGTTTGTTTGTTTTACATGTTTCGGATGTTCCTTCAGAGTTGAAGATAATTACTTCCTAGTCCAAACCTCGCGCAGGACGACGGGGGATGGGAGCGGGCAGGGTTTGAACCCGGGACCATCGATAAATCTGAACGACAGTCCAGCGTGCAAACCGCACGACCAGGCAGCCATCCAAGTAGTGAGTGACGTGACAGATCACGTGGCCATCAACAAGTGTCACACCACAGTCGGTGTAAATTATTCAAGGGCTTACCACCAGATTATACCTTGGCCTGTCAGACGCTGTGGACTAATGGACTTTTGACTGTGACGGCGATGGTTCTTAAGGCTTACGATGTAGCCCCCCCCCCCCCCCCCCCAGAGAGAGATGTCAGAGAAAAGAAAGGGGTTGGTCAGAGGCGTCGCTAGGGGGGGGGATGTAAAAGGTGCGGACCACACCGGATCACACCAATATTTATGCCTCATGTGGAGGCGGCTTACCCCGTTAATCAAAAATGCATCGGTTTTTTTGTTTGGTTCTATTTTTCCTATGACTATTCTAATGAAGAGAACAAAAGAAGTAAATGGACACAAAATCTCCATGACAACTGCACGCTACAAGTTAAGGACCAACTGATCAGCTGAAATGTCATTGGTCCTTTCTTCATGTGTCATCAACAGTCACGCCAGCCACACGATGTGGTGGTCATTAACTTCAAAGGGTGCGATTTTAAAAGTCAATACTGCAGTGCTAGTAATATAGTTTTTATCCATCCGGCCACCTGAGGTTTCAATATTAGTAACATAATGTATGTTGACCATTGGTTCATGAGTCTAACTTTATAGTCGCACAATAGTAACTAGCTGTTACCGAGGATTCCATTTTAATCAAATAATTATGTAACCCCCCCCCCCCCCCCCCCCCCACCTTTTTTTCAACAAACAAACAAAAAAAAAACAACAACAAAAGACACATGATGAGAGCCAATTGAAACTATATGGCTATATCACAATGTAAGAGATCGCAAAGGCTTTCCTGTCAGAGAACTGTACCAGGATAAAAGAAGAAGAGGCAGACAGAGAAAGCGATGAGAAGACAATTAAAGAATGGATGGGCCTGACATTTGAAAGAGATCCGATTCAAGACAAAAGACAGGGAGGTATGAAGAAAGACAGTTGACAGATCATTTGTGGTGACCCAAAGAGCCAATAGACAAAGGGATAGGCAAAGTTAAGCGTAGTGGTTCAACGCGACATGCTAAAATGATAATAATCTTTTCATGGCATTGATTCTGTGAATAAGTGTTAGATTTTGTAAGAGAAGACAGTCCACATATCGTCTGGATCTCACCATGTGTCCATGTGTTCCAAGAATAAAACATTCGTCAATCACCACAGAAATCAGTGCAGCGAATATCTTATCTTATCTTTTATTATCTTATCTTACATATGACAGACGTCACTTCAAAAAGAAGAGACGTCCTACGCATTTCATGTGTCAATCTAGTCATGGATGTTAATCAACCTAAGCTGTTAGTTATCCTGACTGATTCAGGCAACCCATCCCATTCTCAAAAGGAACTAGGGAAGAAGAGCAAAAAGATATGTAACCCAGGGGGCTGTTCTAAACAAATGCTGGATGCAACCAAGAGCTTCTAGATACACGATACAGTTAACGTTGTCTCAAGGTTACATTTTAGTAAATGCAGCTGCAAATTGCTGGCTGCAGTTAAACACTGGTTTTGTTTCTTTTATTTTTATTGCACCAGGCTTTAGGTGTTGACAAAATTACAACATCACAGTGTCGGAAATCATCGTAGGTCAGAGACTTAAATATGAGATATTCAGAACTGAGCGAAACCATCTACATACACTTTTATGCATTAGAGAGAGAGAGAGAGAGAGAGAGACAGACATACAGACAAATGTAAAAAAAAAAAACGCACACAAGACAACCCCCACACAACGAGCACGCACACTTGCACATAATAACAACAGGGTAGAGAAACGGTGGAGAGAAATATAAAGCTTCTTTATTGCACCGGAAGGATCTGACATTTTCAGGTTGACATCATGCAAATGAAAAAGTCAGCCATCCAATTACTGCTGCGTATTTGTCAAGAAAGAGGGCAGGTCCTCGCAAGACTGATATTTCCGTTGCAAACACAAATGCAGAAAGCTATTTTTAAGTACAATTAAAAACAAAACCCAGTTTTTTTTCTTTTGCGTGCTTACCATGTATGTGTAAGTCCATGTTTTCTTGTTTATATAATTTGACTTGCGTACATATTTCAAGTTGTTACATTTCGCGAGATTAGTGAGAACTGCTTAAGTTCAGGGTCGAAGCTAGGGATTTGTGGCCTGGGGGTATCTTCGAATTCTCTCCCCTCCTCCCCCACCCTTGCTACGCCACTGCTTAAGTTTCATGTGCCTTTGTTTTGTTTGGCTTGTTTTTACGTTTTGGAAGTTTCTTCAGCATTGGGGAGACGCGGTAAACCACTTGGCTTCCCTATCAAGGTCCTGGGTTTAAATCCTGGTGAAGACTGGGATTATTAATTCCAGGATCTTGGGCGCCTCTGAGTCCACCCAGCTCTAATGGGTACCTGGCATTAAGTTGGGGAAAACTAAAGGCGGTTGGTCGTTGTGCAGGCAACATTACCCCCTCGTAAAACCGTGGGCCACAAAAACAGATGACCTATACATCATCTGCCCTATCTCAAGTTCTGAAAGGGGAACTTACTTTACGTTCATAAATGGACGTAGTTGAGCCCTCTAAGGATGGTAGGGGTAATGTTCAAACTCTGAACTTTCGAAACGGCAGTTTTAGGCACAAAGAACAGCCGTTTGATCGTCTAAGAGCTCTAAGTTTGAAAAAAAAAACCTGCTTGAGCGTCAAATAGTAAAAAAAAAAAAAAACCTGCGTGAACCACCGTTCTGTCTGGAAGAGACCCAATTCAATGCCTATGTAAAGCATTGCTATTTCCGATGCATCTGGCACCCCGGGCGCATGGGCTTGACATGGCTGAAGGCCGAGTGCACCGGGGACCTCCGCCATTTTTCTATGTTGTACCAAGCTAACCGTGGAGGACTCGCCATTTGTGTAACGGCCCCTTGAGGAACGGCGCATGGATTATCGCCAGGACCGTGAGGGCTCTCTTTCAACTCCGCTCCCCGCAACGGATAAAGTCCGCCTACCCGAGGACACCCCCACGGGAGTTTTGTTTTGCTATTCATTTAGCCTAACCACTTCCTCTAATGGCCGTTTCCACACGAGCGCCACGTTGAGGCACAGTAGCGTGCTCGTGCAAAGAACAATCTGGCAGCCCTACAGGTCCTTATTACGAAAATAAAGCGGTGGTACAGATGGTCAAAGAAAAAGTAGCAAATGCTACTGTTAGACATTTAGTTAGTATAGAGACGCAGCATAGTTGACGGACTTTGAACGCGACAGTTAGTGACGTCACGGCTTAGTTGGAGGTTCGAGATTATTTATGTTAATATAGTCCTTTGTGTGAGGAATTCGAATGGCAAACTTAATATTATGGAAAGAGACGTGGCTGTGGCGTTTCTTCTTCTTCTTCTTATGTAATACAGATGTTACTTGAAAAAAGAAGTTGATTTCGTCCTACGCGTCATGCATTTAATCATGCATGCTAAACAATGACTTAAATTCTGCCAAGTCACTGGTTTTCCAGGCTGGCTCAGGCAACGCATTCCATGATCTAACAGCACTGTGGAAGAAGGAGCATTTGTACAAATTTGTCCTAGCATATGGAACGAGGAATGTGCCTTTATCTATGTGTCTTCCTGAGTATTTTATTTGATTTTGTTTTTTGTATTTGAAAATAATGGTTCAGTATTTTATATATAATTGCTACTTTACTTTTGAGTCTTCTCTCCTGTAGGCATTTTCATCATTAAATTTCAGTTAGGATTTAGTAACGGTTTGGGCTTAGTTCTTCTACTTCTTACATGTGTAGGTCTTGTTACTTGTTACATGTGTAGGTCTTGTTACTTGTTACTTAAGTGCAACTAATACACTTGTGCAAGAAACCCAGACATCTCCAGAGTAATCTGTCCAAGTCAGACAGCCATCAAAGTCTCTCGGATGGCTGCCTGGTCGTGCTGTTTGCGCGCTGGACTGTCGTTCAGATTTATCGATGGTCCCGAGTTCAAACCCTGCCCGCTCCCATCCCCCGTCGTCTTGCGGGAGGTTTGGACTAGGAAGAAATTATCTTCAACTCTGAAGGAACATCCGAAACATGTAAAACAAACAAACATTTTACAACAACCACAAAGTCAAGGCCTATCACAATACCTTAGCCCTAATTTATTGGAATGATAAAAGAAATGTATATTACATTTATCCTATATAAATGATAAACTTTATTTAGGACAACTTTAATAACCTAATGTGATATTTCTATTTGTTTAAGGGTATTTATTAATATAAATATTATTTAAAAGTCAAGTGAAACGCTAGCTTATCGCAGTGCGTCCCTCCGGAAATATAATTTCCACCATGCATCGCTATTTCAATTTTAATTAATTAGCAGTTTTGGGGTGCTGGTTCACACTTCGAGGATCCGTTGATCAGAGGTTAAGAAAAGAACGATAAATGCGCAAAATTGAACACTATTAGGAAGTAATCTTTTCAGATCTAGTTAACTCCCCTTGTCCCACTTCTAAGCGCTGTACTAGAAGCCAAACATATGCCAAAAAATCAATGTCGGTCAAGATGTTTAGAGCGAAAACGTGTTTTACACAAGTCTTATAAGATTATAAGATTATCTTCTTATTTATAATGTACTAGTTCTATCTTTCGATTTGAAAGTGTCTATGATCTGATTTGAACATTTCTGTTAAAATCCTTCTCCCGCCTTTTATATTTTTATATTGTCAAAGTTTAATAGAAAAGGCGACTCTTTAGGGCTTTACTTTCTAAAAAGCAGATAAATAAGTGGTGCAATGATTTCGTAGTATTTTGCTTACTCTGGTGTTGTGTAGCAAGGTCAAACTACAAACAATGAGGCACCAGATTGAACTAAAAGTTTATCTCCCTTCTTCATTGTTAAGCTTTTATTTGACGTGCTTCGAATGTTCATTCTGGATTGAAGACTGTTACATCCTAGCCCAAACTTCTAGAGGACGGCTGGCAGAGTCCTAGCCCAAACGTCTAGAGGACGGCTGGCAGAGTCCTATTCCAAACGTCTAGAGGACGGCTGGCAGAGTCCTATTCCAAACGTCTAGAGGACGGCTGGCAGAGTGCTAGCCCATACTTTTAGAGGACGGCTGGCAGAGTCCTAGCCCATACTTCTAGAGGACGGCTGGCAGAGTCCTAGCCCAAACTTCTAGAGGACGGCTGGCAGAGTCCTAGCCCATACTTCTAGAGGACGGCTGGCAGAGTCCTAGCCCAGACTTCTAGAGGACGGCTGGGGCAGAGTTCGAACCCGGCACCATTGAGACAACAATACAGAGCGCATAGCAGACGACCAGGCAGCCATTTTGTAATCCCAACAGTGTCTGCTAACCTTGCACAGACCAGGTCTCTAGCTATCTCTACGCACAAGCCTTTAAGACCACTCAATTACTGCCCTTTCTCTTAATACTGCCAGATTTATTTCTATTTTCCTATATTCCTAATTGATTAATTATCACTAATTGGTTAATAAAAATTATTTATTCATGTGTTGTCATCGACAATGAATAATAGTGCAAAGTTCCGACTTTATCCGGTAATGGGAATTGGGCCCCTTATAAACAAATAATTCTGTGCTAGATAAAATATACATTGATAATGCTAGTAAAGACAAACAGAATCAGATTTTGTTATCGTCACCGTTAGATACTGAAACACGAAGTTTGTGTCACGTAATTGTTTCACATTAAAGTGCAAATTTATATTTCTTGAAAGGTCCAAACCGTGCACACGCTGCCATGAACTACACCAATTAAAATGTATGAACTACGTGTGGAATTATCTTTATGCAGCTAATCATAAACTTACAAAATCTCTTTCAAACTTTACCTAAGAACGTCATTTCATAATCCTTTTTTTCAATGGCAATATACCACACAAAAAAAAATAAATATTCCTATATAAATCTTCATAATTTCTTCAAAATCTTCAAAATACAGGCCAGACTTTATATTCATTCAAGAAACAAATATAGACACACATCATAAAACACGCAAATACACATCCGACATAGGGCTGAAGAGGGCTGGTTTAGCTTAGGTAACGAGTGTAGAGGGGTAGCTATTTTTCTAGTCTCAGATAGGTTTAAAGTAGTGCATGCATTTAAGGACACCTGGGGAAGAATAGTGATCATTAGAGTAGAATCAGGAAATCAAACATTTACACTTGCAAACATCTACGCACCAGCAAAGAGCGCGGAAAAACATGATTTTTATGAAAATTTAATCGATATACTAAATAACAATTATAGAGAGGATACGCTAATCATGGGGGGGGGGGGGGGGGGGGATTTCAACTACATAACTTCTGCATTAGATAAACAGACTACTTTGGCAGTGGGCCCTGCCTCTCATAAAACCTTTCCGAATCTTAATTTCTTAGAGGAGATAGAGAGGAATTTTCATTTAGTTGACGCTTACTGGACACTAGAACCTATGGGTCGTGACACTACCATGGTGCATAGGTCATACCCCGTCATACCCCGTCTCGACACGCTTAGATAGAGTGTATGCTCCTAATCATTTCTATATTATAAGTCGGGTGTCGCATTTGGAAGAAACATTAGAATACACAGACCACAAAGCGGTGTTAGTTACTTTGGACATAAAAAACAAAGAAATTAAAAGAAAGTCATCCCACTGGAAATTTAACAATTCGCTGTTGGAAATTCCCCTTTTCGTGGAGTTAGTTTCTGCTAATCTAAATTCTTACTTACAAGATATACATTATCCACATTTCGATTTAACACAGACATGGCCACTCCTAAAAAGTTCTATAAAGCAGCAAAGCCAGTTAATATCTAGATTAGCTCAGGGACATAGGAGGCAAGAATATGAAAAACTCAAATACACATTATTACACACGGATGATGAAATCGTTCAAACAGAAACTCTTTTAAAACTAGAAGAATTAAACAAGTATACTTATAGGGGTGCTGAGATTAGGTGTAAAAATTACTTAAGTAATGAAGGTCCTAGTAAACTATTCCTATCGTTTGAACAGAATGTGCAATCAAGTAAAATAATAACATCATAGATAGTGAGGGGAATAAAGTAGATAATTATGAGGATATTAAGAATATTTTTACAAACCACTTCACTACTATATACAGTGAAGAGCCAGTATATACTGATGCTCAAGATAATTTTCTAAAATTTTGCAAGCAGCTGGACAAGACAGATGAAGATCTTTTAGGGAGTGCATTTACGCTAGACGAACTCAGGACTGCCCGGGACTCGACTAAGAACAATAAATCACCCGGTCCAGATGGCTTAACCTTTGAACTCTATAAAACCTTCTTCCCCGCGCTGGGTCCTCTCTTACTGCGACTATATAGCGACGCCATTCGACTGGGACAATTTCCCTCCAATTTTAACGAAGCATATACATCACGCTTTTACCCAAGAAATCTGAAAATAACACTTCACCTAGCGACTTTAGGCCCATTTCACTTCTCAATACAGACTATAAACTTCTCACAAAAAGAATTCCTAAGAATGAAACCTCTCATAAACCAACTTATAGGATATGACCAGTACTGTTGTATCCCTGACAGAAACATAGACGGCATGACGCATTTTTTACGGGATTTTATCATGTACAGTAAGGATAAAGACCTCAATGTGTCTCTTTTATCTGTAGATAAAGGAAAAGCCTTTGACCGAGTAAACCATAGCTTCTTGTTCAATGTTCTTGAGAAATGTAAAATAAGTTCCCTGTTAATCAGATATATAAAGCTTGTCTATACAAATGCAACAAGTAGATTGATAATTAACCATTCTCTCAGTAGGAGTATCCTCATACAAAGGTCTGTCAGACAGGGCTGTCCCTTATCCCCCTTCTTGTATATCCTTTGCTTGGAACCCTTCTTGGAATCTATAAGATCTGATCCCTCTATTATTGGGATTAATATACCGGGTCGCTCCTTCTCAACCATCAAAGTCAAAGCCTATGCGGATGATACAACTTTTTTTCCATCTTCAGAGCAAGATATTGAGAATATACTAAAGGAATTTACACTCTTCGGAGAAGCTAGTGGTTCAAAAATAAATATAAATAAATCCTCTGTAATGGGACTAGGGAAATGGAAATTCAAAGAGAATTGCGCTTTCAAAATTGTAGATAAAATCAAGATTTGTGGTATTGTCTATACCTGTAATCCTTTATTCTATTGTAAAGACCAGTGGGAGAATATTTTTGTCAAAGCCTCAAACTTGCTAAAACTTTATAAGCACACAGGTTCTACAATATTTGGTAGAGCTGTATTGATAAATAGTTTGGTCATTCCAAAGATTGTCTATTTGGCTAACATTACAGAGCCACCTCCTAAATTCATAAACAAGCTGAACAAGTTAATTAGAAGCTTTATATTTAAAAACACTATTAGGAGCATTAAGCACACTACACTCATTCAAAACAAAGAGGATGGGGGGATAAACTTACAAGATGTCAAAACAAAAATACATTCGCTAAGGCTAAAATTTGCAGGTCAAGTAGTTAGAAACCCAACAAACTTTCCCTTGACAATTTACTATTATGGCTTAAGATTAAGTAGTCTTCTTCCAATACACAATGATACTCCTCACTATTTTGGTACAGTCACTCATCCATTTTACAGGTCTATTTCCAGAATTTTACCTAGTAATTAACATTTAATACACAACAAAACCAAAGACTCATACACAACACTTAAAAAGCTGTTACATGAAAGTCTAGTGAATAGGATTTAGTGGGGGAGAGTTCTTGGGGTGACAGAATTCAATGACACATTCATAAACCTACACAGCAAACATATCCCACCAAAAGCTAGAGAGATAAGTTATAGACTTATCTTTGGGATGACCCCTATGGTTAGAAGACGAGCAAATGACCGTGCCTCTATATTATGCCATCTTGAAAATGCAGACAATGAGAGACATATGTATTTGGAATGTCCATGATTCCTTCAAGTTAGAAGTACTGTAAGGGACTGTGGCAACTATGTAAATGTTAACTTGTCAATTGTATTAAACAAGCTGCCAAAACTAAAAACTAAAATGATACATAACTTTAACTTAATTATTGTTTCCGAATACAGGAACCTTGTTTGGGCTAGCTGGCTCAAAGCTATACATAATAATAAGGTTTTTCATCCTAATCACTTAGAATTGACATTTAGAAAAATAATGGATTTTAGGGTAGAGAATTATCTAGTTTGATTTTCATATACTTGTACAAAGCTCACGTAGTTTTCCAGAAATGGGGTGATGGGGGTCAGGGATATTTGATATTGTGTTGATTGTTCTGGGGTAGAGGATACTTGTATCATTCTTCTGTCTTTAGTGGGTTCAATGGCTAGGATGGTTAGGTAGTATGTCTTTGATATTAAATAATGTTTCTGTTACTATTGTTGTATTTTTAGGTTAATCAATTTTCAATTGTTTATGAGTTAATACTTGTGAATTATGAGAACTTACAAATAAAAACATATGGGAAAAAAAAAAGAAAGCCCAAAAAAAGAGGCAAAGAAAAGAAAAGAGGCCTAAGGCCCAAGGATTCCTATGATGATAAAGCTAAAATTAAATAGCGCAAATTCTGAGGTTTCCTTTTAAAGTTAAAAAAAAATATATATATATATATATATATAAATCTTCATAATAAGCACATTGCACCTAAGGTTTGGAAACAACCTGTAGGCTCATTTTTGGCATGACACCTACTTAAGTCAATATTTTAGAAATCTGATGTAAATGCAAAGTATGTAACAGGCCAGTGGAAGTGGAAGAGAGACATTTGTTTCTGGATTGTCCGTTGTTTTCTAAGGTGAAAAATACTGTTAAAAGTCTGTTCGATGCTAATTGTGACTCAGATGTGCATGTAAGTCTGGCGATCCTTTTAAACAAGGTGCCCAAATTACGTAATAAGGCTCTTTGGAATTTTAACCTCATTATTTTGGCAAAAATATAGAAGTGCAGATCGTAGAGAGGAAGTGGAGATGGATTGGTCACACCCTTAGAAAAGATACCAGCAACAGAGCTAGGCAGGCCTTAGAGTGGAACCCCCAGGGAACAAGACGCAGAGGAAGACCAAAAGGAATATGGCGACGCAGTGTACTTGAAGAAGCCGAGAGGACCGGGAAGAGCTGGGACACCATTAAAAAGCTAGCAAGAGACCGTGGAGAGTGGCGTGTTTTGGTCGAGGCCCTATGTTCCATGAGGAACTCAAAGGAGTGATGATGATGATTTTTGCAGAGTATAGGAAACTTGTTTGGAATACTGGACTGAAAATTGTTCTAGATAATAAAACGTTCCTTTCTGGTGGCCTTGACATTGTCTTTAGACAAATTGTAGACTTTGAAGTAGAGAACTTAGGGGGAATGTAAGAGATGATATGGTAAAGAAAATGTTGTGACTTGTATATTGGTGAATATTTATGTCTGCTTGTGGGTATATGCATTTGTATGAAGGTATTTTTCATAATCTGCTATTAAGGAAAGGTAGTTTGTGGGAAACATGTATGTATGTTTTTAGTATTACAGTAGTGGTTTTCTCATTCAAATGTATTTGACTTCATACAATTATTTACATAAAATAAATGCTTGGCTTGTAATAGGATTTATTTCTATGTGTTCTTGGCCTAGTCACTAAACGTGTTGGATTGCGCCCTCACAAGTTTTTGACTTCTTGTTTTGTAGCCCTTTAGGTTATGTACAAGATAATTGTGTGTATATATCTAAATTTGTTTATGTTGGTGCGGTCATGTATGCATTGGTGTGTATTTACTTTTATTCTTGGTTAGTTACCCTCTAGTTAATGATTTGCTAATCCTTGTATCATTTTTCTGTCTCTGATGGTTTCAATATTTATTTAGTATATCTTTGCTTTAAAAGTAAATTTTGTAAAATTATTATTATAATTATGTAAGGTAAGGGTTTGACCAAATGACATGGCAAAGAATTGTTGTTGTTTTTTTTTAATTCCCTTGGTGTGAGATTTATAATCAAGGCTCGTGGTGCTTTATTTGTACTAGGGACTAGTTGACAAAATTAAAAAATAAATAAAACAAGATAAATTGCTCACAGATACTGTACTGTATCTTGTAAGTCTGTGGTGGTTCTAACAGAACTCCAGGACATCTCGGTGTCAACTGGTCGAGATTAGTTGTCCCGGGACTTCAATGGGGAAAAATTATCGCCAGACCAGACATACTGGAATGCATAATCAATTTTAGATTATATCTAGTCCTCTAAGTTCCTCATGAACTCACTGCAATGCTGTGTGGCCTCAGTCTTCGGTTGACGAAAAGTTAACATTTGGAAACCGATACCGGTCTGTCCACTTGTGGAGGTTTCTCTACTAGTGATTTGGGAAAGCGGTCATAGTAATAAAGTTCCTTTGGACCTTTCAGCCTGTATTCAATGGGCGTTCGTCTACGACAAAGTACAATGGACAACCCAGTGATCGTCAAGTTTGGATAGTTTATGAACTATTTTAACGTGAACTGTAGTGTAAACCGTAAACTTATGTCTTATGTGTTGTTGGCAATGTAATCTCTTCAGTACTGAATTAAAAAAATAAATAAATAAAAGTTTTTAAAACTTAAATTACAAAAGATATCATTATAGCTATTGAAAAAAAAAAAAAGCTTGAAGAAATAAAAACATTTCATGTAACAAATGCCAATTATTTTTACTATCTGTATCATTTTTGTAAACTTAGTTTGATTTCCATGATGAATAAACAGAACATTTTTTTTAAAATTTATTTAACAGAAGATGTTAAGACAAAACTTACAAAAAAAAAATACAAAAAAAAATGTTTCAATACGAAGTCTAAAGATGGAAAGAAAACATTTTGAAAAAGTAGGGAATCGCCGCTGTTTGCACCATTATTTCGATTTGCCGTTAGAAAGAAATGTATCCAACGCCCAGACGTGGTCCGGGAGCACTTCGCCCCAAGTCATGTTTGAAGGTTTGTAATGGAGTGTGTGTATGTGTTTCTATAGTGACTGTGGGAAGAAGTTAGTTATGCACTGTGAATGATGCAATATAAGCGGCTTTTTCGTCAGCGATCCTGACGACTCCAGATTGCCAGATCGAAAAGACGTGTTTTTGTAGTTAGTTAGATTTTGTTCAAAATACCATTTTATGTTATTATAAAGTCTATTATCTTTGCAGTATTTTATCTCAGGTTGATTTTTCCTATATTGTAATAAAAGTTCTATTAAGTTTTATTTACACAAAAAAAAATGTATTCAAGTTATTTCAAGTTTTACAAGTTTAAATATAATTCGCCTGCAACGGTTTAGTTGTCTGCCACCAGTTTGGTACTACAGCGAAACAGCCTTCCACAACAAGGTTCCGCAATAGCAGTGACCATTTCGGGGTTGGGTCATGCCATATACGTAGCCCGCTCTCTACTGAAGGCAGCGCTAACCACGTGGAATTTCTTCACATTCCTATACTGAAACCGCTGTGATACCATGTAAAGACCACCACTCTTATTACTCTCATTTAGTCTCATATGACGGCCCACTTGTGGAGCGGTGTGGTGGACTTATTGGACTGGTTTTGCAAGGTCTCTGTACCACTCTCATCCAGAACGAGATAAAAAAGAAAAAGCTCGCCCAGGGTAACCCCACGTAGGCCTGGTTCGCTTCCCTTCATTGACCTATCTAGTTCCACTACCAGACCTTTCCGCGGAAGCGCCACGTTGAGGCAAAAACAACGGAAAAAAATGTCACGTGATAACCATAGTTGATTGAAATTAGATCGTAATTTGTATAGAAGAGATATAGAAGCACGTGACTCAATGTTGTTTGTTTACGATTAGTGAATGAGTTCCATCGCAACGACTTGTAAGATTGAATACATTACAGTCTAAGGGACGTAGATGTGTTTAGTGTTGTACACTACTTCCATGTTTTTTTTTTGTTGATTTTTTTTATTTCACTGGCATTTATTACGGTGAAAAAACCCGGACTCCATCACCATCATTACCATCTTTCTCCACGGCCATAAGCTAAAAGTAATGTTATCTCTTTTCCCAGTATAAACCATTTTCTCGGTACCCAGTTACGATCGGCAACAAGGAAAGGCACTGAAAGTGAGTAAATATTGATGACGCAATCGAGACGATTAATAGCCTCGTTCTCCTCCCAGTGCTGTGTATCTCTTGAACAGGACACACGTGACCAGTGGTCTTTACAGCGTCATCATGACATGTGGTATAGAGTTGATTTAGTCAGACAGTGGTTCTAACTGGCCTTCGAGCAATACGAAGTACTTATGTGGGTGCACATATCGAAAAAATGACTTTCGACAAATACACAGATTAGTGACAATCAAGATTATTGAAAGCAAAAAAAAAACAAAAAAAAAAAACAAAAAACTTTTGATTAATAATATACCAGAACTACATAAGGACTTTCTCTCCCATTCTCTCTCTCTCGCTCTCTCTCTTTTTCTTTCTCTGTCTATCTATACATATATAGCGAGAGAGAGAGAAAGAAAGACAGAGACATAAAGAGAGCGAGTGATGGAAAGTTATAGAAGAAAGAGAGAAAGAGACAACCATAGACAGACAGACAGACAGACAGACAGACAGACAGACAGATAGATAGATAGATAGATAGATAGATAAAGATAAGATAGATACCTTGTAGTCCATATTACCAACAGAAGTACAGCCCCATCAATAATTAACTCTTTACTCTCTCAGATCCAGCACATCTTAAGCTCTGAACAAAAATCATCTCACGCTCAAAGAAATTGAAAGTTAAACTCCACGAGCGCACTGCCTCGCAGTGATCCAGGATACCGCAAACCATCCACAGACCGCTCATGTCAAAGAATCTTTTTTTTTCTTTTGTTTTACTGTCATAATTAAAACTCTAGAAATAATTCCTTTTGCGAATCAGTTGCTAGGGTAAACACACCGGTTACCATAGAGACGAGCGCCTACGCCATAGCTGACCGGTTGCTTTAGTGACGACAGATCCGGTTTCAGGGGAGATCAAGTTATCAAGGAAATGGTTGGAAAAACAACAACATGTGGCTTTAATAATTGAAGACTAAAGATTTTTGATTGTTGAAACAATACTTGAAATGCTATATGGAGAAAAACAGTGGTAAGACATGAATGTCTGTCTGGCTGAGCGGTTTGCAATCTGGACTGTTGTTTTGATGGTCCCGGGTTCGATACATGCTCGCATATTTTGTTTGTTTGTTTGATTCTTTCAATGGGCGCACACTTTCGTTTTACTCACTAATCTCTAACGATTTATTTTGGCAAATATATTCATCCAGCTGAAATTTAGCAGACGATTGAGGATGACATATTTTAATTTCAGAGAAAATCGCCTTATTGATAATCAAATTAATTGAAGATTGTTGTTGACAGCCCGAACTTTCTTCATGGGGGCCTCAGGGGAAGTAAGGCCATTATGTTGTATTTTTCTTAATACTAAGAATCAGTAAATTCCCTTGTGCATATGGCCACACCAATGCAATCTTTATTCCATTACTTAAGTGCGAATCCCTGGCTGCAGAACTAGAGAGGAGGATCCTAGCAATGAAATTGAGATGCTACAGAAAGATCCTAGGTATCCACACAAAGACAGCATCACAAACGAAGGTGGTATTCGTACAACGATTGAACCCCAGGATGACCTTGTAAAGTTGTAACTGCTGTAAAAAAAAAAAAAACTAAACTAAAAACTCTATGGCCATATCATAAGGTCCTCAGGGCTTGCAAAGACCTTCCTTCAGGGAACAATACCAGGAAGGAGAGGCAGACAGAAAAAGCAATGGAAAGACTAAATAAAAGAATGGACATGCCTACCGTTGAAAGAGGTTCTATCCAAGGCAAAAGAGAGAGAGAGAGAGAGAGAGAGAGAAAGAGAGAGGAATGGATAAAAACGGTTAACAGATCTTGTGTGGTGTACCAACAGTCCAGCAGACTAAGGGGTAGGTGAGGGTGAAAGCGTGTATTTGAACGTAACGAAAGAATACTTTTAATCATATTACTTAGTCCTTGGTGAAAATATGACCTCCTTGAGTCACGAAACGATTACGAATCATTTCCAGAATGAGATGACTAGGTTTTAGCTATGGTTAGAACAGCGGTTCTCAATCTTTTATCGTCGGCGACCCCATATTACAATACCCCACTCTGCCGCGACCCCCCCCCCCCACACACACTTACAGCAATAGAAGAGTTGACAATAACATTCCCTATTTTTGATGGTCTTAGGCGACCCCTGGCAAATCGTCAATCGACCCCCCCCCCCCCAAGGGGATCGCGACACACAGGTTGAGAACCCCTGGGTTAGAACGATGTGACCACATGACATTCCCCCCCCCCCTCCCTCCCCACGCAGGACCAATTGTGAAAGAAAATATTTTAATCTATGGAGTCTACTAGTGAAACAGAAAGAGATCACTCAATAGTAATAGTGAGACCAATAGGACTCTTTCAAGACTACTAGTGAACAAGGCATGTGTTCCATCACAAAGTATCACTAATAACATACACAGTGTCGGGTGAGAGTCAGGCGGCTTGACAAAAACACACATCTGTTTTCATGTTTCAGACTCTGGCTTCCGGCTACGTTGATATGGGTCACTAGGAGATCAGTAGGGGTCAAAGGTCGAAAGCAATGAGAGTCGAAGCAGAGGGGGGGGGGGGGAGCGACGGCGGGAAATATGAAACCATGAATGACAAGGGAGGAGGGGGGGGGGGGGCGGTAGGGGGGGTGGTCAATACAGCGGGCAAGGTCAATGAAAAATATGTCCGAAATTGCGATGTGGTGTCCGATAGTTGCTCTGAAAGGCGCCATCACACGCATCAAATAGTTTTCTAGAAAAATCATTACACAAGAGGAAAAAGAACAAGTGTTATAGGGCAATGTAGTTTTACCAAACAATTATAAAGAATTAACAAAACACATGAACTCTTTAACGGAGAGCTAAGGAGGTGGGCCGAGACCATCATTATAGAAGGCCTGAACACTGACCTGCTACGTCACAACCTGTGGGCAGTTTAGACCAACAGCTCGTTACCACGTCGTACAGACAAATTTGTTGGCTTATTATCCACAAAAGATAGGATTTTACATCACATCGAAGTTTTAAAGCTCGTGGTATCAGACCATCAGAGAAAAAGTGAGGGCCCTTACATAGGTAAATATACATTTTCAACCTTTTTATTTTGGGGGAGGGGAAGGGGTGGGGTGGGATGACTTTTCTATTGACGTTTTGGAGGGCCGAATTGAACCACGTCGCGTTGCGGATCGGGCTTGTGGGCCGTGTATTGGGCATCACTGCACTATTTTGACTTACCATTTAGTAAAGAAACGAAATAAGGGAATAAGCTACTCCCTGAATGTGAACTCCTTTATAACAGTTTTAGAAAACGCCTCTGCCTCACGCTCTTCTACGCACTTTGTTTCTTTAATTCTCTCCCGCTGAAATGCGCAACGCAACGGCGATCATGCAACACGCGGCGGGGGACACAAGTCAAGCGTCACTCGTGTAGTATGTCGTTGCCTAATTGTCTGCTCCTGATTGAGTCAATACACAGTCTACATGGATTTCTAATTGCTACTACAGATCACATACATCGGCGTGTTGAGGTAAGGAGAGGAAATAAAATAGGGGGGCGGGGGAGGGCACATCAAACTGACAATCCCAGCACGGTGACATTGTTAGAAACGCCGGCCCAAAACAATGGCTGCCAATATGTTTTAGTCTCACTCCAGCCAAATTTAATTACATGATCCACTTCAGTTAATTCTCTCGGCTTTACAAAAAAAAAAAAAAACCTGGCCAACGTCTGCAAGAATTTTGTGAATAACACTTTGTACATTTAAAAAAAAAATACATCATTAGATAGGAAACAAACCATGAAAAGAGCTGTAGGCTTAAAATAGAGACACATTTTCTTTCGTTTATATTTATTCCTTAAATCCGAATTTTTATTTTATTCTTTTATGTTAGAAGGAATTTAATTCTAATCCTCCCTGGTAAGGCTGAGTTAGAGAAAATCAATAGTTCAACAGGCCTCAAGATGGCAAGGAATAGTTTGGTTAGGCCAGATTGTCGTCTGCAATGTAAAACAAAATGGCGGTTTTGTGTTTTATATTGGATCGACGGACTTGAAGCCTGAATGTGCGTCCTTTGACGACGGCTAGAAGTCATCAGTTGAAATAAAAGCGTAAGTATTTAATGAGGCGTTTGACATGCTAAGTAAAAAAAAAATTAGTTAAGTACCCGTTTTAAACCTTGCGATATATGGGGCAGATAATGTAAAGTTCATCTTTTCTGTGGCCCGCGGTTAACTAAGGTGTCGTGTGTTCAGTACAACGACCAAACGTCTTTGCTTTTTCCCCAACTAATGTCAGGTACCCATTAGGGCTGGGTAGGCTCAGAGGTGCGTAAAGATTTTGACTTGCTATTCAGTTGTAAAACATGGAAAAATTGACAATCCCAAAGTAGCAACGAAAGTATAACTAATTGGGATTTTATTAGGCAGTTTTTTTCTTTTCTTTCTTTTTTTTAAAAAGAATTTGCGCTATTCAATTTTAGCTTTATCATCATAGGAATCCTTGGGCCTTAGGCCTCTTTTCTTTGCCTCTTTTTTGGGCTTAATGTGTCTCTTTTATGGGCTTTTTTAAAATATGTTTTTATTTGTAAGTTCTCATAATTTACAAGTATTAAATCATAAACAATTGAAAAGTGATTAACCTAAAAATATAATAATAGTAATAGAAATATTAATATCATAGACATACTACCTAACCATTGAACCCACTAAAGACAGAAGAATGATACAAGTATCCTCTACCCCAGAACAATCAACACAATATCAAATATCCCTGACCCCATTTCTGGAAAACTACCTAAGCATTGTACAAGTATATAAAAATCAAACTAGATAAATTCTCTACCCTAACATCCATTATTTGTTTAGAAACCATGTAGCCAACAGTAGTAATTAATATTGCCACTAAATATATTTGTTTGTTGTTATATCTAAGATTGGTATGCCGAATTTGAATAATTTACTGTCAAAACGTATTATTGAACGTACTTACGATTTTGCTTCAGTGCTATGTTCTAATGTGTATAACCCGTTCATGACTCAGTGCCGTATTTTCAATGAATAGGCCCTAGGCTATTTGAGATATGTTGCCCTTTTGGTGCCCTTTTAAGCCCAGTGCTAAATATTTATTGGGGGCCCTAAGCTATAGCCTATGATGCCTATCCGGTCCTACTGATGGTAGAGTACTCGTTTGGGGAGGGAAGGGCTTTTCTTAAGCGAATAATTTGTAGAAAATGATTCCGCTGTGGACGTTTGAAGCTGTTCCCGTTTCAATCTATGGTTAGTTCATTCTAGGGATGAATCGAATAGTACTTTTTGATATTCGGCCGGAGCCGAATATTGCCAAATAGTTAAACAAAATGATATTCGGCCTGAGCAGGAGCTGGAGCGACTATCTGGTGCACCCCTAGTTCATTCATCTGAATTTCTTATGAGGAACTCTAGTTCTGAGGACTGTTTTCTATGAAAAACAAAAAGAAACAAAATATCGATCGAGAACTGAAGTTGACCGCCATCTCCCCTCTCCCCGCCCCCCCCCCCTTTAGATAACCACACAGCATCACTGTCCTCCCAGGTCATCTGCTTAGTGGTCAGTGAGTTTATGTCTGTTAACACCAGGATAGTCCTTAGCTCCACGGCTCAATGGTCCCTCATTTCTAGACTAGATAGTGACGCCCTTTTTATGCCTTGAAGAACGGACACCATAGCCAATGTCTTTAATATGTGAAGGTCAGTAGGATTTTATGGTGAACCTGGGATAGGGTTGGGGAGGGTATTCTCATTCTAACCAAATAAAACAACATGTGAGTGAAACTGTTAGAAAAGAGCCCGGAGGGGAGGGGGGCTATTTTCATTATAAGGCTATACAATTATATATTTAATTATGTATTCGTAATCTAATATATATAAATGAATGTAAGGTTAATTGAATGTAATGTTTGTATGTATTTATATATGTATATGTTATTATATGTCCCGCATAAAAATCAAAACCGATCTTGATAGAACGTGGCATAAATGTTTCTTAAATCATGTCAGAAACCGTAGTGTACGTTTAAAGTCCCTCACACAACCGGCAGGGGGGTTGACGCATAAATTAAAAAAAAAAAATTATCTCCATTAAAGAACGAAACTAATTAACAAATCGGGTAAACCCGTTTTCACATTATTTTTTATTTGATATGAATATATCGGCTGAAAGGGTAAACCCATTTTCAAACTACTTTTATTTCCGTAGCAAAATTTAAAAAATGTGAAGGGAATATTCTCCATGTTTGACATAGATCTAAATCCAATCCACTAAATCAATAATATACAAACCAAGACACGCAGGCCGCGGGTCATATCCGGCTAGAATATGGGTAAGTTAGATTTGTGTGTGTGTTTGACTCAATCCTAGGTAATCTAAAAAAAAATTGTAAAAGTAAAGTTCCTCATTCAGACCTTGCGATCTTATAGGGCAGATGATGTAAAGGTAATCTGTTTTTGTAGTCCACGGTTAACAAAGGTGTCATGGGGCCAGCACAAAGACCAACGGCCTTTACTTTTCACAACTAATGTCAGGTACCCATTTAGCGTCCTTGACACTGTCTAGTTTATCGTGAAAATTACCAATATTATCATTTAAGCTACAACTGTACTTGAGCTTTATTTATAGCATTCAAGTCTCCATTTACGACATGTGCTTTTGCGCTTCATTCCTAAAAGATTTATATCAGCGGCTCTCAAACTTTTAAGCTCAGCGACCCCTTTTTACAATCCCCCACTCTGCCGCGACCCCCCATCACACACACACATACAGCAATAGAAGAATAGACAAAAACAATCCATGTTTTTGATGGTCTTAGGCGAACCCTGGCAAATTCTCAATCGACCCCCCCCCCCCCAAGGGGGTTGCGACCCACAGGTTGAGAACCCCTGATTTATATGAATGTGTGGGAACAAGAATCTGTTAGATCTAGTCCCTTCAATGTGAAATCTACGCCATTTCAGGGTAACAAACATACATACAATATTATCGATGTAAAACCCTTTCAAAACTTGATTATCCACCCTAGATCATAGCATATTTTGACAAGGTTATCCCGATATTCTGTCGCTGAATCTGATATGAATGATATTACTTTGTAGATGTCATCTTTGTATCAGTCAGCCTTTTATTATGATAATACCATGTCGCGCCGAATGTTTATCAGGATATCACTTCTTAATGAGGTCGTTTGGGCGGAGGCGCCCTACAGTCGTCAGGTGCAGGGGCAATGATGTTGTTGTCGTGTGGTCTTTTTGAAATATCATGTCATATGTCATATGTCTGAACGAAAGCTAAATGTCACTAAAAAATAACATACATTGAAATGTAGACACTAACTGCACTAGACAAAATTTACTAGTAAATTTGAGACCTTTTTTTTTTAGGGTGGAAGATCCGAAGAGTGTTTGGGAGTTCACTTTCTAATATCCCTAGCCTAGTCTAACGTGCAAGCAAATATGGATTGGTCGGGACTATAAAGAATTTAACAATGTAATTTGCTTTGCCACAAAACACAAGTGCTACAAAGGCTGTCAAAGCTACAAATAATAACAATATACAAATAATCAACATATTCTAGATAATATTAACAATGCAATAATAATGTTACTGGTTATATAATAAATAAGAATGGAAAATAATAATAATAAATAACGGGAAACGGCACTATGAGATGACACGATTTACAAACAGTGTCATTTGTATCTAAGCACCAAACTGCTCTGTAAGCATGACCGTCCGTAATTCCTAGTTGTAGGGCCCTAGGCAAAGTAAATTTGGTGACCCCAAATGAAATAAAATTAAATAAGAAACACAACGATAAAATAAAATTATGCAATTTATTAAAAACATTTCCTGTGACTACATCTAAATGGACAAATAACTTAAATTCCTGTATTGCCATTCAGGCGGTAGAAACTAGAGAACGAAACCCAAACTATTGGCCCGAATAGCACAACTTTCATAACTGAAAATAATATGAAAAGACAAAGGCTTAGCCCTCGGCACCAAAATCAGACTGATGCGCGCCTTGGTCATGGCCACATCTTTATATGCTTGTGAGTCTTGGACGCTAACTGCAGAGCTAGAGAGGAGGATCCTAGCAATGGAAGCGAGATGCTACAGAAGGATCCTTGGTATCACGTTGACAGACCGCATCACAAACCAAGAGGTTAGAGACAGGGTTACTGCAGCGATCGGACCCCATGATGACCTGCTAACTATAGTGAAAAAACACAAGCTCAAAATCCATGTCCATACTACAAGAACTTCGGGGCTGGCAAAGACCTTCCTTCAAGGAACAGTGACAGGAAAAAAGAAGAAGAGGCAGACAGAGAAAGAGATGGGAGGACAACATAAGGGTATTAAAAGAATTGTCGGGCCTGCCATTGTCCGCGGGCCGTAGTTTGGATATCGCTATCTAACTTTAAATTGAACATTCTAATGGCAAACACACAATAGTTAAAAGAAAATCAGAAGAAGACACGAAAGAGTCAGCATCATAGTCGGTATCAGAGTCAGCATCAGAGTCAGCATCAGAGTCAGTATCAGAGTCAGCATTATAGTCAGCATTATAGTCAGTATCATAGTCAGTATCATAGTCAGTATCAGAGTCAGTATCATAGTCAGCATCATAGTCAGTATCAGAGTCAGCATCAGAGTCAGCATCAGAGTCAGCATCAGAGTCAGTATCAGAGTCAGCATTATAGTCAGCATTATAGTCAGTATCATAGTCAGTATCAGAGTCAGTATCATAGTCAGTATCAGAGTCAGCATCAGAGTCAGCATCAGAGTCAGTATCAGAGTCAGCATCAGAGTCAGCATCAGAGTCAGTATCAGAAGAAGACACGAAAGAGTCAGCATCATAGTCAGTATCATAGTCAGTATCATAGTCAGTATCAGAGTCAGTATCAGGGCATTTGCAAATAATAGGGCATATAGACATCTGACCTTATCTTATAAATTACAGACGTTTCTTTAAAAAATAACATCATTACGTCCTACACCAGGGGCGTAGCTAGTAATTAGGGGGCCCGGGGGGCTTAACCTCTTTAGGGGCCCATGCATTTTGCGTAATATCTAATATTTAATGTAAAAAAAACACTCATTTGGGGGCCCCCTTAAGTGGGGGGGGGGGATTTTCAAATTCTCCCCCACCCTAGCTACGCCACTGTCCTACACCCGTCAATACGTTAATCTAGTCGTGCATGTTAATTAAAGACTTGACTCTCCAAAATCATGATTCAGGCAACCTGTTCTATGTACTAATGACAGATGGGAAGAAGGAGGACTTGTACGAATTTGTAAGAAATGTGCCTTTGTCTTTGTGTCTTTTTGATATGGTAGTCTTAAGCATGTCAATGACATGTGGGCTTAGAGTGTAAATATGACGCTATATGAAGCACTTCTTGTGACAATTAGGTCAGCATTAACAACCCCATCCCAAAGCTTAATAATAAGTCAAGGGATACAATCACTTTATGGGAAAAAAAACTCAACTTTCTTTTTTAGGTGTAGACTTTTGTTTTTTTTTCCCCATTTTCCAGGCCCCTCAGATGTCTGGAGAAGGAGTGAGTTTGATCACTTGATCTGACAGCCTGTATATCAGAGCGTGTGTGACGTCAGCTCTGGATGCTCCGGCGAGCTCCATTGACACATGGCAATCAAGCAGGGAGAGGAATTTTGGTGAATGGTTTTTTATTTCTACGGCTTGTCATAGAAACTGATCAAAAATAGAAACATAATATTGAACTGAAGTTCACACAGCAGACAAGATTGTATCTCTTATCTTGCAAACAAGATTGTATCTCTTATCTTGCAAACAAGATTGTGTCTCTTATCTTATAAACTACAGACTTTCCTTCTAAAGAGAATTTATGCCTTTATAAAAGTTCACTTGACAACACCGTTTAAATCTTGATATGTAGCTTGGTATTTGAGAATGTTGCAGAGGCGTTGTGAGTTGGGGGGGGCGTGGCACGATACTTTGGGCACCACCCTCAACCTATATGTCTATGTGATATGCATGGAAAATAGGGGGCCAATAAAATACCTTGCCCCGTTTCGCTCACTACGCCACTGGAATGTCGCTCTTGTAGTAAACGGTACTAAAGTTACCGGGAGTATGAATACTTTGAACATTGTGCAGGCTATACAATTCTGATTACTGGATTACGTGAAAACGTCCTGTGTCGTCGCTGTGGAGAGTCAGGGGAAACAGTGTCGCATATCTTCCAGGAGTTCCCCCATTCCCGTGAGCTACGGAGGAACCTATCTGGAAGGTCACTAGAACTTGATTCAGGCAACGAGGAACTAGTTCCTTGCCAGAGCTTTACAGTGGGAATAGTCCTTCCTGTTCTTTTGCCAATCAGAGTTCATCTAAGATTACTGGAACAGGTGAACTTAACCTCTTCAAAAGTACTTTGGTTTTAGAACTATTTTGAAATTATGTGGTGCCGGATCTACCCATTGAAACCCCCAAGCCTCCCCCCCCCCCCCCCCCCCCCCCGCTAAAAAAAATTAGTAAAAGAACAACAACTTTTGTTTGATGTATTTAGAAAAGAATACATGTACCAAGAAGACAGTAAACAATGTCTTTTTTGTTTGTTTTAACAGGTTGATGGATTCTCTCAATCTTTGTAATTATTACAAGTACCTGCTTTGTCTTTTTACCAGTCTATTATTCTGTCTCTCTCCCTCTCTCCCACTCTCTCTTATTCCCTGCTTAAAACGGTTCCAGAAATGAAGCTTGTAAGTAAAAATATTCCAAAAATATAAACTCTTTGTCACGTAACAGTCGCGCTCTTTTTTTCTGTGATGTAGTAGAGTCTCTCTGTCAGTCTATTATACAATTACAGTTAGTATCTAATAAGCTGAGTAGAACTATCTTATAAGCTGAGTAGAACTATCTTGTACGTCTTTTATTTACAATCATCTCGGGGTAGCGGCACACGAATCTTCATAGACTTGCACAGGGCGCACAGTTTTGCACATGTTTAATGCCAGCCCAGCCTATAAAGAAAATGGCGACTTATGGGTCACCAAACCATTCGTGCAGTTATGAACACTACATCATTCGTTCAATCAAAGTTCATTAGAAGCATGATCTCACATTCTCATGCCATTTCAGATTCAGGATTAAAGTCGTCGCTTACAGTACTGTGTTAGTTACTTTACTTGTCTGCTGAGGAATCTTGAGCTGTCAGTAGCACAGATTCGTAGACAACTATACATCATTTCATTTTTTTTTCGGCAGTATTCCAGCAGATTCATGAAGTGCGACCTTCACCTTGGCTGGAAGCTCAAAACGTCTGCAGTTGAGAATCGTTTTATTTTTCTCCTAATCGTCCGGTATGAATTATGTATGAAGAACATATCAGTGTAATCGTACGGAATGACTTACGTATCGACGAATCCGATTGAATTACTTCAGGGTGAATACACGTGGAAGTCGTGATTGAGAAAAACAAATACGGTATCGACTTTTGGGTAATCGCCTGGCTGAACTTAATAAACGTGTGTACTGACGTAAAAATGGTGACCGTTTCGGATCGATTACAGTATTTTTTTTTAGGAAACATTGTTGATATAATGTTAAAGCAATATCTATATATATAATTCTCTTCATGGCTTTGGACACCACGTAATGGAAAGATCACTCTTTTATTTTTGTAAGTAGGACGGACTAGAGTTACCCTACGTAATTTAAGAAGAGAAAAACAAAAGCGGGGGGGGGGGGACAAGTAGTATTCACCCGTCACTATATAGCAGGGCCGGACTTAACCATTGGGACCAAGAGGTCAAGGAAAGAGAACAAGTAATCTACTCTGTATTCACCCGTCACTAAAAAGCAGGGCCGGACTTAACCATTGTGGAGCCCTATGTGAAACGGATTTCTCGGGGCCAAGTTTGTGTAGGGATACGGATAAATAAGTGTAAATTTAGAGTTTGTATTAGAAAATAAATTTGTCTTTGCATTTATCATTCTTTACTACGTACAGAATTACTTTACGAGTATTGAGTGTAGCGAAGTCATACAGTATATCATACAAATTATATTTCCTATAAAGATCACGCTCAATAGCAAGAATTACCAAATGTTTTAATCTATCTACGAACATTGTTGACCTCAAGTAATTCTTCATTAGTTTGAGGCGCGAGAAGCTTCTTCACTAGATTCCACAAATACGGGTATTGCATAATGCGTTTATTTTTATCGCGCATAGGATAGGCGTTTTCCATATTGAAGACACCCCAAAATGACAATTTTTGTCTATATATTTCAGGAGATTTGTATGACTTTTCAAAAGATTTTAATAATTTCTGGATATTTCCAGGACTTTTTCGTATATTTTACAATTTCAGGAGATTTCCGGGAGCTCCTGGTAAATCGACAGGAGTTCGCGGGAAATCTGTTATAGGTTATAGAATGGTTTAATTTAATAATTTATACACCAAGAAGTACCACGGGTCCAAACAAATAAACCTACCAAGCTACACATACAGAATACTTACACAAAGTAAAGAACCCCTTTCAGACCTTGCGATCTATAGGGCAGATGATGTCAAGGTCATCTGATTATGTTAACGAGGGTGTCTTGGGGCCAGCACAACGACCAACCGCCTTTAACTAATGTCAGGTACCCATCAGAGTTGGCTGGACTCAAGGGCGTCCTAAAAATATCGGAACTGAAAATGCCAGTCTTCACGGATACATTCGATCGCGGAAATTTCATTTCGGAAGCCAATCGCTTTACCACCACGCCCCACATGCTTACATAAATACACACATGCATACACATGCACTGATACACAGGCACACACAAGTAAATATATAGATGCCAACAGACAGGCAGGGCAAACAGAACTATGTTATCCCTGCTTACACAACGAGGTGTCAATATTTCAAGTGAACATGATACGCCATGATTGAATTCGTCTTTTCAGGTAAGTGCCACCTTTACAGTTGCCGTTTTTTTCCCTCATGTATCCATTCCTCCACTACAGACAAAGCAAATTTGAAAGGATAGGTTCAAGTGCTGAGGTAGCACTTCACAGAAAGATGTGGCTGCATCTACACGACCTGAGTCTCCGACCGATTAGGTCTCCCCCCCCCCCCCCCCCCCCCCCCCCCACCAACCTTCCCGCGGACTGTCTATAAATCAAAACAAGCCGATGGAAGACAAGACTGAAGGTCATGGTCACATTTCTACGCAGATTTTAAGCTTTGGCGAAAAGTACGTGTAGAAAAACGAGACGCTGGTGTGGCCAGCACAATGCTATACGAGCATGAGGGCAATAGTACCCGAAGGGACTAAGCCAAACTATTTGACCTACATTAAAATGTTCTAATAAAGAATTAGTTAACATCAATTGGAATGTTTTTTTTTTGTTATAGAAGAGATAATAATTAATAGCAGTAGCACTCTATCTATATCTATCTATCTATCTATATCTATCTATCTATCTATATCTATCTATCTATCTATATCTATCTATCTATCTATATCTATCTATCTATCTATATCTATCTATCTATCTATATCTATCTATCTATCTATATCTATCTATCTATATCTATCTATCTATCTATCTATCTATCTATATCTATCTATCTATATCTATCTATCTATATCTATCTATCTATCTATATCTATCTATCTATATCTATCTATCTATCTATCTATATCTATCTATCTATCTATCTATATCTATCTATCTATCTATATCTATCTATATCTATCTATCTATCTATATCTATCTATCTATATCTATCTATCTATATCTATCTATCTATATCTATCTATCTATCTATCTATCTATATCTATCTATCTATCTATATCTATCTATCTATCTATATCTATCTATCTATCTATATCTATCTATCTATCTATATCTATCTATCTATCTATCTATCTATATCTATCTATCTATCTATATCTATCTATCTATCTATATCTATCTATCTATATCTATCTATCTATATCTATCTATATCTATCTATCTATATCAATCTATCTATCTATCTATCTATATCTATCTATCTATCTATCTATCTGTATCTATCTATCTATCTATCTATCTATCTAATCTATCTATCTTTCACACCCACACCCACAGCAAAACAAAATTAGCAAAGAAATAAACACAGAAGCAAAGAAATAAAAGAATCAATTAAAAGAGTAATTGTGAAACAAAGCTAATTATGAACGTTCTCTGATTGCTGCTCAGCTCCACCCTCCCCCTTTTCTATTTTTCTCCCTCGTCTTAATTCTGTTTCCGTTTCTCCTCTAGTTCACATTTTTAACATACCGCTTTTAAATCTACATGAAAAAGAAAAGCAGAAAAAATAAACGCCCTCTCGAAAAGGTAAAACAGACCGAATGATATTAAGTATAAGATATGGGAGAATAAAGTGAAGAAAAGGAGATCTTCAGTTCCCTCCCTTCCCTATGGCATTATCTGTGACGTCATTCACGCACACAGCCACCCTAGCCCCGTCCACCCACAGTTTATTGAAAACGTCTTATCAAAGCTATGGCCCACTTGTCTTGTTCCCCTTCCCCCCCCCCCCTCAATAGTTGAGCTCACCACCAGCTATGACAATGGGGGTGTAAATAGAAAGAGATGCCCTGCATATTACGCATAAGACCAGGGGCGTAGCTAAGACCAAGAGCGTAGCAAAGACCAGGGGCGTAGCAAAGACCAGGGCCGTAGCTAAGACTAGCACGTAGCTAAGACCAGGGGGTAGCTAAAACCTCGGGGGTAGCTTAAACAGGGGTGTAGCTAAGACCAGAGGTGTAGATAAGACCAGGGGCATAGCTAAGACCAGGGGCGTAGCTCGACGTATAGGATGCCATGTGAGGTGGTGATTTTTTTTCGTTCCATATCTCCACACTAGCCTTCTCTAGCCTACCCACCCCCCACACCCACCCAAACAAAGAAACAATAATTTAAAAAAAAATGCGGAAACAAACATCCCAAGCACAATAATCGCAGCCCAACTCTCCTTTAAAATTGCAAATAGTCTCACATTTACTTAGCGTCTATAATAATTATCTATTATAAAAAAATATGCATAGCACTATGCACCAAACATAAGTTTATTGCTTATAAATATATTTAAGTGAATTTCTATATCCTTCATTTATCGATATTAGAAACAAAAATTAATAAATGTGCATCGCTAATTCACACGGATTCATATGATTAGTAATAAATAAAATATAAATGTAGAGTATTTAAAGTTCAAGGCTACTTATGACCGTTGACTTAGTTCAAGAGGAAACAGAAAGTCAAAGAGTAAACATAATAAAGAGATAAAACTATACAATTTTCACCTTTTCTTTGAACAACAAAGGTTTCATTCCTGCACATCCCTATAACTCCGTGAAACACAAATCACACACTGGTGTACAATGATTCCGTAAATTGATCACATGAATCCTTAAAAAAAATGCATCGATACATGACCGGTTGAAGAATGCTATCGGTACAGTTGAAGACAGTAGGAAGCGATCTCTATATCCCTTTTTCTGACTGAAGGAGTCGCTATGAAGTCAGGGGCTGATTTGTTGCTGAACGCTGACAGACGGACTGACTCTACGGTGGCCGCTCACATTGTGGGAATACTCCGAATTCCGCTGGGCACGTGAGGACTGGCCGATGACATTGTGGGAAAGATGTTGTCGAGGAAGACGGCGAAGAAAGGGAGGAGAAAGAGAGAGAGAGAGAACAAATACACGTTTATAGAGGGTTGGGTTAAAGAAGGTGGGGTGGGGGGGCGGAGAAGGAAAAAAAACGTGTTGTTTGTGAGTCCAGTCGGCAGCACGAAGTAGCAGCCGGGGTGAGCAGACCGTGAGTAGCGGGGGGAAGCACGCGCGGAGCTCGCGAGGCTAACGTCTCTACAGGGACGGATCCGTAAAACACTTGGACAGACAAGATGCTCGTGGGGCTGAATGGAGAAAAAGGGTGGGCTGGTAGGAAAGATGGACAATAGTTTGTGGAGGGGGGGAGAGTAGAGAGGGAGAGGGGGGCATTTGTAAGTAAAGGTGACGATCTCGGGCGCGTGCGCGAGTGTGTGCGTGTGTGTCAGCCGGCATGTGTGAGCGAGCTTGCTGTGCGAGTGACAGAACAGGCAGAGGCCAAATCAGTCGAGGACAGGCAGATATGTCCTGATGTGGGGCTGTAGGTCAGAGCGTTGATCCGGTGTTGGTGCAGACCGCGCTTCCTACTAAAAGTACATAACTTGGTCGTGCGGTTTTGCGCGCTGAACTGTCGTTCGGATTTATCGATGGTCTCGGGTTCAAACCCTGCCCGCTCCCATCCCCCGTCGTCCTGCGGGAGGTTTGGACTAGGAAGTAAACTATCTTCAACTGTGAAGGAACATCCGAAACATGTAAAACATTTTACAAAACAAAACGATATGGGCAAGATGGCACTTGTGTCGAGGCAATATGGTTGCCTCTTGTTAATAGGGCTCTCTCTAGAATAAGTGCTTTTCTTGTTTCTTTGCGAGGTAAACAAAAAGAAGAGCTCCTGCTTTAGCAATACAAAATGGCTCACGGTCGTTTAGTGATATAGTTATAAAAGAGGAGCTGTTATCGATAACCAGTTGTCTTCAGTCGTATGCCTTGTTATAGGTTTAGTTTAATCGGGAATTTGACGAGACTATAAATAGACTATTTTAGACGGAACTAGGGAGTTATCGGATATTAACTGAACAGGGAATGATGGGAACTTAACGATTAAAAAGAACGACTCACTCCTCTTTTAATGGCGAGACATCAGCTTTGATAGAACTGTTGACATTTGGACTGTGCCCCTTCGTTTTGGATTAAATATTATTTGTCAAGTATATTCCGTTTTATTAAGTCTTTTATCTTATCTTATATAATACAGACGTTACTTCAAAAAAGAAGATGATTACGTCCTACGCGTCATGCATTTAGTCATGCATATTAACCAATGACTTAAATTCTGCCAAGTCACTGGTTTTTCTGGCTAGCTCAGGCAACCCATTCCATGCTCTAATAGCACTAGGGAAGAAGGAGTATTTGTATAAATTTGTCCTAGAATAGGGGACGAGGAATGTGCCTTTATTTTTGTGTCTTTCAGAGTATTTTATTAAGTTTTGTTTTTGTATTTGAAGATTATGGTTCAGTGTTTTATGTATAATTGCTACTTTACTTTTGAGTCTTCTGTCCTGAAGGCTTTCTAAATTTAGTGATTTTACTAATGGTGTTACTCTAGTCAAATGTCAATATTCGTTTGTTATGAATCTCACTGCTCTATATTGTGTTTGTTCCAGTTTCTTAATGTTTTCTTGAGTTGAGGGGTCCCAAACGGTGGATGCATATTCTATTATTGGCCTAACCAAGGTTAAATAACATTTTAGTTTTATGTTCTTATTTGATTTATAGAAATTTCTTTCAATAAACCCTAATGCTTTGTTGGATTTTTTTGTAGTTTCATCATCAAGTTACTATATGTTGTTTTGGTTGAAATCGAGCTCCATTATTTATTAAGAAGACTTCATTTAAACCTAGATCTACTTTACATCTATTACTAAACAACCACAACAGCCTTTAAAACAAAAAGAGATATAGTCGATATTATAGACAATTGATCGATAAGAACTATTTTTTACGCGAAGATATAAATAAACATATATACTAAATGACTAAATGCTATAGTAGAATTGGGCGGTGGATACAACTTGGTATTATACTATAATACTAAGACTTGTCTACGAGTCCGAAGTTTAACGAGGAATGCAGTATTTCCCGTGAATACGCTACCCCAGTTGTGACCTACATCTTTTGCCACAACCCGGCAAGCATAACCATTGTCCTCCGGTGGTTGATTAAGATTTTCTTATAATTTTTTTTACTATATTATAAGAATGGGTTAAAATAACACTGCGCCACTGTTTATATGCTGGAAACGTATTTTACCGCCTAACTAAAAAAGAAAATGTACATCACTCTAAATAGATAAGGATTAATTTTACTGATAGGACTTGTCAAATAGCCACAGATGAACAGCCTAGCAATGCAGATAAGGATTCAATGAGCCGTAGACGTAAGACCAAAGCGAGACTGTCTCACACGTGTCTCAGGTAATATTCATGGGAAAAAAAAGTATATATATATATATATATACATATATATATAGATAGATAGATAGATAGATAGATAGTTATAAAATAACTTTCAGTACGACTCCAATTGGTCCCTGTGACCAAAAAAAAAAAAGCCACAGAGAAATTGTCTCTGGACAGAAACTCCCGATATACTGACTCTAGCAGACAGGATTTCCACCTTGATGATGAGGAAGTAGTTTTCCAAATCTCAAGGGAGGAAATCAAAAAATTGTCATTAAAAGGGAGACAATAAAAGAAACGCTATAAATGTTTAAATGCCTATGTTCACATAAGTGTGTACACACATAGATGTGTATGCACGTTTGATAGAAGTTAATATAAAGAACTGGTGTAATGTAGCAAAGCGCAAAGGAAACAACCGTAAGCAATGTAGACAAAGTGGAAAAAAATGTGACTACGATGTTTAAAATGTTGTAATATCATTCAAGTTTCTACTTTCACTCTTTGTTTTGTTTCTATTTAATTACCTAATGTTGACATTCTCACCACATATACTTTATGAACCTTAAATTTAAACAATATTCATTATATGCTATTGGAAAAAAAAATATCGCCATATACAAAGCAATTTAAAACGTTAAAATATTATGACAACCTAAATGTAACTATATGCATTGCTATGTTTTGCAATCATTGTACTTTAAAATGTAACTACTTAATTTGTACGCTTACCAATAAAATAGGCATCACGTAGTAAATTTAAAAAAAAAAAAAAAAAAAAGAAAAACGCCAAATAAAGAGGCCAATAGCCCCAAAAAAGAGGCAATGCCCAAAAAAGAGGCAAAAAAAAAAAAAAAGAGGCAAAGGCCCAAGGATTCCTAGGATGTAAACAGCTCGACAACTGAAGTCAAAAGCTAAAAAGCTGAGGTATCCTAAAGATGTCTCATTACTATGTAATACCCAATCAGGTACATTTTCCTTAGTGCAGTGCGGTGCGAATGCTTTCATGAACGTGGAAAGGGAAGTGGCGTTATTATGCTAACAGACAACAAGAAGCATGGACGCCATTTTTTTTTAATATGAGCATTGTAGATATTTAAATATTTTCTATGCACCAAGTTGTCTGATCTGTTTTTTTGATATTGTATTCGCTTATAATAGTATGAATAAATACGAGCACCATAAGAGTTGATCAAAAGACATTTAGTAGCTGAATGTAAACAATAACTACCACAACAAAAACTATGCAAAGACATCTTTTAAACATAAACTAATTCCAACATCTGAGAGACACATGACGAGGGGGGGGGGGGAGAAAAGGGAAAAAAGGGGGATGGGAGAGAAAGGGGGGTGGAAAGGGAAGGAGGGACATAAAAGAGAAGAAGAAGCAATAGAGAGAGAATTATAGAAAGAGGAGGGAGGGAGATAGAAACAGAGAAAGAGAGAGAGAACGAGAAAGAGAGAGAGAACAAGAAAGAGAGAGAGAGAACAAGAAAGAGAGAGAGAACAAGAAAGAGAGAGAGAACAAGAAAGAGAGAGAGAACAAGAAAGAGAGAGAGAACAAGAAAGAGAGAGAGAACGAGAAAGGGAGAATGAGAGAGAGAGAACAAGAAAGGGAGAATGAGAGAGAGAGAACAAGAAAGAGAGAGAGAACAAGAAAGAGAGAACAAGAAAGAGAGAGAGAACAAGAAAGAGAGAGAGAACAAGAAAGAGAGAGAGAACAAGAAAGGGAGAATGAGAGAGAGAGAACGAGAAAGAGAGAATGAGAGAGAGAGAACGAGAAAGAGAGAATGAGAGAGAGAGAACGAGAAAGAGAGAATGAGAGAGAACGAGAAAGAGAGAATGAGAGAGAGAGAACGAGAAAGAGAGAATGAGAGAGAGAGAACGAGAAAGAGAGAATGAGAGAGAGAACGAGAAAGAGAGAATGAGAGAGAACGAGAAAGAGAGAATGAGAGAGAGAGAACGAGAAAGAGAGAATGAGAGAGAGAGAACGAGAAAGAGAGAATGAGAGAGAGAGAATGAGAGAGAGAGAAAGAGAGCGAGAGAATGAGAGAGAGAGAATGAGAAAGAGAGAATGAGAGAGAGAGAACGAGAAAGAGAGAATGAGAGAGAGAGAATGAGAAAGAGAGAATGAGAGAGAAAGAAAGAGAAAGAGAGAATGAGAGAGAGAGAACGAGAAAGAGAGAATGAGAGAGAGAGAAAGAGAGAATGAGAGAGAGAGAAAGAGAGTGAGAGAGAGAGAAAGAGAGCGAGAGAATGAGAGAGAGAGAACGAGAAAGAGAGAATGAGAGAGAGAGAACGAGAAAGAGAGAATGAGAGAGAGAGAACGAGAAAGAGAGAATGAGAGAGAGAACGAGAAAGAGAGAATGAGAGAGAGAGAACGAGAAAGAGAGAATGAGAGAGAGAGAATGAGAGAGAGAGAACGAGAAAGAGAGAATGAGAGAGAGAGAAAGAGAGCGAGAGAATGAGAGAGAGAGAATGAGAGAGAGAGAACGAGAAAGAGAGAATGAGAGAGAGAGAAAGAGAGCGAGAGAACGAGAAAGAGAGAATGAGAGAGAGAGAAAGAGAGCGAGAGAATGAGAGAGAGAGAATGAGAGAGAGAGAATGAGAGAGAGAGAACGAGAAAGAGAGAATGAGAGAGAGAGAAAGAGAGCGAGAGAATGAGAGAGAGAACGAGAAAGAGAGAATGAGAGAGAGAGAACGAGAAAGAGAGAATGAGAGAGAGAGAACGAGAAAGAGAGAATGAGAGAGAGAGAAAAAGAAAGAGAGAATGAGAGAGAGAGAGCATGAGAGAGACGTATAAATAGAAAGATAAGAGGAAAGATAAGAGGAAAGAGAGAACAAGAGAGAGAGAGAGGAAGAGAGAGAGAGAAAGAAAGAGAGATGGAGAGAGGGCTCTGTGAAAACTGTCTCAGAATATTGAGCCAAGGCACAGCGGGACATGCAAATAGCAATTACACGGATCATCTCCCTTCTCACATTGAAGTTTACAGGAGACCTGTCTTTTGTTTGTGCGTGGAGACGTGTGTGTGTGTGTAGAGGTGGGGAGGGGGCGTGGGTGCTAGTCTGGTGTTTTACAAAACCTTAAATAGCGTGATAAGCGACTCAGTGAAACGAGGCGGTCTGCAGAAAATTAAAGGCCATCCTGCTATATCCCTAAGTGTTGGAACAACTCCAAAGAGGTTTACTAACAAGATGATAAAACAAGATTTTACAATGAAGAATTTTAAAAAAAAACACACACTTTTTTAACAACAAAGTATATAAAAGAGGAAGAACCGCAAAATCAGTCATATATCTCAATACTGCAAGATTTCACTCCATTTTTCTATATAAAAAAGTCAATTAATTACGACTAATTGATTAACACAACTGGTCAACTTTTTTAATGATTTATGTATTGTCATCGACTATGAATAATTGTGCAAAGTTTTAACTTGAGCCGACAACGGAAAGTCGGAGAAAAAACTCAACAAAATTTTTACCGGACAGACAGACAGACGGACGGACGGAGTTAATAAAAGCCTTATAAAACTAGTAAACACAGCTTTTCACATCAGGGGGCTTATAATTTTACACCAATGCTTGTTTAAAGGGCTGCCCGACGGTTCCCCGTCTGGGGGAACATTTCAACATCTCACAACCGCGACAGCATTTTCACAGGCACGAAGTCATTGAGTCCAAAGTCGAAAGGACCTGAGCCTGGTCGGCTTCGTAATGTAAACAGGGCAGAAGTTTCCAGGGATCGGCTATCATGACGTCACTTCAGGGATTGAACCTTAGATAAGCAGTTGATAAGCTAGGCGTCTAGTCTTAAAAGGTTTAGGCACTTGATGCTCACAGTTCACTGATAGTTCCCCTAGCGCCAACTGTTTATCTTTTTTTTTTAAAGAGCATACACATCACATCTTAAAAAGAGTTCCCAATAATAGCGCAAACGAGGTATTCGCCCAGTGTGAGGCGAAGGCAACAAACTACCTTATATTTAAGGACGGTGTGGGCAGCCTAGAAGCACAACTTACCATTCGACAGCTGCTCTGGGTCAGACACCTATCCGGCATGCGGGATAACTGCATGCCGGGTAGATAATTTTTTTTTTTTTTTTGCGAGCTTAAAGGATGATATGGCTTAAAAGAGGCATATATAGATTAACTCAGACATAAAGAAATGGCAGCAGATGACCTCTGAAAGATACAGTTGGTGAGCTCTTTTGAAGGTCCAGGGACACACATTTGAGGACGCTCCACGTAAAATCCCTTTCTGAAGATAGACGCAGAAGACACGAAGTTAACTTCTATTGACCCCCCGACGACAACGGCTTTGTCTGCCTCAGACCGCAACTGGGTTGGCATGGTCATGTGAAACACGGCTCCAATACTTTTCCCATCCAGAGTCTTTCTAAATAAAACTTCATTAGCTAATCATTTAGGCGTCATCACTTTCGCCCTTCTTCACGACATCATCTTCAAGACGTCATCTTCACGACGTCATCTTTACGGCGTCATCCTCAAGACGTCATCTTCACGACGCCATCCTCAAGACGTCATCTTCACGACGTCATCTTCACGACGTCATCTTTACGGCGTCATCCTCAAGACGTCATCTTCACGACGTCATCTTCAAGACGTCATCTTCAAGACAAGATGTCTGTTTGCATTCACAATGACGTACAAATAAGCTAACACTCTAAAAGATCATGCGGCCAAGAGTAACTCTTCACGTCTCTAACCGTACCCCTTGAAGTATTGAAGTATCAAACTTAATCTTGCTTCTTGATCCTATTAACCTTACACAGCAGAAGTGATTAAACATGTGGATAATTAATCAGAAGAGCGTGCAATGTGTAAAAATTAATGCAATTCCCATTATTCTAGTTCCTCTCAATTATTAAAGGTTTTCTTTAAAAAAAACTAATCAATAAAATAGTTCGTTCCTAGTTAAACATCTTATCTTATATAAAACAGACGTTACTTCAAAAAAGAAGATGATTACGTCCTACGCGTCATGCATCTAATCGTGCACGTTTACCAATGACTTAAATTTTGCAAGTCATTGGTTTTCCTGGTTGGCTCAGGCAACCCATTCCATGCTCTAATAGCACTAGGGAAAAAAGAGCATTTGTACAAATTTGTCCTAGCATATGGGACGAGGAATGTGCATTTATCTTTGTGACTTTCTTGAGTATTTTATTACATTTTGTTTTTGTATGGCTTACAAATGTGTTTGCCATGTTGTGAATGTTTCCTCTGTGGGTGGTTTGCTTTTCCGAAATGTGGACCCAATTGTCAACAAGGCCGACTCGATCTCAAGGAAGTCACTTTTCAGACTCGGCACAAAGCAAACCCCGTATGGACGTAATAACATGTTAAGGACCGTCGCAAACTTTAACTCGTCTCCTGTGTATTTTTGGAGTGTTAACGCCATGCCAACTAACCATGAATTGTTCGCGGCAGGGTTGAAAGAAGGGACATCTGGGTGGCCTTATGATAAGTACCAGGTAAATAAATGAGCTGCCAGGTAGACTCCTCGTTACCTTCCCCTCACATTAACACCACAGAGGAGCATGGTGCTAGGACTGCAGCAATTATTTTGCTGAGACGTTTTAACCGGATAAATCTAAAACAGAAAGCGAGACCCAGATTTTTTTTTTTTATTATTCTATATTAATTTATATCTTGATTAAGTTATTATTATTTCTGTTTTGTTTCCACATACATCTATATTAAAGTTGACGGTTGTGTATATTTGTAGATACAATCTAAATTCTGTTTGAAAAGTCGTTTGTTCAGGTTTATCTCCAGCTCTAGATTAAGAATGTAATACGCGTACATCGGCTTAATTGTATTGGATGTTTGGAGCTACAAAGCAATGACCGAGTATCAACACCCCTTTTGGATGAGTTGGACTCAACCTTGAACCTCGCTTTGAGAAAAATTGCTATAGAACCACGTGGTAAGGAGAGTTCCCCTTTCAAACATTGCGATCTATGGGGCAGATGATGTAAAGGTCGTCTCTTGCTGTGTCCAGAACAACGACCAACCGCCTTTTTACTTTCCCCCAGCTAATGTCAGGTACCCGTTAGGCTCAGAGGCGCCCTAATTACCGACATTCAAAATCCCAATCATCACCAGGATTCCAACCCGGAACACTCGGTTCGGATGCCGAACGCTTTACCACTTACCCTCAATGTTACTAAATGAAAGCTTAATAAGTTTCAAAATATGATCTTTTGTTTTGGGGGGGGGGGGGCAAAATATTAAGAGGCTGGGGGGGGGGGGGGCTCTGATACTTGTGCTGACCAGTCCCTGTTTAATCTATTTGCTTGCGTCAGTTGCATGGCCTGGTCAATTATCCTTATACCCCATACTCCCCCCCCCCCCACCATTTTTTTCTCTTGAAATCCTAAACTTTTGAGCTTACGTATTTCCCTTGAATGTAAAGAATGTTTTGGAACGGAAAGAACATCATGTCAAAGCCATTCTTTTCTTTGTTTCTTTTCTGCACAGTTTTAAAAAAGCTAGATTTAAAAATAAGGATTTAAAAAGTTGTAAGAGAGATAATAATGAAAAGAGAGAGAAAGAGGCTTTAGAAAGAGGCTAGAGAAAGGGGCGAGAGGAAGGGGCCAGAGAACGAGGCTAGAGAAAGAGGCTAGAGAAAGAGGCTAGAGAAAAAGGCCAGAGAAAGAGGCTAGAGAAAGAGGCTAGAGAAAGAGGCCAGAGAAAGAGGCTAGAGAAAGAGGCCAGAGAAAGAGGCCAGAGGAAGAGGCCAGAGGAAGAGGCTACAGAAAGAGGAGGTAAAAAGAGAGTGAGAGAGAAGAAAAAGAGGAATCAAAAGAAGAGAGAGAGATAAGAAGAGAGCGAGAAAGTGACAGCGGGAGAGAAGTAGTGAGAAAGAAAGAGATTGACGGAGAGAAATTAAGAATAGGAGAAATAAAGTATAAGATAGGAAAAAACAATAGAGAGTCAGAGAGAATGAGAGAGAGGAATAGAATGAGGAAGTAAAAGATTCCAAAGGCTATAAAGAGACAAAGTGAGAGAGGTGAAGAGAATAAAGAAAGATAGGGAGAAAAGAGATGCGAGATATTAAGAGAAAAATAGAAAAAGATAAAGAGAGATGAGAAAGGAGAGACAGGTTTATTCACGCAAGAGATCGTTATTTTTATTCGTTTTCCCCAAAACTAAAATAGTGTAAGCATTTTTTTAGATATATAATCCCAACTTGTCATTTTCATTTTCAGGAAAAGCTAGAAACCATTATAGAACAAAATTCATTTTAATCAGTTACTAGAAACAATTGTATAACAAACATTTATTCGAAAACACTCTACATTTATTATATGAAACCTGAAGTCCCTAAGCAATTCATTAATATTCCATCTGCGACTTAGAGGCAATTAAAACTGTGTAATTTCACCATTTCTTGAGATGCACTCTAAGTAACCAAGTAACTTTCACTATCAGTTCTGTTCTATTAATTTCTACTAGGATCAACTTTTTGATCTTTGTATGAAGGTTTGAAATGAATCATTCATATTGGTAGTAGAGTCCATAAGTTTGTTTTTTTGGGGGTTTTTTTCTGCTTAGTTCATTGTAAAGAGTTTATTCTAAAGCTCTTGTGTTAAGGCTTGTTCAGAAATAGCATTTATACAGAAATGTGAACAACACAGCAAACCTTTAATGCTGAGGTCAGAATAGAGAGTTCAGAGAAATGCAGACGATTTGTTTGGTTGGTGTTTGAAACTGTCGCCGTGGTGTTGACTGTTGTTGCTGTGGCGGTGGTGGTCAGGCAGCACCCTAATGGTAGACAAAACAGGCCCTCCATTCAACGCCATCGACACGCGATTCACACTCAAGTGTCTGTGCACAAAGAAACACCCTCGATTTAATACAAGTTTTCTATTGATCAGCTCGATCTATGCCATGAAATCACTGCGCCCCCCCCCCTTCTTCCCCCCCCTCTCTTGCCTTACCCTCCTTCCCACCATACACCCTGTTTACCCTTTCTGCTTCTCCCTCCTGACACTCACTCAACGCCCTCTCATTCTTAGCTCATTCAGCGCCCCGTAATTCAATGCACTTTTCAGCCAATCAAATAGTCCCGGCTAGAGGAGGCCCATATAGTAAACAGTTAACGAGAAGCGTCAACAGAATGTAGGAAGACAACTAAATCAACTATCCCTTGCTCTGGGACTATTTTTCTGTAGCCACTTTTCACCTTTTCTCTCCCTCCGCTGACAGCTTCTGGTTTCACGGAATACACATAAAAGATGTAAGCGATGTCAAAAAACTAAACAAAACAACAAAAAAAAAACAACTGTAGCACTGCGCCTTGGACGAGGAGGGATATTACTTGAGCGCTTCGGCGCCTTTCAGGTGTGAAATTGATGTTTTCGTCTGGCCCATGAAATAATTGGGAAGGTCAAGGCCTTCACGTCTGCTGTTAATAATCACAAGAGCCGTTCGCAGATTGAGCAAAATGTTCCTGAATGGGATGCTCAACGATTCATAGACATTCAAATAAATGGAACTTGTCGTAAAAGTTAGGTTTTTGCTTCGATGTTCTGTGTTCCTGTCTAGTAAAAGTTAGTTCAGTAAATAATAGGTCATCTGTATCTATGGCCGACGGTCACAATGACCAACCGGCTTTACCTTTTACCTATCCCTTAGTCTGTTGGAGCGCTGGTGCACCATGCAAGATTCGTCGACTGCCCTTCTCCATTCCTCTCTGTCTTTCTGAATCTCTTTCAATGGCAGGCCTGTCCATTCCCTTATGTTGTCCTCCAATCGCTGTCTCTGTCCGCCTCTTCTTCTTTTTCCTGGTACTGTTCCTCGAAGGAAGGAACCGGCTTTACTTTTGCCCAATTAATGTCAAGTATCAGGAAATAGGTAGACTTAGGGCCTCCTAAAAAAAATAATCTTCACCGAGATTTAAACATGAGACACGTCAGCTTGGAAGCCAAGAGTTTTCTCTCTCAGCCACCACATCCCTATTCCTGCCTAGAGGAATTGTACAAATAATTCAGCCACGAATAGGAACAAGTGGCCAATTTCAATAATATGCAGTAACATAAGGTTACTCAGCATCAGAATTATCTGTGACATATATAAAACAAGCAAATTTTAAAAAAAATCTTTTTTTAAAACACAAAACTTATCTAAGGGGAAGAACTCCGCACGTGCAGCTATATCTCTCAAAAATACGTCATTTCCCTTATTTAATACTAGACATATGTTACCCGCGACCCGCGGGTCTTTATTTGCGCATTACTGTTGATATAGTCACAATTAAACGAACTACTAATGTAATAAGTAAAGCGAATGTGTCAATATAAAAATAGTGTGAATGAAGCTATCAAATCAAAATAGCTAATAGGCTTAAATCCATTTTTTCAAATTAAAACATTTGCTTGTAGGCCTACATATATTTGATTAAAATTTGAGATGAATAGACTTAATTTTGTATGTTCATGTGTTACAGTATAAAGTAGATCTTGAGGTAGACATAGATCTAAATCTACACTAATCTAGAGTTAAAAATTGGTTTTTATAGAGTTCATTCTGTGTTGCGCATGCGTGACCTTTTTTCATGAATGAATATAGGCCTATCTCAACACGGCTACGCAACTTAAGCGAACAGCGAACGAATGTATTAAAAATGCTTTAGAAAAACAAATTTGAATGTTAAATTGATTAAAATATCCAATGAATGGACAATAATTAGTGTGCTTATGTGTTAAAGCACAAAAATATCTTTGCGAAAAGAAGTTTTATAATCTTAGAGTTCAATAAGAGTTTTAGACCTAGACCTAGGAATAGACTCAGTAGAGAGATGTGTTAATGTGTAACCAATTGGTAATGTCTAATGAAAGAATGTTCGCCAGGAAATCTGTAGTCACAGATATCAGGAACTAATTTATGTAAAAAATGCTTTTGAAACACAAAATTGAAGGTTAATTTTATTAGATAATGAAATCAATGGATCTTCTTTTGTATTTTCATGTGTCAAAGTAAAAAACTATCTAGGCCTAAATCCTTTCGATCTTTTCTCATGTCAACATTGTTAACCATGGCCTAGATCCATAAAATACTATAGCTGTAATAGAGTCGGACAACTTTATTTTTTTTTGAGAGTCTTAAGTTTGTTTTAGGGCTACAATACATACACTACGGTCAAAGTTAGTATCCAAGGAACATTCCTGCCTAGTTTTATCAAGATTGGTCAAGCTGTTTTGGTGTCTATAAGTAACATACATACATACATACGCCTAATGTTCTACTTTATAATATAAGATCAAACAAAATAAATTAATTATCAATAATTCATTAACTTGTTATAGGTTTAGTTTAATAGGGAATTTGACGAGACTATAAATAGACTATTTTAGACGGAATAAGGAATGATGGGAACTTAACGGTTAAGAAGAACGACTCACTCCTCTTTTAATGGCGAGACATCAACTTTAGTAGAACTGTTGACATTTGGACTGTGCCCCTTCGTTTTGGATTAAATATTATTTATCAAGTTATATATCGTTTTATTAAGTCTTTTATACAAGTTACTATATGTTGTTTTGGTTGAAAGCGAGCTCCATGATTTATTAAGAGGACTTCATTTAGACCTAGATCTACTTTATAATTATTTCTATAAAAAAAAAACCCACAACAAACTAATTTGTTCGTTTTTTAAAATTCATTCGTTTTTTAACAGCTGAAAAATAAAAAAGAAAATAGTTAAAGTTTTAACTTGATCCGAGATGGAATTTGGTAGAAATAATGTGAACAAACGTTTTATCAGCACACAGACAGAGCGATACGGTATAAGCTTTGTGAAGAAAAATAAAACTACCAAAACTGTTTAAAGTAGTGAGTCTTAATTCCTCATGACCGGTGCAGCAGCCTAATCGACAGCAGCAACACATCACAAACACAGTATTTGCCCTCAAGAGAGTCAACTGGTCTACAGAGATAAGAATAAAAAATCCCTGGTCTCGGTGGGCGACTGTCCGCATAATGAGGATTGTTTCTATGCCAGTCAATAGAATAATGCTATTAGGACTGATCTAGTGTTGTTCTCAGATAATTGTTTGACCTTTGAGATGGACCAATCCGGCCAGCTTTAATAATTGGCTATTTAATGGGTTATTGGATGTCCTGTCAATAGCTTCATCGTTGCATGAATGAGAACCACGAGCTCGCCCAAATGAGTAAAATATTGTTACTGCACCCTGTGGAATGTTTGCATACTACTATAATATCATAATAATATAAACAAAATAACACGTATACGCCCTCCCTCTTATGTGTCTCCGCTTTCCATAACTCGAGGGCTTGGTATTTGTGCGAGTGCTGTTCTACATAAATATGGTTTTGGTTATTTGGTTATCGCGCTTCTAGAATAGGTACAAATAACATTTTGGCAAGGGAAGAAATCTATAGACAGATGACGAGACATTAACAAAACGATTCTGCCTAAAGATATGCATGTATACATGGAAACATTTGTTTGGTCCCATTGCATGGTAAATGAATGAGTGAGGTAGAGACGACGAAGAGAGATACATTGGAATCTTTCGTTCCTTCCCACTGTATGTCTAATAGAACGCGCAAACACACCGGCATACATACAAACACACACATACGCAAATGCATTTTTTTCTATTTCCTCAATCCATCTTTTATCTTTTTATCAATAGTAAAGGGTTTAGGTGGAAGGGGCTAATGATGCTAGGCATGTGAACTGATCTTACCACATGGAATCAATCCCCAGCACCTTCAGCCACCCACCCGCTCCAACACCGAGACCACCGCGCAGCTCTATTCCGTTGTTTCATTAGTAAATATTTGTTTTCTTGCGTCCTTCTTCTTCCTCCCCGGACTCTTCCCCAGGACGTCATCGATTTCACACTGTGCTCACACTCATTCCACCCTGACCCAGTCTGCTCATGAAAAATATTTGTTTAAAAAGTCAGAGAACAGATTTTGTGCTAAGCGATCCCGGAACCAAGCAATGGCTAGGACGTTTAACCCTCTACCTCCCGCAGCTTAAGCCTTCGTCTTGTAGTTTAGCTCAGACTAAGTCAGTGATTCTCTCTTCTTAGTTGCTCTTCCTAATTGCTGTTGCAAACAACATCATCAATCCACAAGATGGCGGACAACATGGTGATTACGCTGATACAAATGTTTATTTAAGAGACTGTAACAGCTAGAAATGATAATGATAATATTATCATATGCTGAGATTGTATTATCACAGGCCTAGATTCATTTGTCTCGGGCCTCTAATTATCCGGTCTCTACACGAACGTCAAGGGCCGAGTCCCCGAGATATAAATCGTCGAGCTCATGGAGTCTCTGCTGTTCATTAAGCGTTGTGGAGCCGAGGCCAAGCGTTACAGAAGATCTGAACACACACCTGCCATGTCGCAACCTGTGGGCAGTTTAGACCTGATAGTTTATTACAGTGATGCCCAGCCTAATTAGACCTGCAGGCCATTTTAATTTCCAACACTCGTGTCGCGGGCCACATGACCAAAGTGTACAAAACAAAACGAAATCGACCTGAATCAATTTTATTAGAAACTTGTGGATTAAGTAATTACATTAATTAATGGGATATTAGAAGTCCATTTTTTTACGCGTCAGAAACTGGCATCATTCCTCTTGTTAAAATGTGAGCAACATTGTAGATAGCTTTACTAACGACTCAAATTCTTGTCTCTTGTTGGTAAATATTCCCATCGATCCTTCAGGCGTAGTTTAATAATCATTAATTAGCGGCTCAAATTAAGAATGTTTTATAATCCCTTTATATGTTATTGTGCTTTAAAATAGCCACACTAGACGAAACAAATAAATTGGTTTATTCTCATGGCCCACACAAAAAGTGAAGATCCGTTCACTTTTCCTGGTAGGTTCTAAATTCAGAGTCCTCATGTAGTTTTTTTTGTTCTCCCATTTCATAAGCCTACAAATTTTAAATGTCATGGTACCAATCCATCAGAGAAAAAGTCAGGGCCCTAACGTAGGTAAAGATACAGTTTAAAAAAAAAAAGATGGATTTTCTACACTTTGTACCGACGTTTCGGCGGGCCGGATGAAATCACGTTTCGGGGCGGATCTGGCCCGCGGGCCGTATTTTGTGCATCACTGGTTTATTACCACGTGACAGGGTGGTGTCGTCGGACCTGTGACGTTGCAACGAGATATTGGTCCAATCTACTCTAATAGTGAGAGACCATAGTTTAGGTGTCACTGATTTAGACCAAAAAGTAAAAAGTATAGTTCCCCTTTGACCATACGGTCTATAGGGCAGAAGGTATTAAAGTCATCGGTTTATTTTGGTCAACGTTTAACTAGCAGGGTGGTCATGCGGCTAGCACAATGACCAACCGACTTTCCTCAACTAAAGTCGGGTGGACTCAAGGGAGCCCTAAAAATCCTGAAATTAAAAAAAATTCCAGTCTTCACCTAGATTCGAATCCAGGACCCCAGTTTCGGAAGCCAAGCGCTTAACCACTCGGCCGCTTTAGACACGCCTGCAGTTATAGAGAGCTGTTCTATTGTATGTGTCGTGAGTGCGGCTACCATCTTCCAGATACCTACCCTCCCACAAGTCCTCAAAAGAGATTGGACCATATAGCACTGAGCACTCGCGACAGATGTGTTATACAAAATTAATTTTCATAATATAACCCGGAAGTACTGAGAAATACGTCATCAATAACTACTCTCTTAATTGTTAGGCACGATCGATTTGAGAAATTTAACACCAAATCAGACATTTAAATCTTACCGGAGGACGCTTCTGATAGCCATTCTTCTAAGGTCATCAAGCACGCAACAAACGTTTTGACAGATTTATGATCTTATGAACTTAGGTAATTCTATGCCCCAATTTTTGTGTTTTATAAAGCTACTGGTATTTCATGGGGCTTAAACATAAAGCCCAGAAAAAAAAAAATTAAAGCCTTTTAATTGTAATATCTGTCTACTTTTATTTCCGATATTTTTTTTTCCCAATCGGGGTATTAAAACCAATCAATAAAGGCTAATTCCGTATAACAAAACGTAGCCGTGTCAGCACCTGTTTTTTTTTTTTTTTTGTTATATGGTATCTCTCTTTATATATACATATATCATTTAATGCATTTAGTGAGCTTGTTGCCTATCTATCACTAAACACTTTATACTGAATCTAAAACTTGGAATTCAACACCCCCCCCCTCCCCTGGTATTGATTTTCTTTTTTTTTTCTCCTTACTCGTCGTCCTCAACGTGCTGACGTCACAAACTGTTTTGATCTGAGCCCCCCCCCCCCCTTTTTTTTTCCCCCCCGACCAGACACAGGATACGAGAGTATTACAGAGAAAAGACCCGCGCTGCAGACGACAAATGAGACGAGTCGGCTCGGAGAGTAGGGTGGACTGTCATGCGCGCGCACTGTGTGTGCGTGCGTGTATTGTACTGCTTATCAAACTGAGCGTTTGCGAAACACAATATATATATATATATACCACTTTTGTCATCCAGGGGGGCTGAGGGCTTTGCACTGGGGGGGTTTTGTGGCTCCTCCATGTGGCTGGTGAGACCTATGTGAGCCCGAAAATGTTCGGCTGCACACATGGCTGGTTATTCCAGCTGGAGCTAAGCGTCGTGTCACTGGCTTGCAAAAGCGCCAGAGAAGAAAGGCAAGGCCAATATATATATATATATATATATATTTAATAAATATGTTATAGAAGGTAAAAGGAAAGTGTCTTTCGATAGTTACCGTAGGCTGTTGTCTGTAAGATAAAAAGTGCTTTTTATTTTCTTTTATTAAACAATTTTAAGTTTTTGGAAAAAATCATACAATTCCTAAGTTTATCAAAATGGTGGTATTGGTTCTGAAGGTAGGCTCTGAATAAGAGCTCAATCAATGACCACTATGTTTAAGTTCTACAAAGAGTTTAAATCATACAGAACCATTTAGGGGCAATATAACAATCGCGGGGCCCAAATCAAGGCTCGAATCACGTTTCAGATGAAATGGAGATATAGATTAGTAACACTACATCAGCCCAAGACAGGACAAGAGACAGAATAACGAAAAAATAGATCCATTAGATGTTTAGTTAATGGGCATTACGCGGTCCCTGAGAGGATTAGTCCTTCCTGCCCTGATGCTTGTAGAGTTCATCTCAGGTGACCAATCACTAAAAGATCAAAGTAGGTTGTGCTTGGTAACACAAACAAGTCATCGCATTTGAATCTGAAGATTGAGAATCAATGCAGTACTTCACGTGACCCAGCTGCGACCTGCATATTTCGCCACCTCCGCTGCGCACAAAGCCATTGTTTACATAATGTCACATGAAATGAGCAGAGGTCGATCTCGTGAAATACATGTCAACAACTGGTCTAAGGTCCCTGACCTAAATACGATATATCACAACACGGGAGATAATTTAAGTGGGTCATAAGGCCATTTCGATGGTTTTTATCTTCTAGGAATTAGTTCCCTTGAACAAAGAAACAAAATAACACTACGATTAGACGTCAAAAGTAGGCCACATGACGTCAGCAACTTACTGAAGACGAAGCCACTAGTCCTAGAGTGCATTATCTGCCCCTGCCTTCATGTTAGTAACGAACAAATGATTGTTAACAAATGACTGACAAATCTGTAGACGCAAAGAGAAGAGATTTCAAATTGCAAGAGGAATCTATAGAGTATAAAGGGAAAATTTGTGACTGACAGTCTCTTGCAAAACTTCGGACATCAGCTCATGAAGCTGGTGGTCGGTGGCAATGGATCGTAGGGCATCGGCTCATGAAGCTGGTGGTCGGTGGCATCGGATCGTGGGCCATCAGCTCATGAACCTGGTGGTCGGTGGCATCGCATGGTCATATGTACTATATAAAGATATACATATGTATAGAGGTAAATACAGAGAGTGATTGATAAAAAATAGGCAGAGAAGGAGTGAATAAAAATGCTCTATAACGCTATAATAGAGAAAAAGGGGTGAATTAAAGATCAGACATTTTCTCTTGCTTTGTAATAAAATAGTGTCTACAAACCTGTTTTTTTTCTTCTCAAGTACACACATTTTATTTTCTTTTCTGCACTGAAATGCCAGGAAGAAGTTGAAACTTTAATTGGAGGAGGTAGAAGCAACTGAGCCGGAAGTAAGGATGAGGCTGTGAGGCGTTAGATTGGGCAAAGTTGGTGAGCTCATATTTATTATAGGATTTAGAATCAATAGCTTCCTCTCTGACGTCCTTTCTGGATTTTTTTTTTCGGGCTTCTTTTCTGTCTTTCTTTTGTGGATTTTTTTTTCTGGCTTCTTTTCTGTTTTCTTTTCTGGCTTCTTTTCTGTCTTACTTTCTGGATTTTATTTTCTGGTTTCTCTTCTGTCTTTCTTTCTAGCTTCTTTTTTTTCCACACAATTTATTATCATCCGTTTCGTTTTGATTTTCGAATAAGACTTTGGGAAATTCGTTTGTGTTGAAGTCAGGAATACAATCTCTTGTTCTCTTTTTCTGCTTCTCAGTGGAAATGTCTGTATACATTTATACAACTGTTTCTCTCGCTAATTTTGTTCTCTGGCTCTTCCCTCGTGTCTTTCTTTTTCTCTTCATTATGTCCTCTATGTGCCCTTTCTTTATGACCTTTGTTATTCTCTTTTCTCTCTTTTTATTATCGTTTAGTCTTTTTTACTTTTTTACTTTTTAATCTCATTCTTTTAGTCTTTGTACTCTCTATTTATTCTCCAATACTTTACTCTCTCTCTCTCTCTCTGTCTGTCTTTATTCGTTCTATACTCTCTCTATTCTTTCTTTTCTTTTCTCTATCTTGATTTTTTTAAAGACGTTTCTTCATTCTTTTTTTTAATCTTTTCACTCCTATTGGTCTCTTTTTTCTTTTTTGCGACATGTCTTTTCTCTTTCTTCTCCTGCTGCCTTCGGATCGTTTTGTTTCTCTCTTTTCTCATTTTCTTTTTCTCCTTTTTCTGATATTCTTTCTCTCTTTTCTCCCTTTTTCTTCTCTATCTGATCTTTCTTTATCTATTTCTCTATTTTCTCGCTGTCTTTTTCTTCTCTTTCTGATATTTCTTTCTCTGTTTTCTCACTTTCCTTCATGTTCACTCTACAGCTCCTATTCACTTTCTTCTCTACTTTCAGAGTGGATCAAAGACTTTGCACACAAGTGTGGATTTACTCTACCCTTAAGTTTAACGTCTAGTTTACTTTGTAGGATAGTTGCTTACTTTGGGCTGCAACAATGAACACTGCATTTCACAAAATAAATCAAATATCTTTTTACTTATAAGCAAGCAGCCGAGCAATGAACAAAAAAAAACAAAAACAAAAAACAAAAAACAACAAATAAAAAAAAAAAAAAAAAAAAAAAAAAAAAAAACTCAACAAATGAAGTGCACAGATGAAAAGCATCACTTTAAAGATTAAGAAGTGAAAAAAGAACAAGATCAAACAAATATGTAACTAGGCCACAACACGTTCCAGGCTCTTCGTGTGACGTCATTGTTGACCTATTTTTTTCCAATCGTGCAGAATTGAAAAAAAGAAAAAAAAAAGGTTCGCCTTGAGCTCAGTTACCTTGGCTGTGACGTCACTTAGCAACGTGTTGGCCAGATGATGTAATTGAAGAAAAGGATTTTAAAAACAAAATTCTAAACAAAAAAAAAATTATTCATAGACCAGATAATCTAAAAAACGACACAAAATTTTGAGTCTAAAATACACAAAACTTGACCACATTTGTGAGCATACTGTTAAAAATATTTGAAAACGTACTAGATATTATTATACTTATCCTAGGTAATAATATATTTTTTAATCCAGTCATAAGATTTCTACAAAACTCAATACAATAATAATAAAAAAATATTAAAAGATTGCAAAGAGAGTTTGCGTTTTCTCACAAACTCGTAAGCGGCCCCCGTTGTATAACAAGCATTTCAGATGCGAATACTTGGAAGTATGAATGTGTGAGTATGGAAGCTAAATTGCTAGTAGCAGGAGTCTGGAGTCTATAGATCTACAAGTTATGGTTTTAAAGATTGTTTCATAGTAACATTAAAACTAGGACACAAAATCTGGACTACAAAGTATCGAACCTCGATGTGTTTGTGGCCTTAAGTTTGAAAAGCACTACCACATAGCAGTTTTTGTATAACCATCTTCCGTTACGCACCCTCTATTTCAACAAAAGCATTACGAATAGATTCACTCATGTAACAAACTTTTGCGTTAAGACGTGACATACTAGACGTGTTAATTGGCACACTATACCTCATAAATAACACACTAGACCTCATAAATGACACTCTAGGCCTCATACATGACACACTAGACTTCATACATGACACACTAGACCTCGTACATGACACACTAGACCTCGAACATGACACACTAGACCTCGTACATGACACACTAGACCTCGTACATGACACACTAGACCTCGTACATGACACACTAGACCTCGTACATGACTTACTAGACCTCGTACATGACACACCAGACCTCGTACATGACACACCAGACCTCATACATGACACACCAGACCTCATACATGATACACTAGACTGCATACATGACACAATAGACCTCAAACATGACACACTAGACTTGTGACGTGACATGCCAGATGTACCTAGTGTGAAGAAGCATACGATAACTAACAAGATTCGGATAACACTAACAAATCTTTTTTTTTCAAAGCAACATATATCAACAATAAGCAGGCATATAAACATATATATATATAATTATCTTCGAGGCCCAACCATGCGGGACACTACGATGAAAAAGTCATGGAAAGATAACTCTTTTATTTCGCAATGCAAGTCGCACTAGAGTTACCCCCACGAACTTTTCGCGTTGACAGACGGAGAGCGAGGCTCAGAGAAAAAAAGTGTGGGGGGGGGGGGCGTATGCTACGCCGCGGGTCGGCTCGTATAAAATAAATTCAACAAAAGAACTAGGTTATGAGGAGACTTGTGTAGATAATTAGGCGAGAAGAATTTAAAGCTATCTAGAGTTAAATAAAACAAATCTTAATGTCAAGATTATATCAAAGACTTTATGTTAATGTATGGATTATACCAAAAAACTGTATGTATCAACTATATTCAAAACTTCCTTTCATTACTGTCAGAGAGATACAAGGATTTAGCTGAAGGCCTTGAGCATGTTTGAGCCGGCTTTGTTCCAAAAAGAAAAAAAAATACTAGCCATGAGCCCATCTTTTTCCTTTCTCCACCACAAATATTTTTTTTCATCTTTTGCGAGTCGCTTTGATAAATCTCAATAGACGCCAAGGCTATTCTGGCTCCAGTGAAATTATCCGTTGTAATCTTGCCTTTAGGTTTCCTGTCCAATTAGATTTTAAGTCTGGCAGTTAATAATTAAAAGATTTTTTGCCAACATTTGAGGATGCATTTCTTTTCTCGATGTAATACCTGCATTAAGATCAATGGCTCCTGGGGATCTCACTTCTGCTCAGCAGCAGACGAACTTCAACCAGTAAATTTCAAAAGCCAGTGGGACTCATTTCAAGAAGCCAAGAATAAACCAAAATGATATTTTTGGCATTTTTTTCACGGCAGTTATTAATGTTAGTTGGCATTAAGGAAAGTACAGTTAAGAGAGAATTCATTTCATGTTTCCCTGAGTCTACGTCACTTCGAGTTGGTGTATAATTGTATTACTACAGATGCCTTTCTCCCAACCAATTCAGATTGTTAGGAATAATAAAGACTTATGGTGAGTGTTGCTGCCGTAAGGGCGAACATGGTAGAAGGGTGTGCGTGTGTGAGTGGTGCGAGCGCGAATAACCAGAGAGGAGAAATGGCTGATGTGAAAAAAAAAGAGGGGGGTGTTGTTAGTTCTCGCCTGTTCTCTCGGCAGTTTCGGAGATCCTAATGAGCGATGACGGCATCATCCGGGGATCTAAATCACCTCCAGAGCACGCGGTCCGGTTCCAAAATGAAATTAGACATACTGGATGAGCCGTGATTTTCCGGAAGGTTCATGGACACGTCAGTCTGGATCTAGTGTGACAGCCTGGATAATAGTGTGGACTTTTAGTGCTTAGCAGGCAGATATTGGTATGATATGTGCAGAACACTATCGTAATCATATTAATGGAGAATATAAAGGTTTTCATCAAGTGCAAGAAATAGGTTTGGAATGTTTGAATAAATCCGATACTTGTCATAATTAAAAAAAAAAAAAGAAATATTAAATAGGATCTTACCCTTCAACAGAATTAATATTTTATTTTATAACGCTTATATGAAATCGCTATGTTCCTCTCTTAAATGTTATTAACATTTTTACGCCATTGATATTTCGACCACTTCTTTATACTCTGGTTTTACTGAATCTACTGATTTCAATTTAAAACGTCACCTTAGAGATGACGATATCACAAACAAGAAAACGTCCTTTTTTATTGCATGGGGTCTAAATTGAAATCTGAAATCAAGACTAATAACTAAGCGCATGGATATCATACAAATAATGAACTTAGACACAGTGGCGTAGCTAGGGTGTGGAGGAAGGGGAGAATTTGAAAATCCCCCAGACCCCCACTTGAGAGGGGGCCCTAAATGAGTGTTTTTTTTAGATTAAAAATTAAATATTACGCAAAATGCCGAGGCCCCCAAAGAGGTCAAGTCCCCCCGTGCCCCCAAACGATGAAAAATTATTTCTAGATACGCCCCTGCCATGTCTATTTATTTGTAATCTAGCTTTACGTTTTGGTTACAGCCGAGACAGGTCTTCTTAAATGAGACGGGTCAAGTTAGATGTAGCTACATAAATTAGCAGCGATAGGTCTAGCTAGACCTAGATTTACGACATAAATATAGCTGAGACAGATCCAGTTAGACCAAGATTTACGACATAACTTTAGCTGTGACAGGTCCAGTTAGACCAAGATTTACGACATAACTTTAGCTGAGACAGGTCTAGCTAGACCTAGATTTACGACATAAATTAACTGAGACAGGTCTAGCTAGACAAAGATTTACGTCATAAATATAGTTGAGTCAACATTTATGACATAAATATAGTTGGGACAGTCTCAGCTTGGATATCTTTTGATGTGCTGACCAAAAACTTGTATAGAAGACTAGATACATGTTCATGCAATAGTAATATTAATTTGAAAGGGACATAACCGTACTTTTAGAGAAAGGGTGTTTTTGTCAAAGGGAAATAATCTATAGAAAAACATTGTAATATTTTGATGCTGTATCTCGTTATACTTTTAAAACGTTTTTTTTTTTTGTTTTTTTTTAATATCTCGAGAAAAGAAACAAAAAATAGTTTGTACATTAAATTTAATTTTTAAGATCAATAAGTTACAACTTTTCTTTAGTAATTATTTTATGACAATTTTAAAATATATTTCTGAGAGCGATATTTATTACAGATAGTAATTCCTATTATATCTACAATGTTTCCCCTCACGTGGAGTAGTAGACAGTGCGGTAACCATTTAAAAATATTAGTACGACATGCCACCCATTTCATATTTTGGAAATCATTGTTTAATTAATTATTTTTGGATTCATTCTTACTTTGAAAGGAACAACGAATTATTGTGCAAAGTTTTAACATGATCCGAGAACGGGAAGTGAGAGAAATAACGTGTTCAAAATGTGTATTAGACAGACAGACAGACGGCTTGTATGCGGACTTTCACTTGTCTGTGGCGGCAAAAAGGACAAGCAAATGAAGGCAAAAACTGAGCAATTTCTGAACAAAGTTTTTACATTTGTGGTTGTGATAGCATAAAATCCGTTATTTTGTGCAATGTATCTTTTGGAAAGTGAATAAAAAAAAATTATATTTACTTCTATTGTTAGTTAGTTATCCTTTAGTTGTTGATATGCTAATCCTTGTATCATTTTTCTGTCACTGATGGTTTCAATAGTTAGGTAGTATGTCTTGGCTATTAAATAATAATTTTTATTATTATTATAATTTTGCAAAGTAATGGTTTGACACAAGGGGGGTGTTACATAGCAAAGAAGTGTTTTTTCCCCCTTTGTGTGACATTTAAAATCAAGGCTGGAGAGGCTCGTGAAGTTTTATTTGTACTAAGGAATATTTAAAAACAAATTCCTCACAGATACTATATTTTATCTTTTCAGTCTGTGGTGATTCTAACAGAACTCCAGGACCTCTCGGTGTCAACTGGTGGAGATTAGTTGTCCCGGAACTTCATTGGGGAAAAAATTATTGCCAGACCAGACCAAATGGAAAGCATAATCAGCTTTAGATTATATATAGTCCTCTTAACTTCTCATGAGCTCACTGCAGTGCTGTTTGGCCTTAGTCTTGGGTTGACGACAAGTTAACACCTGGAAACTGTAGCGGTCTGTCAACTCGTGGAGGTTTCTCTACTAGTGATTTAGGGAAAGTGTTCATAGTAATAAAGTTCCTTCGGACATTTCAGCCTGTAATAAATGGCGTGGGACTAATTGATTGATGTGATGTACAGGAGCTTTTTATGATTCAATTAGCCCACTTTGTGGACATAAAAACAGGAATAGAAATGCAAGCGTGTCGGCTGGTAAACGCACTAACAAAAACATTTAGTTTTCTTGGAACCTTTGGGCTTCCATAGGAAATAAAGACAGATCCTTCCAAAAGATCCCCAATGTCAAGGACTTTGTTGGTGTACGCACATGTGTCTACAACAGAGGACAATGGACAACCAAGTGATGGTCAAGTTTGTACAATTTCTGAACGATATTAATCTTAATTGTTGTGAAAACATGGAACTTGTGGGTTTGTTGCAGGGGCGGACTGGCTATATGGGCATTCGGGCAAATGCCATGTGGGCCGGTACCCAAATGGACCGGAAGGGACACCTAAAGGATCTCATGAATCCCATTATATAACGTATTAAACTTTTAATAACAATAATTTTAAGTTATTGTAAAAGAGGCCGTCTGAGCGTCGTGTTTTTTTAAAAATCTTTACAGACTCTACAGTGTAATGGTAATTTAATCTAACACACTTTCCGAAATAATGTAACAGTCTACATCCTTCATCATTTTAGGGCCCACACTTTTAGCGATTAAAAAGCAACATAAGGCCTACTATATTTCTTAAAATAGTAGAGTTCATTGTATGCATACGTTCAGTTATCGACAGATTATCAAACTTAACGAAATGAATGTCTATCATATATTATACAATTTAAGGACCGAATGGTATACAAACGCCCAGGCCGATTTTAACACACAGTCCGCCCCTGGTTTTGTTGTATGTGTTTTTAGCTAAACAAAGGTTATAATCATTATGCTGATGGCCGAGTGATGTCTAGGAATATCGTTTACGTTGATAATCCAATGTTAAGTCTACATTGTTGGACATACAAAACATGTGCAATAGAAATTGATGCTGGTGAGGCGCGGTTGCTGAGTGGTAAAACCGGGGGGGTCCCGGGTTCAAACCCTGGTGAAGACTGGACTTTTTAATTTCGGGATTTCTCGGCGCCTCTGAGTCCACCAAGCTCTAATGGGTGCATTAGTTGAGGAAAAGTAAAGTCGGTTGGTCGTTGTGCAGGCCACATGACACCCTTATTAACCGTAGGCCACAAAAAACAGATGACCTTTACATCATTTGCCTATAGACCTCAAGGTCTGAAAAGGAAACTTTACTTGTTAGATGGTAAACACACAAACAAAAAGATTTAGGAATAACAAAAATGAACTTTATTGACATTCTTTCTAGCATTTTTTTTTCCCAATAATATTCAGACATTTCATTTAAGATCGTTTGGGCACATCTGGATTTATGTGTCTTTTTCGTTGATCCAAACCAAAGCCACCTTTAAAAGCAAGGTTACAAAGACAGTTTGTGTAAAAGCACAAACTCAAAATCGGCCCCCGAAGTGATCCACCCAGGCAGGTAAAAAGTCAAGCTTCAATATTCTCAATATTTCAAGAAAGAATATCAGAAACTATGAACTACAAGCTATCAACAACTACAACCCTATCTCCATCGATACAAAAAGAAGGGACGTGCTGTTGTAGTGTTAGCTCGACTAACGACTGGATTTCACGGGATACGGGGATTTATTAATATTATTATTTCATTGTTAATCTTCATATGTATTCAATGAACTGATAGTTCTGAAGATGTAGCTTGCCGTGCGTCTGGCCTAACTTCTATTGCTGAAAGATTATCTAATTGATTTGATTGTTTTGAAAAGGGTCTCTTTATTATTCCATACCTCAAAGATATTATCTCCCCTAGGTCATAGTCTCGATGTGGAATGGTGACGTATTGACCATTCATGTGCATAAAATAAAATAATACTTATTAACTGCTGCTTAAAATTATATTCGACTTTATATACATACTACATAGATCTTTTCTTTTTTTTGCTTTAAAAGTAAAAATTTTCTAAATGTAAGTAGCTGGTATGACAGACAATGAGTAATTTAGTAATACAAATATTAACACACAAAAAATCTAAAACCATTTGCATAATTTTGTTAAAGATATACTAAGTACCCCCCCCCCCCTCCTTTACTAATCTCCTGTGTTTTTTTTGTTTTTTTTTTACTATTAATAGTGAATAGTTCTAAAAGAAAAAAAAGTACATAAAAATAAGTATGCTTGTTAGTGCCTTTAAAATTTGAAAAGTGCCATTGTCATCCCAAATACCACCGACTGATCGATCTGTCAATAGATCCGATATAATCGCCAAGCAAGAAATTAACAATCTAATTTGCTTTGCCACAAAGCACAAGTGCTACCAAAGGCAACGTTACAAAGGCAACGTTACAAAGTCTAATAATATACAACATAATCTACATATTCAAGATAATATACAGCAGTAAGCGTAATTGCAAATGGCAATATAAATTATAATGCTTATGTTACTACTCATCAACGGTACCGCAACTTATGAGGTCATACAATCCACAAACAGTGTAATGATTTCTAAATAAGAAATATCTGCGCGAATACGAGTGTACATAGTTGGTCGGGGGGAGGGGTGGAGGGGAAATCGGTAAAAAGGTCCCAACTTCGATGGGCGGGACCTGTAATCCGCATGCCAGACCATCACCTTCCCAAACGACTTATGTACGTGGAGGTTTGTGCAGGACAGCGCTCTCATGGAGGTCAATACAAGCGCTATAAAGACACTCTCAAGAGCTCCTTCAAGGAATGCGATATCGACATTCACGCCTGGGAAGCACTAGCTCTTGATCGCTCCTCGTGGCGTGAAGCTGTGAGTCTCGAAGTCTCGATATTGGAAGCAAGAAGAGTGGCCAGGGTGAAAGAGCGCCGAACCAACAAAAAGCTGAGAGAAGAAGCAGGCCTATCTGCAACTGACCTAACCCACCCATGCCACATATGCGGCCGGTTTTTTAAACTAAGGATTGGACTTTACAGTCATCTTTGAGTCCATAGAAAATGAGAAAAGTGCTCATCTTCAACCACGAAGGAGAGGTATACATAGTTTAAAAAAAAATGAAATCAATAATTAATTGGTGAGTACTTAGCCATTGTGGACACTTTAAAAACGTTTAAACTTAACGCGGGAACTAAGAAAAACAAATTAATACTTTAATCATTTTTTTCTCGAGGACATGCAACTACATGTGCATTTAGAAAATAAATCTATCTATATATATAATTTTCTTCTTCCCTCAACAGTTTGGACGAGAAGAAGAAGATCACTCTCATATTTCAGCGGATAGTCACCCCACGAAAAAACAAGAGGGGGGGGGGGGAGAACACGTATTCGCCGGTCACTACGGATGGCTGCCTAGTACAATATAAAATGTAAATTCTGTAGAATTTGATATGAGAGAAAAGACAGCAAAGATCCAGATCTACATGAATATTATAAATCTAACATTAAAAATACCCTGCATGGTGTACACGAACAAAACAAAGGGGGAATGGTCCAAGGAGGGAGCGATAGGTAGAGAGAGAGAGAGAGAGAGAGAGAATGAGCAGATATAGATCTTGACCTATATGAAAACTTAATCTGGAATTACAGTTTCACAGAATTGTGACAGCAAAAGAGAGTGCCTATTAAATGTAAGTGTGTGTTTTGGAGACTACATTTCCTTTTGTGCAGCTCGCGGCCCGGGGGAGGGGAGATGTTTTAACTATGTAACAGTTGCGTCACTAGATAGAAATGTCAAGTCTCGATCTGGAACTGACGAAATAAAACGTCAAGTGTGAAGAGTGAACTAGTAGCAAAGAGTGGTGTCCCTTTTCAGCTGCTCCACGGGAGGTCACAGCTTGAAATGAAAATTCAACAGTCAAAACTATGCCTCACCGTGGCACCTGGGTGGAAACGGTTACTTGAGAGGGTAACTAGGCTAAATGAATGGCGAAACATAACTCCCGTGGGGATGCCCACGAGTAGATGAGTCCACCCATTGCACGGGCGGAGTTGCAAAAGAGTCCCCATAAACCTGTCTCACATCTATGTGCTGTTCCTCAAGGGACCGTTACATAAATGGCGAGTAGTCCCCCACGGTTAGCTTGGTATAACGAAGGAAAATGGCGGAGGCTCCCGGTGTCCTCGGCCTTCGGCCATGTTCAGCCAAGCATGCGTCAGGGGCCAAAGGAATTGGAAACAGCCAATGCTTTACATATGCATTGACTCGGGTCTCTCTCAAACAGAACTGTGTTCATGCAGGTTTTTCTTTTTTTTTTACTGTTTGGCGTCCAAACAGGGTTTTTTTTTTTTTCAAACTTTGAGCTCGAAGAGCCTTCAGCTCAGCTCATAAGACGATCAAACGGTTGGCAAAAGAAAAAGAAACACTTAAAAAAAAAAGGAACGAAGAAACCCAACAACAAGGTACAGGTGGATGGGTTGGGGGGGGGGGAGGATATATTCCTGCCGATAATCAGTAATAAGAATATTGAATAATTCGATTTAAACTGTGAATCCAAGAAAAGTCAGAGATTGTATGTAGAAATGTTTTGTTTTGTTGCTTTTTTGGTTTGGTTGGGAGGTTGGGGAGGAGGGGGTGAAACCGGAATCTACGGGCCAAAAGTATTTATGTATGTGAGAGAGAGAGAGGAGAGAGAGTGAGGAGAGTTGAGAGAGGAGGGAGACAGAGATAGATAGAGCGAGAGAGCAAGCGATCTAATGGGCAGACGATGTTCAGGTCATGCTTCTGTGGCTAGCAGTTAACGAGTAAGATGTCATGTGGCCAGCGCAATGATCAGCTGCCTAAATTTCAAAATCCCAGTCCTCAGCAAGTTTTGAACCCAGGACCCCCAGGAAAACGTTTACACAGTGGAATATTTAATATGTGAATTGAAATCTATACCGCTATCCGTGAATCAAATCTAGAATCTATAAACTTTAGCTCTATAACTGATGGAGTTGCGACTCAGCAACCGCAATACACTTTCAAGTCTAGCAGATTCAGAAATGCACGAAATTTAATTATAAAAAATATTTATGAAACCATCAGTTTATAAAGTTTTAGTTGTTCAAAAATGCATTAAAAATATTTACAATCAGAGAAAAAAGGTTTATCAAGCAAGAAAACGAAAAACAAACAAATTCCATAAACAGTAAATAAAAATATTTGTTTTTATCTTATCTTATCTTATATAATACAGACGTTACTTCAAAAAAGTCCTGTAGATACCAATGCAAGCGACTTGAAAGGTATTCTTGATTGATACTATTAACTTAATAAAGTCTGTAAAATGTTCCTTCAGAGCTATTGACAAATTACTTCCTAGTCCAACCGAACGACAGTCCAGCGCGCATATCGCACGTTCGGACATCCATCCAGGCAGTCTTGTTATTTATACTGACCACCTACATGTACGACGGGCTTGATGGCTGAGTGATAAAGCGCTTGACCTCTGTCTGAAGGGTCTCGAGTCTCGAGAAGATATGAAATACCTACTTTGAAATTATATTTTTGGGTTTTGCATTTGATTCCTTTCCCCTTTGATCAAGAAACATGAATAGGACCAAGAGGCCTGTGTGTAGTCGCTGAATGAGCTTCATGTTGTGTCTGTTCTATTTATGTAAATGTTTCTGTTGTGTTTTTTTCATGTGAGAAAAGAGTCATTGAAATCACAACAAATTTCCTTAAGGATCAATAAAGCAGTATTAGTCTTAGTCAAATGTAAAAAAAAAAATCACAATGATTTGGATATTAATATATTATCGTTTCTAATGATAAAGTAAGCTTATCTAATTTTTCATCTTCATTGCGAAAGAAATTTGGGAACTTAATGTCACTGTAAATTTTATCTTTCTAAACTGTTGCAGAATTATTTGTTTGGAGGTAAACTATGCTGTTTGAGTTCTGATGCAGACTGTTTATAACGTTAGGGGGAAAGATATTGGTGGCGCAATACGCATTTGGTCAAATAAAATGTTTGTAAAATGTTTTACATGTTTCGGATGTTCCTTCAGAGTTGAAGATAGTTTACCTCCTAGTCCAAACCTCCAGCAGGACGACGGGGGATGGGAGTGGGCAAGGGTTTGAACCCGGCATCATCGATAAATCCAAACGACAGTCCAGCGCGCAAACCGCACGACCAGGCAGCCATCCATTAATAATACCATTGTCAACGGTTGGCAGCATAAATGGAAAATATCTAAACGCTAGTTTCGGGATTCTTAAAAATTGTTTTATTTGTAAAAATTCTTAGGTGTTTGAAATTCGGTGCTAAGGTTTAGGATTGTTTTGTTATAATTTGATCACTTCCTTAAGATCTAAACCTATATCTACATTTAGATTTATTTTTGAAGACTCGGAGATTCTCAAAATAATAACGAAAGCCCATGTATCAATCCATTTAATTACTTATGTATTTCTATATAGGGCTCCTGGTTCGCTTCCGCCAAAGGTGTCCTCGCCCCATAATGGATATACCCTGGCAAGGCTAGAAATATTCTTGTTCTGCTGGAGGTGTGGATAATATTGAAGCACTAATTACCTTTCGACAGCCGTGCTGGGTCGGACACGTATCCACCTCATGGCTGACGATCGTTTGCCAAAGGCAATCTTCTTCGGCGAGCCTAAAGGAGGACGGCGTAATAAAAGTGCCCCCATAAGCGATATAAAGAATAACTCATGCGCCCTTTCGCCCTAACTTGCATAGAGGAAAGCAGTTGGCATGAGATGGCCTCTGAAAGAGACAGGTGGAGAGTTCAAATAAAGGCCGCGGGACACATTAGGGACCCGAAAAAAAAAAGCCGTAATTGAAGTGTTGTGGACAGTCGTTGACTTGTCGCACCAAACAGATGGTAGACAAGAAACCGCAATAGGCGCATTATATTTTAACTTATAAAACTTGACATAACTTAAATAACTTCTTTGTGGATAAAACTAAATAGAACTTTTATTACAATATAAACAAAGTCAACTTCACATACAATGAAATAAATGTAGTAGACTTTAAGAATAATATAAAATGGTATTCTGAACATAATCTAACCAACTACAAAACCACGTCTTTTCAGTCTGGCTATCTGGAGTCTGTCTGTCCTAAGACCGCTGACGACATTGCCGTTTATCTTTCATAACCGCATAACCTCTCCCCACGGTCACCATGGAAACACACACACACACACACACACACACACCCCATAACATAAAGACAGGCGTAGAGGACGAGCAACAAAACTTAAATAGACCCCCGCGGACAACGGCTTTGTCTGCATCAAATTTGGGGACAAGCAAGTCGTGAAAGGATGTGCTAAGTCCAAATACCAACGTAAAGACCTCATTTCCTTTGTGTCACGTGGTCCTCAAGAAAACATATGTTAAGTTGTCAGAGAGAAACATTAAGTAAATTAATGCTGACCGTGTCACTGAGGACGCCAAGCCTTGCCAGATTTTGTTGAGATATCAAGTGAAATAGCCTTAAATTGAAATACACTTTTTAAAATCTACCCAAATAGTTTTGCGCGTTGTCTGACATTACTTCAGAAATGGGGTATCTAGCGTCCTAGCCCGAAACTTACGCAAGACGTACATACATACATTCATATAGACATACATATATTAATACATACATACATTAAAAAGATGTATACACAAACACGACACACATTCACGCAAGGGCGCACATATACACAAATCACATCATAGCATACTGATTACGGGATGGAATTTTGTATATACAACTTAAAAAAGTGATTCAATTTCTTGGCTACTCTTGAGGTTGGCTTGGCTACCTTACAATGTGGTTCGAAGCCCGACTCGAGAGGAGTTGTATTTAATGAACGCCAGCATGGAAAACCTTCTCCCAAATACCACTAGTCCACATAAGAGATTGGATCTTAGGGCTTTGAAGCATGAAAACTGCACTAGAGTCTTCTTACTCCATATTTCTATAGAGAGCTATATCTTTTAATCACTATTTATTCACTGCTGTACTGACATGACATTTTGAATACCCAACAATGGAAACGAAATTTTAAAAAAATATTTTATTTTACCGAAACAACTACATTCTCATAATAATAAAAAAAAACAAAAACAAAACAAATTCACAGTTGATTCGTCAGCCATTTCACAGTAATAGATCTAAGGAACATGACTCACTTAATACATATATCTTTTGATATATATATCTTATAAAACACAGACGTTACATAAAAAAAGGTGATTACGTCCTACGCGTCATGCATTTAGTCATGCATATTAACCAACGACCTAAATTCTGCCAAGTCACTGGTCTTCCTGGCTGCTCAGGCAACCCATTTCATGCTCTAATAACACTAGGAAAGAAGGAGCATTTTATTAGGTTTTGTTTTTGTATTTAAAGATTATGGTTCAGTGTTTTATGTATAATTGCTACTTTACTTTCGAGTCTTCTATTCTGAAGGCTTTCTAAATTTAGTGATTTTACTAAAGGTGTTACTCTAGTCAAATGTGAATATTCGTTTGTTGAGAATCTCACTACTCTATTTTGTGTCTGTTCCAGTCTCTTAATGTTTTATTGAGTTAAGGGGGGGTCCCAAACAGAGGATGCATATTGTATTATTGGCCTAATTTGTTCATTTTGATTTTATAGAAAAGGGAGTTAATTCCTGCAGGTTTGAGATATACAGTAGTGATGCTGCATTGTTTCCCCTTAGATAAGTTTTGCTTGTTTAATTTCTTTTCTATTTTTAACCCATTCACAGCCCGCTTTTGGCGGAGTAAAATTATGTGGCGCGAATTGAGATGGCAGACAACTAGTAATGGATTACGTGTTTTGTCATCAACAATGAATAATTGTGCAAAGTTTCCGCTTGATCCGAGTTTCGGAAAGTTTGACAAACAACGTGTACAAGATTCCACCCAGACAAACAAACAGACAGACGGAGTGAGTTTAAATAAGTTTTGTAAAAAAAAAAATAAAAATAAAATAAAATAAGTTCCAGACAAAAATTCATTATGTTCAAGTGAAGAATGGTGGCTGATTACACCCCTTAGTCTATTCCGTAACTTACATTAAATAGAGGCGTTGTGTCAAGATGGTCTAAAAAGATAATCCCCGGCATTACCTCTATCGAAAACATAAGTATTATAGGTCAAGGAAATCGATAAATGTGATCATAGATCAAAGCACATGTAAAACAGATTTTTCAGGTAAATGAAGGTCTAAATTAAATTGATCAATATATCTGAGCATATGTTTGGTGTGTGTTTGCCGGGAGAGGCAATGCCAAACATTGTCCATGAGACAAAGATATTGTCAACACGCGCCCTGCGTTTTTTGTATTCCCATCAGTATAGATTATATCCAATTCTCTTCGGGGCCCAACCATGCGGGACACCACGATGAAAAAAGTCTTGGAAAGATAACTCTTTGAATTATGCAAGTCTGACTAGAGTTACCCCACGTAACTTTCGCAGTGACAAGAAATCGAGGCTCAGAAAAAAGAAAGGGGCGGGGGGCGTATGCTATGTCGCGGGTCGGCTCGTAGATTATAATTTTAAAGTACTCTCTAAGGTACTATCGTATCATGCTCTAACGGTACACTGGTATTCAGGATTAATTAATTTATTTCTGTTATCTTATCTTTCAAGTTTTAGACGTTTATATAAAAAAACAGAATATAATTAGGTGTCAATGTAGTCATACATGTTAATTAGAGACTTCTTCCAAAGGCTGATTCAAGCAACCCGTTCAATGTTCTCATTGCACTGGGGAAGAAGGAGCACCTGCACGAATTAGTCCTAGCATATGGAATAAGAAATCTGCAGATTTTTTGGGGGGAATTTTATTTTATAACGATAACTCAATGTTTAATGCAATGTCATTATTGATTGTATAATAGATATATTAAAACACGTGAATCAGAGCCGTATCCCCTCTTGGCTGGCTTTAATACCCTCAATGAGTAAACACAACACACATCCCTATCCCGTGGTGAACGCATTATCAGGACAAGTATACAGAAGTCGAACAGCCACTGATTTAAGAAATTTCATTCATCACAATGTCATTGTTAGCCAGCAAAATATTAAAAAATAATTAAAAAACAACACCTAAGCGTATTCAAGGGGAAGGACACCGCAATTACAACTGAAAAGCTCATTATTAAAAAAATAAATAAAAAATAATTAATGTATATATAACATTTAGCAGTATACTTAGGTGTAACTAATTAACAATAATCAATTGACTAATTGGTTGTATCTTTAGTTGGTTTGTTGAATGCAAAAAATAATTGTTTTAAATTTCAACATGATCCGTGAACGGGTGTGGGAGAAATAATATCTACAAGCTTTTTATCAGACAGAAACCCTACACATTTAGCCATTTGGGTAAATACTGAAAGATTAATTTCCCGAGTCGGTATCAAACAAAAATAGTTAATTACCAATAATTAATTGACTAACTGATTAAAATTTGTATTCATTCATGTCTTGTCTATGCTTATGAATAATTGTGCCAAATTTCACCTAGATATGAGAATGGATGTAGGAGAAATAACGTGTACAAGATTTTTAGCAGACAGACAGACAGAGTGAGTTGATAGAAGCATTGTAACATTCGAGATTAGTTAACTGAACAGAACCAAGAGACATTAACTGCTGAAAAGGTGAAATTGTGTTCCCACTGCACTAAGACCTGGCCCATAAAAGTTCTTTATAAATACTTATATACGCCCACAACAGTTTGTCTGTGTAGCCACTTGGTCATTAGTTACTGGCTAATTGTCGATAGTTTTATTTTTCTTAATTTTTGAACAGTGCATCTTTCGTGCTATGGTGAACTCATTGCGCTATGGTCAAATGTCTTTTGTGAGGCTAGTGAATCAAATTATGGTGCTCTGACAGAAATAGTGTCATTTATATGTGAACAATAATGGAAAAAAACAGAGAGAGAGAGAGGGGGGGGGATTGAGAGAGGGAGAGAGAGAAGGAGAAAGAGAGAAAGAGAGAGAGAAATAGAGAGAGAGAAGGAGAGAGAGAAGGAAAGAGAGAGAAAGAGAGAGAAGTAGAGAAAGGGAAGGAGAGAGAAGTAGAGAGAGAGAAAGAGAGAGAAGTAGAGAAAGGGAAAGAGAGAGAAGTAGAGAGAGAGAAAGAGAGAGAAGTAGAGAGAGAGAAAGGGTGAGGGAGGGGGAGCGAGAAAGGGACGAGAAAGGGGAGAGAGGGTTAGGGGAAGGAGAGAAGAGAGAAAGAGAAAGAAATGGGTACAACAAAGCGAGAGAAAGGGAGAAGGAAAGAGAAAGTAAACAAGTAGAGTATGATATACCAAGTAGAGTATGATATACCAAGTAGAGTATGATATACCAAGTAGAGTATGATATACCAAGTAGAGTATGATATACCAAGTAGAGTATGATATAACAAGTAGAGTATGATATACCAAGTAGAGTATGATATAACAAGTAGAGTATGATATACCAAGTAGAGTATGATATAACAAGTAGAGTATGATATAACAAGTATAGTATGATATACCAAGTAGAGTATGATATAACAAGTAGAGTATGATATAACAAGTAGAGTATGATATAACAAGTAGAGTATGATATACCAAGTAGAGTATGATATAACAAGTAGAGTATGATATACCAAGTAGAGTATGATATACCAAGTAGAGTATGATATACCAAGTAGAGTATGATATACCAAGTAGAGTATGATATAACAAGTAGAGTATGATATAACAAGTAGAGTATGATATCACAAGTAGATAAACTGACACATTTGAAATAGACTTCTAAGTAGATAAAAAAAAATAGTTTGACAAACAGATAGACAAACAGAAGCAAACATTGACACACCAAAACAAACATCCAAAACAACTTGAAAAGCAATAGCACAAACAGACGAATATGAGAACATGTTGTACACAGATTAACTACAAGGTCTATAAGGAATAGTATTCATTGTATACATACATTGTTTATATTTTTTTAAAACAGTGTTTATCTTACTTACCCGTTCGGAGTCCCCATTCACAGACGCCGACTTATCCAAACGACTGGCCATTATAAATAACACAGAATACACAAGAGTCAGTTTTGGCTCTCAGAAAACAGGTCCACCGACACAGGTGATTCAGGAAATACAATCCCTCGTGGACACACTCTTCACGCTGTTTCAGTGATAACTTTCTTACACGTAGATCTATACTCTTTGAGTTATTTGTGTCAAATTTATGCAGATTTTAGAAAGTTAATAAACATGGATATTTTCAGCGTACTTAAAAAAAGAATACCATGCCATAATATCGGGTAGCAATGGAAATTACCACATAAAATGTGCTTTTCTCTCTTCAATGTGTTTATACAATTTATATGATTGTATTATATGCTGATAGAACATACTCACTATCGCAATATTCGTATGTCAATAGAGGGTATTTATTACAAACTAGATCTAGTATAAACTGAAAAAAAAAAGCATAGTAAATTCTGTATGTGTCTAGATAGCAATGGTATCGATCTTACGAGGAGTCATTGTTTTCTTTTGTTATAACCGATACAATGAAGTCGTTTGCTTCCAGTGTTTGTTGTGGCCCAAGAGGGTATCATGATTCTCTTTGACTGTGCTCAGTTTTGACTACTTTTTTAATCCGATATTTTTCTCTTCTCGTCTGCTGAGAGATTATGTCCCTTAATCTCGAACCGCCCCATTCGTGGCATTGTGGCGACTGCGTCGTGTATCCATAAGGATTATATCCGTAAAGATATGAAGTTGGATAAGCTAGCAAAAACAAATAGAAGTCATTTTTGTGGATATGTAGAGGTGAATCGCAGAGGCGTTTCTTAACGTGGGGGCGTGAGATAGGGGAAATGGTCACTTCGTCTGGAAGCTCTCACAAGAGATCCAGACATGCAGACAGAGTCCTGAAGCCGTTTCTAGCCTCGACTGCAATCAGCTTCTGAAAAGAAACACAAGATTTTTACATATGGCATAAAGATTCTACTGGTAGAGATGGCTGCCTGTTCTTGAGGTATGCGTCTCGAACTGTCATCACGACACTGCCATCCCTGTCTTGCAGGACATCTGAACCAGGATGTACATATCTTCATTTCTGAAGAACGCCAGAAACGTATAAGACGGTATAAGATGGTGCCTGTGTAGCCAGCACAATGACCAAAAAGTATTTAAAACAATGTAAGGTATCTAATAAATCTGGTTGGTATGCTATTGCGGATTTGAACCAGAATCCAATCCCTTCACCAATAAAAACAGAAAGCTTCGTGATATTTCTAGTTTCGAGATGTTTCGAGACTTTTATTATTTTTTCAGTTTATGAGTAAAAAATTTTAAGTTTCCCCTTGTATCCTCTCTTAAAGTACTATTAAATAGAATGACCAGAGAGCCTACAAAATTTGATCCGATGTTCACTTTTTTTATCCTCTAAATGCTTTTTTAGTCCTATGCGAGGTCCCGTCAATCAGAGGCCCTATGCGGCTGCCTAGTTTGTCTATGCCCAAGGCTGGCCCTGAAAGAAAAAACAAAAAATGTTATTAATGTGTGCTAGCTATATTATTTTGTCTCTCTACTTCTTCTTATATTGGCCTTGTTTCCTGATTCTCACTATCTGTTGTTCCGTGTTGACTACGAGCACAATTTACGTGAAACATGAACGGAAGGTCACATATATAGAGTCACTATTCAAGTGCTTAGAAGTTATCCCATAATAACATGCAGTAATTCTTGTGTCGACGGAGCACCCTGCTGAGATGTAAAATCCATGCTATCAACAATGTGATCAAAGGCGAGCTAAGATTTTCGCCTCTTCGGGGCCTACCGCCTTTGGCCCCCACCTAAATTCGACACTAAATAATACAATCCGATAAATGATCTAATAAGGCTGTGTGAGTGCTAGTGTATTTTATATTGACGCATCTAATAACAATATATACAAATAGAGTATAATATAACAACACACCAATACACTAAAATACAACAATATAAACAAATGGACTAAAGCATATACAAAAATAGTGTCAAACATAAGAATGTACACAAATAGTGTAATAGATCAAAGCAAAATTACTATCACAATGTACACAGCCAATAGTCACTATTAAGAATATAACTATTGTACGAAAGTTCTCAACAGGTTATTATCCAACCTGACGATGTTCCTCAAGAGGGAGAAGAAGAATATATGTATCTATGATTTCACACTAAGATTAAAGATTAGTATATCATAAGCAGGGAAGACTAACGATCAAGTCGGAGTATGATATTGAAGAACGATCAATGAGGCCAAGCCGAGTTCTTGGCAATCAAACTTTACCCCCCCCCCCCCGACCGAACTTCTGTCTACTGATCTATCTCCCAACCACCGCCCCCCCCCCTCCCACAGTCGGATTTGGGTGCTCTGCTTAGACTGCACCGGAGGCAGTCAACCGTGACCCAGTCCACGTACAGGAGAAACTTTTGTTGTTGTTGCTGTAAGCACCATGCACACGGATCCACCTCGCGCACTCACGCAGTCAGAAACAAGGGGGATTCCTATTTTTATAAATAAAAAATAAAAATAATGTATGAAGTAGAGGTGCTCTCCCTTTGTCGACAAGGGAGGTAATTAAAGCAACAAATAGCGAGGAGGGCAGCACCCAGTGTACTGCTATCACTCTCTAAACAGGCGCGCACCAACCTCGGAATAAAATCATCGAGTCGTAAGCTAATTTCCTCTTTTATTTTGAAACTTTTAGTTCTCGCTACGAATGAAAAATAAATTGAAAAGAAGCTTTAAACTGGTCGATACCTTGCGCCCCCACCCCCCACCTGACCCCCTCTCTTTGATTGCCCTATTCGAAAACTGAACAGTATTTGATCGATTATTTACACATCTGTTTTAAGATTTATTTTTTTTTCAAATCATTTCCCGGATACGGTCCACTCAATAGCGCAGAGGACAATTTATGCTCTATGTCAAAGCCACCTATCAATACAGCTCTGTCAGCGACCTGGACTTGGGAACGCAGTTCAACATTTCACTGAATGTGTGATTGTGTGTGTGTGTGTCTGTATGACGTCATGTCATTGGGCAGATATAGACTTTACTAATTTTCACTATTGGGTTTTTGTGTCTAGGTATTTCTGAGTTTATTCCTGGTGGTTTTTACAATTCCCTTATCAGCTTGCAAGCTCTTCATGAGTTCAAAAAAAAAATTAAAAAATACCTGGAGACGGGTCTCGAAAATAGCTCTAACGATTCGTATCCACCGACCTAGGTTTTAGGTTTTTGTTTTTGGGAAAGAGACCTAGACCGGAAGAGAAAGGTGAACTCAGCCACAACGAACCCTGAAAAAAAAATACGTATTTAAATATACATTAGCCTTAAACTTTTCATTAAAAGCGCAACGCCTAGAGATAATTAGGAACACACTTTATATTGACGCTTCGCGGTGCAGGGTTGTAGGAAAAGTAAAGAATCTTACAACTTCGGCAGAATTCACTATACCGTTTAATGAACGTATCATCTATCATTAAGTCCTAAAACAATAAACTTTATTTAATGCCAAGTCGTGAATTGGTAAACATTCGTCAATAAAGAGTTTGACCGATCTGTAGTGGCTGTTTTTACACACTTAACGACAAATACTATTGGTATATTATGGATACTGATCAAAGCTTTATCTAATCTGGTCTGTACTATCTTTGACCCTATCCCTACCACTCCCACCGTCTCTCTTTCATACACATACACAGTCACACTTTCCCAAATGGAAAACATGTTTAATCTAGCATTCTCCACCTCAGCCATTGAAATCAATTGAATCGCTACGATTGTTTAGCGGCCCCAATCATTTAGCGGCTCTGCTAATCCCCTTGTGTTGAGAAACAGCGCAGTCGATATAGCTTCTCACACCGAGGGGGGACTTTACTATGGGCCGACCGCTACGTGGTCGTGTCAAAGACTTGTCATGGCATTATGGCCGAAACTGTCAGTGTCATTACGAGGGCATCAGTCAACGCTCACATCTCGTTAAATCACTCACGCGTGACACTATCCAGATCACTGACAAGTTTCATAATGAGATCATTAAAGCCTTCGTAGATATATTGAATTTAACTAGATATACGAATAACATTTTTTAATAATTGCCCGACGGCACGCCGCGACTTTTTTTTTTTTTTACATTTTGTCAGTTGCATTTTAATATGTACAATAGTCGTATATAGAAAAGGTTGAAAGATGTTCTGCGCGACATAGACTTGGACGACGCGTGTAAGATAATAATTAAGAGAATTAAGCAATACAATTTAGTTACAATTATAAATTACCTAAACCGTAAACGTCCAAATAATTCATTCGTCTCTACCCGAAACCAATTGTTATAGAAGGCCTGAACGCCGACCTGCAACGTCACACCCTGTGGGCAGTTTAGACCAATAACTCCATGCCACGTTGTACAGATCTGAGACTTGGGGAACAAGCTATAATGCCCCACATACCAGAGAAGAGACACAAATATTCAATAGTTGATAATTGGCAATGTGGGCATAATAGGAGCTTGTGACAGAAGCTCACGGCCCTGTAAACGAACTACGAACCATTGTTTTGAAAACATATCAAACAAATGCAAGTAAAGTTCTCCTTTCAGACCTTGCAATCTATAGGGCAGATGTAAAGGTCATCTGGTTCTGTGGTCCACGGTTAACGAGGGTGTCATGTGGCCAGCACAACGACCAACCGCTTTTACTTTTCACCACATAGTGCCAGGTACCCATTAGAGCTGGGTGGACTCAGAGGCACCATAAGATCCCGAAATTAGAAATCTCAGTCTTCACCAAGGTTTCGAACCCGGGAACCCCAGTTCGGAAGCCTAGCGCTTTACCACTCAGCCACCGCGCCTCCATGTAAGACATTAGCCACAAAAAATAAAGCCATTAGATATATTTCAATATCTCGATTAAGTTATACACTATCCAACTTAAACTGATTTATTTTTAAGAGTGGCTTTAAGCTGTATGGTCCATTACGTCATTAGAATGGATTAGGGCAGGGGTTGAGGGGGGGGGGGAATGGAAGATTACGTTGAAGCATGAAAAGCTGAATCTAAACAGCAGACGTGGGTATTTAATGCAGTGACATGAACCAAATTTACTTTTTTCTGTGTCTTTGCTTTCATAAGAAGGCACTGAACACTTCAAGAAGTGACTCAAACGGCTGATATCACTGCGCAATGGGAAGAAAAAATGTCGAACATTCGAGTCACTAAGTCGACCAGGTGTCCGCTAACAGGGTCATAGTGTGTTGATACTAGACTAGATCTATGTGTCTATATCAAGGGTTCAACACTTATAATCGATAGGCGATCCCAGTATATTAATTACATACACGCACGCGCCCATGCACGCTTCTATATAGGATATGACCACAATGGTAATAAACAAAGTTATTAAATTATTGGATCATGAGCGTCATTAAAAGGGGGTGAAGGAGTATCCGAATAATTTGATTGCATTTGTGTATTACTAAATGAGTTCCAACTAAAGTGTTTGAAAATATAAATTCATGCAGCTAATAAGACTAAACTTTTAGGACATCTAAAAGGGCTTTATACTCTATGGCAGGGGTTCTCAACCTGTGGATCGCGATCCCTTTGGGGGTCGATTGACGATTTGCCAGGGGTCGCCTAAGACCATCGAAAATATGGATTGTTATTGCCTACTGTTCTATTGCTGGTTGTGTGAAAGTGGGGAGGGGTCGCGCAAAGTGAGGAATTGTAAAAAGGGGTCTTAAAAGGTTGAGAACCGCTGCTCTATGGCCAAGAAATAAGAAAAAAAAAAGTATGATCCTTCAAATAGAAACCGAGAAAAAATTAAATACACACTATATATATTAAGCACTAATACACATTATATCAAAGGCCAAAACATACATTCACTCAAAGTGGACTTGACATGAAGCTTGAAATTTATAAACTCAATACACTGAAACAAGCTCGTGTTCTCTTCGTATAGCTTTTCAAATCAAAAGATTCAATAATATTCTCCTTCCACTAACACATTCTCTCCGTTTTAATAAATTTACTCTTCTGTGTAGAAACCAAGGCAACTACAGCTTCCTGTTTACACATTTCTTGCTACCTTGACGCACACCCCACGTGACACGCACAAACATGCAAAGACACAGGCTTTAAATAACAACAGAACATAGATTATAGATATTTAATGAGCTAAAAAACAGTCCATTGAATAAAAGACATTGATAAGTAAGAGATTAATCACTGCCAGCTAAAACTATCCAACAAAATAAAGTTATGTATAAATCTTATGTTTAAATTAATAAGAGAAAAAAAAACCTAGCTTTTATACTGTACGTCTGCTGATCAACGTCTGCTGATCGACTGCTCTTACAATAAATGACGTAGCTTAGAAAGTGACTCTCGATAACCAGTTATTTATGAGAGTACTTGGCCTTGATTTCGCTAGCAGACGAGAGAGTGCCTGGCTTTGATAAATTGGGTTGTATGGGAGAGAATCCTTGGATATTAACAACGTCTGCTAACTAAAGAATTGGTGTCATTTCGTTCAATGTAAAATCCTATGGATCATTTTAATTTTTTTTGTATAGTGTTGATTTAAATAAAAAAGCAACTATACTCCAATCATCCCTTTCCCCCCACACACATCTAATTATAACAATTTTGGTTAAAAATTCACTTTTTTGAAAGAAGCGAATTTATTTATTTGACCAGGAAAAATTATGAACGCGATTTTCGCATCAGATTTCAAGACAGCAACAGCAATGTCGAGGAAAAGACAGAAGTTAAAACAGAGTAATTTCTGGCATTATCACGGCATTGACAAACTTAATGTTTGAATTAATGGCCGGTTTTCTTTATTTAAGCGAAGATAAACAATTACCCTAACCCTTACTTTCATCTTCTTCACCTATCCCTAAGTCTGTTTTACCTTAGCTAAGTGAGGCCACATAATAGCTCTGGGCTAAGTGCAATAGGAAGCCTCAGAGGCTCGATTCAGTTGGGCTCAACGATGGGCCATTCTTAACAGCAGCGCGTGGTAAGTGACCAGCAAGTTATAAGGCCTATCCATATCAATACACGCTGGATATCATTTCTTAGTGGACATACTTTGTGACTGCCTTACTGGGTAACACATAACAATCTTTCGCTTCAAAAGAATAAAAACCTTAAATTCAAATAGAAGACTACCAATTATAAGATTCGAAACAAAAACATTAAGTTGAGTTTGCTAAGGTCGACTTCTCCCAGTTATGAAATCAAAATGTACGATCATTCAAGGCAAACTCTTTCATTGTTTTTCTCTGTCTCTATCTCTCTCTCTCTGTCTCATATCTCTATATCTCTCTATCTCTCTATCTCAGTCTCTCTCGCTTTCTATCTATTTCTGTCTCTCTGTCACTCTCTCTCGCTTTCTCTGTGTGTGTGTGTGTGTGTGTGTCTCTCTCTCTCTCTCTCACACACAATACATATATAACTATGCATACGCATATACATTGATAATGTAAAATAAAAATCCACTGTGATGTCACGTTTCAATTTGCAAGTCACTATATCGTATTTAAAACAGTGACCCCCCCCCCCCAATGTACTTTTGACTTAATAAATAAAGGAAGAGGGTGGGGCAGGAGTGTGTGTGGGGGGGGGGGGGAGTTGAAATATGAGATACACTTCAAATACACGAAAACTTCAAACAAATTACTTTATTTTAAAAAAAAATGAATTTCAGCTACTAGTATTAATACTAATATAAAGACTAATATAAAACTAGTAAATCATAAGGCTATTGGCAACTGTCAAAAAAAAAAAAAAAAAAAAGGTGAACATAAAAGTTCTATTATCTTGTTTAGACATGACATAATGTGTATATCGGAACCTGCATTACATATTATAGAAGTCTTTTCCAATACAAAGATAACGACGTCCTAACTATATGTTAATTTGTTCGTGCATGTTAATTAGAGACTTAAAATAGTACATGTAAATCGTTTCATTCTCTAAAACTGGCTTATCATTACATGATACGACAGGCTTATCATTACATGATACAATCTATCCATTTAATTTCACTACTTTAATCTCAGAAGACAGGCTTATCATTTCATGACAGTCTATCGATTTAATTTCACTACCTTCATCTCAGACGACAGGCTTATCATTACATGAAACAATATATCCATTAAAATTCACTACCTTCATCTCAGATGACAGGCTTATCGCACCACTGTCCTCTTCACATCAACACAGATATCGAGCATCCCGACATGACATCTACAAATGACACCAGCAGCTTGGCATTAACCCAATGACATGTGTGTTTACCAGCGCACGCCGCTCGGTGTGATAGATGACCTCCAATATCCACGCAACGAAAAGAAAATGATATATCCACTCAAGGAACACCACATTTATCACATGTCATTTGAAGAACATGGGAGAAGCTGGAATAATAATATCCAACCTGTATTCACCTGCGTACACTCTCTAAACACGATCGTCCATATCGAGTCTGTCAGTGAAATGACAGTAGCAGAATGACAGTGGCCATACGAAAGCAGCAATATATGGCCCAGTTATCCAGCATGGAAGGAAATAGTGCCTGTTGTTTAAAAAGCTTGAGCTGAGATAAGAGGTTATTTATACGAGAGAGAGAGAGAGAGAGAGACAGAGACAGAGAGACAGAGAGAGAAAGAGAGAGAGAGAGAGAGAGAGAGAGAGGAGCATCAGTTGTTCTAAATGACGTCCGTGTCCAATGCTGCACGGAGTGATAATGTCCTAAACAAAGACTCGTATTGTCCTGGCTACGCCTCGCTGATTAAAGGATAAACAGCATGAGTGCTAATATTAAGCAGGACCAATACTGGTAGTGCCAGTTCAAACATCGACGTCGCCTGGTTATCAACAAACTTCTGAACCCAACTTCTGTACCCAACTTCTGAACCCAACTTCAGTACCCAGCCTCCACAATTAGATTCAATATGCTTAGGCACTTCGTGATTTCCCTTTCATGCTTCTGACCCATTTCCGAATTTGTCCTGCTTTAAGGATGCAACCTCCGTAAAGGGGTGCACTCTAAGCAACTCATCAACAAGAATTTTTGCTTACGTTGATGCTAAGAGAAGAAATAACAAGAGGGAAAATACTAACTTACTTGTGTTTCATCACCCATGTCAGCACAGAAGTGAATGTAGAAACAGGTCAGGTAGTTTGAGCTAGCGTGTGATGTGAATCGGAAACTGACCACACTTTGTGTCTTCCATTATTACGACATGTTGGTCTTGGACAGTTATAGTTGAACGGCTGCCTGGTCGAGTGATGTGCGCTCAGGCCTGTCGCCTCAATGGTCAGGAGTTCGATCCTTGTCCGCTGCCCCGCCGGCAGGTTTGTGCTTCGGTGTAAAAAAAAAAAAGATCCCCTTTCAGACCTTGTTGTCTATAGGGCAGATGATGTAAAGGTCATCTGTTTCTGTGGCCCTCGTTCAACGAGGGTGTCATGTGGTCGGCACAACGACCAACCGCCTTTACTTTTTCCCAACTAATGCCAGGCACCATTTACAGCTGGATGGACTCACACTAAAGATCCCGAAATTAAAAATCCAGTACCAGGATTCGAACCCGGGACCACCGTTCTGAAGCCAAGTGCTTTACCGATCAGACACCGCGCTTCGGTGTAATATTCTTTGATTCTGATGGAACATTAGAAACATGTATTACAAAAATACATGGTAACAAAGTTACATTTGGTTGCTAGATGCATATTGTAGATCTTTACTGTACTCCGTTTTATTTATATCTTATATCTCTTATTTATTACAGACGTCACTTCAAAAAAGACGATAATAATGTCCTACACATTTCATGTGTCAATCTAGTCATGCAAGTCAATCAATGACTCACACTCTGCTAAGTCGTTGGTTTTCCTGGCTGATTCAGGCAACCCATTCCATTCTCTAATGGCACTAGGGAAGAAGGAGCACATGTACGACTTTGTTGTAGCGTATTTTACATTCCGTTGTACTGGCTACGTGCGTGCACTATGGTGTGTATGTGTCACTAGGTATTCTTTATATCAACATTCGTTAGTTATCACTGTACACGCAATATACTCGCGTGTGTGTCTGCCTCTAGGCTCTGTCTGTGTTTGTGTGTCTCTAGTCGTGTTGTGTGTCTCGGCAGGTAGCTGGCTCGCGAAGGAGTCTCAGCGTGTCCCACTTCCGCCCTACTTTTGAGTTCGCGTGCCAACTGCCTCGTGTTTGACCATTGCTGACTCTGTGTGTGAGTGTGAGACACTGAGCGAGCGTGTGTCTGAGTGGGTGACTATGAGTTTGCGTGGTTGAGGTGTGACTGTAGGCTGTGCTATCTGACTATCATTGCTAGTACCGAAATTAAATGGCAACTACAAACTCTTCGTGGCCAACACATGCCCACATAGAAACACACACATCCTGAAAAATAGCACACAGAAACCACATTCCTCCCTGCTGTGGACGGTCGTTGTTTTGTAGTGCCAAACTGCTGGTAGACAACTAGACTGCTGCTGTCGTATGTTCATCTTAACTTGTAAAACTTGAAATAACTTCTTTGTGAACAAGACTAATATAACTTTTATTATAACACTGACTTAAATCAACTTGTGGTGAAGTTCAGTAAATATATTAGACTTTAATGATGATATAAAATGGTATATTAAACAAAATCTAACTCACTACAATAACACAAACCTTTCAGTCTCACGTTCTGGAGTCGTCTCCCCTAACAAAGTCCAAATGACGACAATGCCACCTATCTTGCATCATTCAGAACTAACTTCTTCCAACCGTCGCCATAGAAACAGACAAACACGCACACACTCCTTAACACCCCTAGCACAAAGTGACCTCCATTCTGATATAATATTACCAGCAAACTGTCCAACAGATTAAAAAAAAAAATATTTCTTGGCTAGATAATTGTCAAATACAAAACATCGTACAGGACGAAGGGGGATGACAAGGGGGCAGATTTTAAACACGGGATCATTCAGTCCTAAGCGCATATCACGCGACCAGATTTCTTACATAGCAGCACCCCACGCATCACGAAGCTCTTTTATATTCTCCGAAATAGCAGATGTTTTTAAAATCTTGGCTACCAGAAGATACTTTGTCCAGACCATCGATTCTATTGTTTATTCTTCTGAGGGCTTGAATGACATATAGGCTACTCTTCAACAAAACTGATTTGCAATATTTAAAAAGCTTATATCAATTCACTCTGTCTGTCTGTCTGTCAGTCTGTCACAATGTTTGTTTACATTTTTTCTCCCACTTTCCATTCTCACATCAATTATGATCACGTTAAACTTTGTACGGTTTTTCATTGTTCCCAACAAACTATGAACCACACAGAAAAATAACCGATTATTTATTAAATAGGGGTAATTAATTATTATAGTTTTAGATAGATTAATGGAAAAAATCTTGTAGAATTGAATATATCTATACATTTCTTCTACCCTTAGGTAAGGTTATCTTTTAATAAAGTATTTTTATATTATTATTAAAGTAGGGGGAATTCATAACAAGTTATCAAAATCGGTCACCGGTAAATCACTAATTGGAAATGAGACTATAATGAGTATCCACAGCCGATGACAGATGTGGATGGCAAAAATATAAGTTAAATCGTCCAACGCCGGACAACGGTTATGTCTGTGTTAGTGCTGGCAAAATATGTAGGTCAAAGCAGAGACTGCGTAGCCACGTGAAATACTGTGCTAGTATTTAGTGAAAGAAATGGCTTATTGTTATAATTACTTTAAGTGTTTGTCTTCAGACTATATATAGGCAGACGATATTTGATCTTAAATCTCTGTGCCATATATACTTTCTATTATTGTTATTATAGCTTTTATATAGCGCTACTTTCATGCTTATAGCATGCTCAGAGCGCTTTTGGTCCAATCTCATTTGTGGACCGGTGGGGGGGGGGGGGAGGGGGTAACTAGGAGTTAGTTTTCCGTGCTGCCTTTAGGCGCTCAGTAAACACAACTCTGCCCGAGTCGGGTGTCGAACCTCGAGTCCCCTTCTAGGTAGCCAAGCCAAGTTCAAGCACACTTAGCCTCTCGACCAAGTATATTCCCTAAAATAATTACCCTGCCCTATATAAAAATCCATTAAACGGACATTCAGAATGTGGGCGTGGTGTAAAAAAAAAAACCAACCTCATCCACAATGCGATGCTCTTTGTTTTAGACCTCAGGAGAATCTTGATTACAAAAAAAAATTGTCTTCGCTGTTAAATGGGGAACTTCGAAGAAAAAAATTCTATTTACTTTGATCTTCTTCGCTTGAATGAGTTTTTTAAAAAAAAATATGGCCTTGCGAGGACGGTAGCATAGCGTCTCTTCTGTGAACATCAACATGACACAAATATTTGTACAAAGCTTACATCAACTCTGTCTATTATAGATTTTGAAAACATTATTTCTCCCACACCCACCCTCCCATTCAAACACCGCATCACAAACCAAGAGAATAGAGACAGGGTTACTGCATCGATCAAACCCCATGATGAGCTGCTAACCATCGTAAAGAAAAAGGGAAAGCTAAAATCTATGGCCATATTTGGGGCTCGCAAGGACCTTCCTTCAGGGAACAGTACCTGGAAAAAGAAGAAGAGGCAGACAGAGAAAGCGATTGAAGGACAACATTCAAGAATGGACGGACATGCTATTGAAAGAGGTTCTAACTAAAGCAAAAGACAGAGAGGAATGGAGAAAGACGGACGACGAATCTTGCATGGTGCCCCAACGGTCCAACAGACTAAGGGATAGGTAAGGGCAAAGGTACAATTCTCGGATCAAGTTGAAACTCAAAACATTTATCATACGCCAACGAAACATGAATCAATAACAAAGTTTAACAAAGCAGTCAATTAATTATTTGTAATAATTATTGGGCCTTGAAAAGACCGCACTGGACACTGGAGTCTGTTGACCGGTAAATTGAACCCAACCCGGCTTACTGCTAATCTCTGGACAACACTGGCTGAGGTCCTCGGGGCAATGCGATCTGGGTCAGTCAAGGCCAGTCATGTTTGGTTTGTGGCGAGCGTTTGAGTACAGGGGAGAGTATCGTTTGAAATTAAGATATTGTTGTACAATGCTATTCTGTTCTAGTCACACTATGTTTAAACATTTTTTAAAATCAAAAACACACTTCTAAGTTTAGTTTTTGAGCTTATCGTAAATAGATCCTGAAAATTTTTTTTAATACAAATAATTTTTCATGAGTAATCCATACGGTTATTATTAGTAATATGTTAGTTATAAATTAAGACGCAGTGGCAAAGTGCATATCTTCAGTAATGCATTGTAAAGACCGAAATGTTTAGTTTCGGGATTTTTGGGCGCCTTTGAGCTCTCATGGTCCCCGATGTTAGTTGGGTAAAAGTAAAGGCAGTTGGTCGTTGTGGTGGACACATCACACCCTCGTTAACCATGGGCCAGAGAAACAGATGACCCTTACATCATCTGCCCTATAGATCGCAAGGTCTGAAATGAAAACATTACTTCCTAGTAGACAACATTTCAAATTGTACTGTCAGTAGATCGATACTGCAATGAAGAAAGTCCTTGGTTTTTTCCTTTCCGATGATAGGTTAAGTAGCCTACATATGTTGACATACTTTCATTTAGCTAATCCGCGTACTTATAATTAACTTGAAGACAAAAGTAACAAAAGTAAATTTAGAAAACAAACACCATTAGTTCTTTCATTTTTTATAATTATTATGCACTAATGTTTTTTTTCATTTTTTAAAGTTTTATAATTGGTTCAAGGGGAGACAAGTACAAAAGAACTTGTTTTTACAAGCAGCTTGAGCAAATTCGGTTACTGCGCATTTTCTACTAGATATGGAAGATATTAAGTCCAAAATAGTTACTAGGTTTATATTCATAGTCTGTTATTTATCAGGGAGTTACTCTTGTATATCTATGTATAACACATTTTATACTGACAAGTCTATATAAACATCTTTCATTAGTTTATTCTACTCTCTATAGGTATGTACATAGTTGAAAATCACTAGTGAGCCACATTCTTTTATACATTTATATATTTCTATTAATTGGTCAAGTTTCATCTCTTTGCAATGGAAATGGGCTCAACCCGCCTCCGAAATAAAATCGCCCCCCCCCCCTACGGGAGGGTAAACGGAATTTAGTGACTGTTTTTTCGCTTTGACTCTGTTTATTTTAGGTGAGATTTTAATGCTAAACCATCACTCAAACTTATACAATTTTGTACTGATACAACTTTATCAACTTTGATACAACTTTATACAGATGCAACTTTATACAGATACAACTTTATACTGATACAAATTTGTACTGATACAATTTAATGCTGATAAAACTTTGTGCGAATACAACTTTGTACTTATACAACTTTGTACTGATACAACTTTGTACTGAAACAGCTTTGTACTCATACAACTTTATATTGATACAACTTTATACTTATACAAGTTTATACTGATACAACCTTATACTGATACAACTTTATACTCATATTACTTTATATTGATACAACTTTATACTTATACAAGTTTATACTGATACAACTTTATACTGATACAACTTCAACTTATACAACTTTATACTAATACAAGTTTGTACTGATACAAATTTGCGTTCTTACAAATTTGTACTGATACAACTTTGACTGATACAACTTTGTACTGATACAACTTTATACTGATACAACTTTGCACTGATGCAACGTTATACTGATACAACTCAGTATTGATACAACTTAGTACTGATACAACTTAGTACTGATACAACTATGCAACTTTATACTGATACAACTTTAAACTGATACAACGTTATACTTATACAACTTTATACTGATACAACTTTGTACTGATACAACTTTGACTGATACAACTTTGTACTGATACAACTTTGTACTTATACAACTTTGTACTGATACAACTATACAACTTTGTACTGATACAACTTTGTACTGGTACAACTTTAAACTGATACAACTTTGTACTGATACAGCTTTGTACTGATACAACTTTGTACTGATACAACTTTGTACTGATACAACTTTCCCTTAATGCAAACTTTTTAAACTTGTCTTTTGACTCTGTGCTAGAATCTTAAAAATTTCTTCTCCAAAATATTTCTATGTATTTAAAGAAAATTTACGAGATCAAAAATCTATCGCCTTGATTTCTTTATCTCTTATTGCAGGATTAGCCTCGGTCGTGGTAACGAAGTACGCAAATGAAATCTTTAGCGACAATTGCAATTGATCATCATGACTTTCTCTGCTTGACATGGGAATACAAAAAAAAAAGGCACATTTATGTGAAGACAGACAGACAGTTTATTATTGAGACAAACAGACGAATCATTCTTATGACAGACAGTCAGTTCATTATTGAGACAAACAGAGAGACAGTTCAGTATTTGTGATTGACCGACATTTCATTCTTGAGACTAGCAAACAGTTTATTCGTGAGACAGACAGATAGTTCAGACATGAGACAAGAGCCTTAGCACATACGACCTTGTCATGCGATTATAATCCGCTACTTTAACAGTTCAGTCAGATAGTGCAGACATGAGACAAGAGCCTTAGCACATACGACCTTGTCATGCGGTAATCCTGCTACTTTAACAGTTCAGTCACATGATCTACTCCAATCACGTGGTTCCCGTTTTCTATGTTGGTTCTGAACTGCCGCCGTCAAAGGTGATCGTTTACAATCTGATATCGATACGTCTCGTTTGCGTCATCAAGCCGAAAGCGTAAACCATGGCTATCGATCTATCGGTAAACGATTACAAAACATCTTAACTTTTATTCAGTACAATTGACCTTGATTTGTTCAGCGAGACGAGCGCGCGGCATGTGATCTTTGATTGGTCCGTTTAAGATCCGATAGAACATATCGACACCTCATTATCACTAAGAAGTTCCTTTGTTTCCTACAGAATACGTAATTCTTTCATAGTGTTCATCAAACTGACTAGGCCTTCTTACTTCTAAATAATGATAATACTCAGTGGCGTAGCATACATGGCGCGAAGGGGCTCAATGAACCCGGGTCCACGACCATTAGCTCCCTCAAAATATCCTGAACGTTGTATCAAAATGTATATGTACATCAAAACCAGTGTTTGAAGCTTCAATGTAAGGATTTGCTTTCTGTTAAGTTTTGTAAATTGTGATGGTGGCTAGCCCTAATCGTTCGTTTGAGGTGACAATCGTTTCCATATTGTCCCATTCTTTTTCTTTTCTCGTCTGTTCATAAAACCATTGGTAGTAGTACAGGAATGGGGGGGGGGGGGGATGGGCAGAGTTTGGTTAAGAAACAGGGATAGTCCTGATTGTCAATAATTAAAATTTCGATACAGCTGCAAATTATTCAATTTTTTTAAAGCTTAATATGTTTTTATTTTGTTTTGTATTTAAAATATGTAATATCAACAATTTATTTCATATCGCGGTGTGTTTTATCGAATCTTGTTCAGACTGATCTGTAGCTGGTAAACGCACCATCAAAATCATTGACTATGAACAATTTAGGATCTTCGCTCTTTGTAATGAGCATGAAAATCTGATCTTGTTATGACCATTAGCTAATGCTCCTATACCTGCAACTATGACTTTAGAATTGATGAACTCCAGCGGGTATATTACAATGAACAGTGTATTTGATCATGAACTATATAAAACTTCTCAATAACCTCAGTAGTATTATATGCTCTTATATCTGCGACTGTGAATTTACAATTGATGAACTGCAGAGGGTATATTAGTTTGAACAGTGTAAATGATCATGAACTATATAAAACTTCTCAATAACCTCTACTGCTCAACGTGAATGAGTTAACCTGTTTGTCTTGTGTGTTATTGTAAGTGAAAGTATAGTCTGGTAGTCTGACATAAAAAATTATTCTGACATAAAGAAAATTAGTCTGACATAAAGAAAAATAGTCTGACATAAAGAAAAAACCTATTGAATCCGAAGAAGTTTACATTGTGAGATAGTGTAAGACATTCAATTAATACGTAATATTTATATCAGAATGAAAAGTTGATGAAATCTAAACAAAATAAAAATAACATTAAATATTAAGCAAGCCAAAGAAACATCAGAGTGTTAACATAGGAATCGTTAAATTTGAATAGGTTTGTGATATTGTAATGAATGAGAAAACCGACTTGGGGAGCAGGTTTATAACAAGATCTAGAAGATAGACAGGTAACTAAATGTATCATGGAATAGTGTCTTTCTCTGACCAATGCCTAGTATTTGTTTGAAATTTGTTTATAGCTCTTAAAGAAATTTAACGCCATATATATATACAAAAACATCAGAAAATTACTATGAATATTCAAATTTGACAGGAAATCAAAGCCCAACAGATTCAAAACGAGATAATAGATATGTTGGGAATTCAGTTCTTACTTTGCTACTTAGAAGGCCAGAAAAAATGTTCAGTAAATAAATATTCGATCTATTTACTGTTAAATAATGGACGTAGATCTAGATACTAGTTTGTATTAATGTTTCAAAGCGTGACACCTGGAAGTGTTTTAGGAATGTCAATGTGTAGAATGAGAACTAGAACTTTATAGATTTGAAACTCCGTGAACTCGTTTCATTCTGTTCAAAAACTGTACAAACATTGAATTCGTGTTGGAGACTTCTAACAGAGTCAAACGTAATGAGATTATAAATAAGCTACTCTTCTTGCATTGGAATGTCCTTTGGTCAATGTACAGATACATTCAGATGACTCAATGGTTTTGTCATACATTGTATTCGTCTAATTGGTTAGTGGGGCCCACCAATATATTCTTGAACCCGGGCCCACGGGTATCATGCTACGCCACTGATAATACTTCCTTTTTTTACAAAGCTTATATCAACTCTGTCTGTCTATATGTCTGTCTGTTTGATAAAAAGCTTGTGCACTTTATTTCTCCCACACCCATTATCGAATTAAGTGGAAACTTTGCACAAAAATTTATTGGCGTGGACAAGACATGAACAAAAACAAAAAAATAATCAGTTAGTCAATGAGGTAATTCCGAATCTCTGACCTACTTTATAAAAAGTCACGTGACTGTGGTCTTATACATGGTAATAATGTCGACATCTCTATGATAAGATGTAGATCTAGATTTGATGCTAGCCTAGATGTAAGTGTCATACTAATTAATCATAAAAATTAGTGAATTATTGTAACATACTTTTTATTACTTAAAGAAGTCTAGATCTATACTATTTTCATGTTTCAATTACAATGAAATCAATGAGGTCATTAATGTAAACAACACACCCACGTGACTGAGAAGAGATCCGGAACTACCCCATTAATAACTTGCAATTTACTATTTAGTTTGATACTAACAAGGGAAATTAATCGTTCAATATTCACAGATACGGCTAAATATGTAGGGTTTCTTTCTCTTAGAAAATAGGACACATTATTCTCCGGTCACGTTGATACTTCAAACAATTATTTCTTCTGCCTCGTCGTGCGCGCTGGACTGTCGTTCGGACCTCTCGAAGGTCTCAGGTTCATACCCTGCCCGCTGCCATCCGCCGTCGTCCTGCTGGAGGTTTGGATTAGAAAGCATATTATCTTCAACTCTGAAGGAACATTCGAAACATGTAAAACATTTTAAGATAAGATAAGATAATGTTATTGATCCAATCAAATGGATATTCAGTTTGACTACAATTGACAATATCAGCGTAACTACTGTAAAGTAACAGTATCGATGAAAAAATTCGAACAACATTCACACACGAAACACATACATATTCACAACCAGCGCTTTATGAATTTGACTTCTATGTACTTCTCGATGACGAAAGCTGATCTTGTAACACTGTGACCGAAAGTGGGATAAAGGAGTTTTTAAATCTTTCTGATTCTGATTTAGTCTTAATGGAAAAGAGAGGGCCACTTCGTTCAAATCTTATCTTCTTATCTTATATAATACAGACGTTACTTCAAAAAAGATCATTACGTCCTACGTGTCATGCATTTAGTCGTGCATATTAACCAATGACTTAAATTCTGCCAAGTTACTGGTTTTCCTGGTTAGCTCAGGCAACCCATTCCATGCTCTAATAGCACTAGTGAAGAAGGAGTATTTGTACAAATTTGTCCCAGCATATGGGACGTGGAATGTGCCTTTATCTTTGTGTCTTTCTGAGTATTTTATTAAATTTTGTTTTTGTATTTGAAGATTATGGTTCAGTGTTTTATGTATAATTGCTACTTTACTTTTGAGTCTTCTGTCCGGAAGGCTTTCTAAATTTAGTGATTTTACTAATGGTGTTACCCTAGTCAAATGTGAATATTCGTTTGTTATGAATCTCACTGCTCTATTTTGTGTTTGTTCTAGTTTCTTAATGTTTTCTTGAGTTGAGGGGTCCCAAACGGAGGATGCATATTCTATTATTGGCTTAACCAAGGTTAAATAACATTTTAGTTTTATGTTCTTATTTGATTTATAGAAATTTCTTTTAATAAATCCTAATGCTTTGTTGGATTTTTTTAATAGTTTCATCAATATGTGGATTCCATGACAGTTTTTCATTTATTATAACACCTAGGTATTTTGCGTTTTTAGATCTTATGTAACAGTGGTTTAATGGGTGCAGGTTGTCCTTAAGCTTACAAACAAACAAAAATATATATATAAAAAAATAACCAATATGTCAATTAATCATTTGTAGCCAATTATTTAGTTCGATATATTCGATATATATTTCTAAATTATTGAGAGATATAGATCAAACTGCGGAATTCTTTTTTTATTTTAGTTTGCTTGTTAATAGTAATAACTCATTTTTTAGTAATAATAATACTTAGTTTTTTTTAGTACTAATAATGGTCTATGGTCAAAATCTTTATATTTTTGTATACATTTGGGACGCTTCTTAAGTTATGAAAATTATTTTACCATGTCCTGCAGGACGACAAGGGTCGACGGAGGACGGATTTGAACTCGGGACCATGGAGATGACTGCCGAATCACATACAACTCAACCAAGTAGGTCATAAAACCTGTCAGTTTATCTAACAGAGATGTACACTCTAAGTATAGGAGAGCAGTTTCTTAAGTTAGTTTTTTTTAGCTTTTAAGGCTCTATGTCATTTTTGTTTAATTTTTTTTTGCATTTATCAAAAATTTAGTTTTTCAAAACCCAAATCTTGAGTAGTGTTTGTTATTTTGTTTGGTTTTGCATGTTGATTGTTTTATAAAATTTGTTTAAAAAAACAAACACTAAAGTGTATGTAAGGGAAAAACCGCACAATTACTGCCATATTTCTCAAAACTGAATTATTTTTCTCGCTTTTCTATACAAAACATAATTAATTACCAGTAATTGATTAACTAATTGGTTATTGTTTTTTTTATTGATTCTTGTTGGCATACACGATGAGTAAATATGTAAGGTTTCAATAGACAGCCAGAAAGACAGACAGACAGACAGTGAGAGTGAGTTGATTATAAGCTTGGTAAAACAGGTCGAAATTTTACCTCTATTTTTAAGAAACCCACAATCTATTTCTTTAACATAGTAAAAAAAAATAGTTTAAAAAAAATTAGTAACACGTGACGGGTTTAGGATTGTTTCCTGTGAGTCTAGATCCAAATATCTAGAAATGCAGTCTATTATGTCTAATATAGTATTATGACAGTGACAGCGTATTGAAGAGATTGAGTGCAGGGGAGATAACCTAGCATGAATGGGACATGATGTAATGAGACGTGACGTCAGATTTAAACGAGTTTGGCTTGCGTGTTGGACCCAGGCAGAAATATATAAATTAGAGGCGAAACTTAATATGTGTTGAGCAATAAGCGTGTGTGTGTGTGTGTGTAGCGACCTCATTATATTGGAAGTAGGTCGCGTGACTTTGGGTGACTTTGAACTGAGTTATAGAGTTTTGCGGAGTTTTTACTTAATATATATATATATATATATATATATATATGTATATATATATATATATATATATATATATATATATATATATATATTGGCGCCCCCCCCCAAAGAACCGAAAAAAAATCCTGGCTACCCCCATGATATGTATATATATATATATTGGCGCCCCCCCCCCCCCCCCAGAACCGAAAAAAAATCCTGGCTACCCCCCGATATATATATATATATATATATATATTATATATATATATATATATATATATATATAAACCGATTAAGTTACTAAAAACTAATCAACCGCAAGTATGTAAAATTAAAGGTGTACATTTGACCTTGCTTCCAAATTTCTGTAAATGATTTCCTGTCTGGTGATAAGAAAGAAAAAATATTTCTAGAGCATGGTTAAGATAAGGTAAACCCCATTATAACCCCACACACTAACCCTAACCACAATACTACCTACTAGTTGGAACATCAATCAGTCATTGGCTCTTGATGTATAGTTTTAAAAAAAAGTAAAGTTCCCCTTTCAGCCCTTGTGGTCTATAGGGCAGATGATGTAAAGGCCATCTGTTTCTGTGGCCTACGGTTAACGAGGGTGTCATGTAGCCAGCACAATGACCAACCGCCTTTACTTTTTTCTCAAATCATTACAGGTACCCATAAAAGCTGGGTGGACTTAGAGGCGCCCAAAGATCCCGAAATAACAAAAAAACAGTCTTCACCAGGATTCAAACTCAGAAACTCTGTTCGGAAGCCAAGCGCTTTACAGCTCAGCCACTGGGCCTGTTGATTTTTTAGTTAATTTTAACCCTCCATTTTTTACCTCTGTTCTGCCACTGAATTTATCAGTTAATAAGCCATTTGTCATTAGTTCTTATCAATTTTTCTCCCCATTTCAATTTCTAGTTTTTAAATAATGCTGCTGTTGTTGTGTTATTATTGTTATTATTACTGATATTTGGTGGCACCCTGGTTGAGAGGTTAAGCGCTTGGCTTCGAACATGAGGTACTGGGTTCGAATCTCGGTGAAGACTTGGACTTTTGAATTTCGCGATTTTTTGGAGTCCACCCAACTCTAATGACTTTAGTTAGGGGAAAGATGGTCGTTGTGCTGGCCACATGACACACAGCCAAAGAAACAGATGACCTTAACATCATCTTCACTATAGATCGCAAAGGTCTTAAAGTGGAACTTTACATTTGTTATTTGCTATGGATGCAATACATATCATTTGAACTTTGCATGCCTTCTGGTTGAGTCGACCGTCAAGTAAACTTCTTTCCCTTGTGATCTGTGTGTCCTGCTGTTGTTGCTGCTGTTTTGATTGTTGTAAGTATTGTTATTGTAGTTGTTTCAATAGTTGTTTTGGCAGTTTTTGTTTTTTAATCGATATAATGTTTTGTGTGTCTCCTGGTTACTTCGTTTATCCTCTTCCTTTAATTAATGTTTCATATTTTATTTATTTGCGTAATAAATTGGCTTTCTAAATTTATCTCTTTTTTTTTTCTTCCTAAATGGTTGTTGGAAATTTTTTTTTCTTCTCTTTTTGTTCATCCTCTAATCTCTTTCACTCAGTTCTTCCCCAGGAACCACACGCACGCACTGAGGTCACGTGTCTCTTCTCTCGCCCTCCGACCAACTTTTCAGTTGTCGCAAAGATAACTCTTAAAGTCTTTCACAAATTTTAATTATCTCCCATTCCGACTCTCTCACTTTCTCTCTCTCTTTCTTTCTTTCTTTCTCTCTGTCTCTCTTTTTTTCTTTGTATTTTTTTCTACATTCTAAACTCTTCTAATGTTCCGCCTCACCCCTCGCCCCCCCCCCCCATTCCCCTAAATCTCAGCGCCCTCATTGCTTCTCCAGGCGTTTTCTTTTGCGTGGAGACTTTGACGTCATAGCTTCTCGTTAACAAGGCCAAGAGGGTATCGATCGACGCCCCTCTTTCATCCCTCTCTTTCCCCTCCCTCCCTCTCTCTCTCTTTTGGTAAGGGCAATAACTGGAGGAGGTTCATTCCGAGAGGCAGCCGCCGCTCTTCTAGATTCCTTTGCTTGTAAATCGCATCAGTCGTCAAACCGTTCAATTTACATCTTATTTGAACCAACGATAATTGGGCGGCTAAATGCTCTGCCAAGATTTTTTTTCTTTTGTATAATGCCACGCATCGATGAAATTAATTTGAACAATAGGCATACTTGATGACATGCTCACAAAGTGTGGAAGACAGAGGAAGGAAATTAAAAAAAAAAAGGAAAAATCAATTATTTGAAACGATAGGAATTGAAAAGAGATTTCAGAATGTTATGTTAGACGTTGACACATCGGTACCAATATCGATCCTGAACATCCAGGGGCGTAGCACATTCACAGACGTCACACATCGATCTAAATAATCTAAGGAAATAAAATGAATATTTATAAGAGTTAAATGACGTTGTATCTACGGACGTAGGTAAAGTATCTAGACACCAAATAGCCAGAGTCGTAAGTGCTATAACGTGTGATTGTCAAAAGAGCTTAGCCGAAGGCTCTTCGAGCTCTAGGCATGTAAGCCTCCTTGAACAGACCGTTCGGTCTGGAAGAGGTCCAAGTCAATGCCTATGTAAAGCATTGCTATTTCCGATGTATCTGGCACTCATGGCGCATGGAATAGAATGCATGGCCGAAGGCCGAGTACACCGGGTGCCTCCGCCATTTTTTTCCATGTTGTACCAAGCTAACCTTGCAGTTCTCGCCATTAGTGTAACGGTACTTTGAGGAACGGCGCATGGATTATCGACAGGGTCGTGAGAGCTCTCTTTCAACTCCGTCCGTGCAATGGGTTCACTCTCGCGTACCCTTGGACACTCCCACAGGAGTTTTGCTTTGCCATTCATTTAGCCTAGTTACCCCCTCAAGTAACTGATTCCACCCGGGTGCCATGTTGAGGCAGAACAGCGTACCCGGGTAGCATAAAACCTAATTACTCTCTCGCACATAGTAATTCTTGTACAAATTCCCACCTTCTCCTTCTAAGGCAGCGATTCTCAACCTTTTATGCTCGGCGACCCCTTTTTACAATCCCCAACTCTACCGCGACCCCCCCCCCCCCCCACCAGCAATAGAAGAACAAACAATAACAATCCATATTTTCAATCAATATTTTCAATGGTCTTAGGCGACCCCTGGCAAATCATCAATCGACCCCCAAAGGGGTCGCGATCCACAGGTTGAGAACCCCTGTTCTGAGGACACTTCTTCCTCTCGACTTTCCACAGAAGTGACACAGGTAGTCACTCGATCAGAACCTGGGGAAGGTGCATTGCCTGGTTCTACATTACATACTTAAGTCAACTATACAGTTAGGGAGGTATTAAAATAATTTTATCTTATAAAATACTCAAACAAAAAAAGAAGATGATTATGTCCTTTGCCTGTTCGTAGGTCAATCAAGTCATGCAAGCTAAACCTAAACCTAGGTCAATCTAGTCATGCAAACTAAACCTAAACCTAGGTCAATCTAGTCATGCAAGCTAAACCTAAACCTAGGTCAATCTAGTCATGCAAGCTAAACCTAAACCTAGGTCAATCTAGTCATGCAAACTAAACCTAAACCTAGGTCAATCTAGTCATGCAAACTAAACCTAAACCTAGGTCAATCTAGTCATGCAAGCTAAACCTAAACCTAGGTCAATCTTGTCACGCAAGCTAAACCTAAACTTAGGTCAATCTTGTCACGCAAGCTAAACCTAAACCTAGGTCAATCTAGTCATGCAAGCTAAACCTAAACCTTGGTCAATCTAGTCATGCAAGCCAAACCTAAACCTTGGTCAATCTAGTCATGCAAGCTAAACCTAAACCTAGGTCAATCTAGTCGTGCAAGCTAAACCTAAACCTAGGTCAATCTTGTCACGCAAGCTAAACCTAAACCTAGGTCAATCTAGTCATGCAAGCTAAACCTAAACCTTGGTCAATCTAGTCATGCAAGCCAAACCTAAACCTTGGTCAATCTAGTCATGCAAGCTAAACCTAAACCTAGGTCAATCTAGTCATGCAAGCTAAACCTAAACCTAGGTCAATCTAGTCATGCAGCTAAACCTAAACCTAGGTCACTATAGTCATGCAAGCCAAATCTAAACCTAGGTCAATCTAGTCATGCAAGCTAAACCTAAACCTAGGTCAATCTAGTCATGCAAGCTAAACCTAAACCCAGGTCAATCTAGTCACGCGAGCTAAACCTAAACCTAGGTCAATCTAGTCATGCAAGCTAAACCTAAACCTAGGTCAATCTAGTCATGCAGCTAAACCTAAACCTAGGTCACTATAGTCATGCAAGCCAAATCTAAACCTAGGTCAATCTAGTCATGCAAGCTAAACCTAAACCTAGGTCAATCTAGTCATGCAAGCTAAACCTAAACCCAGGTCAATCTAGTCACGCAAGCTAAACCTATACCTAGGTCAATCTAGTCATGCAAGCTAAACCTAAACCTAGGTCAATCTAGTCGTGCAAGCTAAACCTAAACCTAGGTCAATCTTGTCACGCAAGCTAAACCTAAACCTAGGTCAATCTAGTCATGCAAGCTAAACCTAAACCTAGGTCAATCTAGTCGTGCAAGCTAAACCTAAACCTAGGTCAATCTAGTCACGCAAGCTAAACCTAAACCTAGGTCAATCTAGTCATGCAAGCTAAACCTAAACCTATGTCAATCAAGTCACGCAAGCTAAACCTAAACCTAGGTCAATCTAGGCATGCAAGCTAAACCTAAACCTAGGTCAATCTAGTCGTGCAAGCTAAACCTAAACCTAGGTCAATCTAGTCGTGCAAGCTAAACCTAAACCTAGGTCAATCTAGTCGTGCAAGCTAAACCTAAACCTAGGTCAATCTAGTCGTGCAAGCTAAACCTAAACCTAGGTCAATCTAGGCATGCAAGCTAAACCTAAACCTAGGTCAATCTAGTCATGCAAGCTAAACCTAAACCTATGTCAATCAAGTCACGCAAGCTAAACCTAAACCTAGGTCAATCTAGTCGTGCAAGCTAAACCTAAACCTAGGTCAATCTAGTCATGCAAGCTAAACCTAAACAAAACTCTTTTACGTTTCCAACACAGATGCAAACAACCAAACAAACAACCAAACAAAAACAAATGAATGTTCCCAGGGCGACTGTTCGCCCAGTACATATCGCTGATGACAAAGTTTTGAGATAGAACATAGGTATAAAGTAGCCGGTGAATAATGCAGGGGAGAGAATAGGGGATGACAATAACAAAGTCGGAAAGGATGTAAGGTCAAAGTTCAAAGCTCTGACTTTGACCCCCGAAGCCTCGTTATGAGGACGTAAACAAACTTGAAACGTGAAGCGTCCATTGCTTGTGCAATTTCATTCCCGTTTTTTTCCCCCATCTAAATAAAAAAAAATAGTAACCGTGGAATAAATGTAGGGTTGGGGGAACACCAGGGGCGTCTCTCGACCGTCATGTATATAATATTATCCAGTTGTGTATGTGCCTCTCTCTGTCTGTCCGGGTGTTTGTGTCTGTGTTTGTCGGTCTTTGCATGTGTGTATCTGTGTGCCTCTGTGTATGTCTGTGTGTGTGTGTGTGTGTCTGTGACTAAAAAAGCTGTCTTTAATTTCTTGGGAGGGGGAGAGAAGAGAGAGTCGGACCGAAAGTATCAAAAATACAGTGAAGGAAATTCTATCCAAGAGAAAGGACAGAAAGTAATGGAGAATGGCGGTTGATAGATCTTGTGTGGTGCCCCAACGGTCCAACGGACTAAGAGATAGGGGAAGATGAAGGCGAGATGTTTTATAGTAACTACAAAAAAATTGTTGTGGGGGGGAGTTCACTTTATTCTGATTCTAGATTTGAGTGACACTAATTCGATCTTAACGATAGTCCGCTTCTACAGATTCCAGAGAATACGCCGAAAGTCTCAGTTGATAAATGAGTAAGTCTTTTTTATTCTTTTATCAACATTCTTCAGTTCATATAGTGACTTTTTAAAAAACAAAAAATCAAATTCAACATATTCTCGATTTTGTTTTTTAGAATATGCGCTAAGCTGATTCCAGGATCGATTTAAGATCTTGAGTTGCCTGATCATTCCAATTATCTCTGGAGACCCTGCGCCCACAGACTTAAAACCTCAAAGGCACCAGAGGGCAGATTCTCCCTCTTTTCACCCCCCCCCCCACTTTGTATAGCATTTTACCCTAGAGGTTATAGTTGAACTCTGTACAGACTGTTAAAATTTGGGTCGATCAGTGTGTATGTGTGTATGTTTGCGTATGTTTGTTTGTGTGTTTTCTTTATATGAGAAAAGAGTCAGTGAAATTACAAAAAATAATTCCATAAGGATCAATAAAGCAGTCTTAGGTTTTGTCTAAGTCTTAGTCTTAGTTTTAGTCTTTGTCTTAGTTTTTGGCTTAGTTTAGTCTAAGGCTTAGTCTTAATCTTAGTCCTAGTCCTAGTCTTAGTCTTAGTTTTAGTCTTAGTCTTAATCTTAGTCTTAGTTTTATTCTTATTCTTAGTCTTAGTCTTATGACGTTTGCATGGTTTGACGTGTGTATTACGGCGTGGTCACGTGATGCTTTGTTTTCTTCTGATAATTGTACAAACTCATTTAAATAACTTTTTAAAATTTGAATATCCTAATTTTTCAAAGACATCCATTTTCCCAAATGCTTTTCTGTACAAATTGGGTATACTGTCCATCAGATCACTGGTACACCGGTAACTAGCCCATGGGAGAACTGGTACGCTGGTAACTAGCCCATGGGAACACTGGTATGCTTGTAACTAGCCCATCAGTGTAGACGATTTCATATTGCCCAATGTGTTGACAAAATGAAAATAGCAGACAGTCTAAAATGTTAGACTGGTAGCTAGTCCGTTGGATCATTGGTATGCTACTAACTAGCCCATCTGATCATTGGTACGCCGGTAATTACCCTATCAGATCATTGGTACGCCGGTAACTCGCCCATCGACAATGAGCAATTCTGCAAAGTGTCAACTTGATCCGAGAAACGGGAAGTGGGATAAAAAAAATCTGTAAAATTGTTTGACCCGACAGACGGACAGACAGAAGACAGACACAATGCATTGATATGAGTGAAGAAATAAAATGAATAATTTAAAGACTATTACTGATAGACTCTAACTTCAACAATTAGGGGATATATTTTGCCAGTTTTTAAAATTAATTTATGGAGGGCTATAATTCTATTAAAACCCTAATAAAGTTTATATGTAATTGCTCGCTATTTCAACAAGAAAATTCCATAACTGTAGTTTAAATTCTTATAAATTATTACATGCCCATACTTAAAAACTATTATTGAAACAAGAATTTTAAAAGTCAATTTATCCTACGATGTACATTTATATGTCATATACAAATGTATGAATAGTCCACAGTTGTATTTAAAATTAAACATTTCTAGACTCCATTATGACAAAACATGAATCTATCAAAAGCAAACTAATTAGTCGTAATTATCTAATTTTGTTTTATCTGAAAAATGTACTAAATAATACTTAACTATTCTGAAAATCAAGAACAGGTAACTACGCCAATAAAAGAAACAAGCTTTGCCATATCAGTTATAGACCCTTCGTAGTTACTTCTTAAAAATCTAATTTTAACTTTGTGTTAGACAATATATATTTTTCGATTAATAAAAATGTCGATTATTTAATCCAATCTAGTAGTTAGCATTTATACAGGTCTGGTTTGATTTTTGTCTTACCTTTGAATGGTCCATTACAACATTACACACTTCCTTTAAACTTCCTTCGAACGTAGTCAATCTTCCTTTTAGACGTAGTCAATCTTCCTCTTGGACGTAGTTACTCTTACTTTAAACATAGTCAATCTTCCTTTGAAAGTAGTCGATCTTCTTTTGAAAGTAGTCGATCTTCCTTTGAAAATAGTTAATCTTCCTTTGAAAGTAGTCAATCTTCCTTTGAAAGTAGTCAATCTTCCTTTAAACGTGGTCACTTTCCGTTTAGACGTTGTCACATTTCAATAGACATTTATGTCCGAGCTGCAATAAAAATAAATTTAATAGAGCAGGAGCTTCGTTTATGACCCAGTGAAGAAAAAAAACAAAACAACAAAAACAAGGGGGCGTTGTTGGCACTGGAAATTGAATCCAGATCTACCTGTTGCCTATCCTCAGATCGCACTTAGCTGCCACCTGGAAGTAAGGATGTTGAGTACTCACCAGATTAAAAGATCGTGGTAGACCATTACCTTCAGAAAATACCTGAATGACAACACGACATAGACTATTTTTAACTTGGCGAGTGCTTGGCCTTCGACCCATGACGTCAAAACATGTTGATAGGAAGTCTCTGTGAGTGGGGAGAGTTCTATAAGTTGGAGGGGAAAAAATTTCCCTGATTTTTTCCATTTAACGTTTACTTTCCTATAGCATTTGTTCTCAGGTGAAATTTTCTTGCAATTAAAGCTAGATACTGAAAAAAGTTTTTAAGAAGTATTTTATGAGAGTGTCAAATTTTTAGCCTTGGGACCACAGTTGGCTTTGTTTGTAAATATATGCGGCCCATCATAAGAGTGCTGTAACTGAACCCATTATTACAAACATTAACACTTATATATTGAGATATATGCATTCCTAGAACATATATATAGGATTTCTAAGTGCTCA